>JAXCLR010000063.1:37169898-37188829 GCA_035584095.1 Annona squamosa | reverse complement strand
ATGGGTAGTTGTGTAGAAATGATTGAAAAGTAGGGTAGTTTGTATAGAAAAATGTGAAAAATAATTAAAAAAGTAGAATAATTATGAAGAGTGAAAAGTTTTAGGTTGAAAAGTTTTAATGGACAAGTTTTGGCCCCAAACAAACACACCCTATATCTCAATATATCTTACCATCAAACCCTAAGACAATTCTTACAAGATTTAAATAGAAAGACTATAAGATATCAAGTATTAAATTCTATAACTTTATGTATTTTTTTTTAACTCTGTCCTTTGTATATTTATATTTCAAACCTGAAAATTTTCACCGTCTAGCATTTTAATCAATTAACATTTTTTTTTTTTTTTGGTTTTGCCAGAACAACACCCACTCAATGGCATCTATGAGATTCGAATCCCGATGGATGGGCACAAAGCCCCCATGCGAAACCAACCGCCCTATGGACAGGTTCGCAATCAATTAACATTGATGATGGTTAAACCCTGCAAAATATCTAAAATACTCTTTCATATTTGTTGAACTCAAAATCGAAATTTTTTCAAAACCCTAATTCGTCAACTCATCTTCAGTTTCTTTAATCGTAATCATAGCCTGCGAATTAGGATTTAGAAGGGAACATTTAGTTTAATTTTCGATAATTAAGAAAATACATTTTAGATATTTCATAGGCTTTAGTTATATTTCTTAATACCGTCAGCGAGGTTAAAATGAGACAAAACTAAAAGGCTGAATTGAAAGATAAATAATCAAACATCATGTTTTGAAAGGTGAATACGCAAAGTTGAAAGGGTAAAAATGCAAAAAAAAAAAAAAAAAAAAAAAAAAAAAAAAAAAACCTGTTTCACTTACAAAAACTTTCTATGCATGCGGTCGTGCTTTGTGCGTAATTTCTTTTTTCCGCCCATCTTCTAATTTCTCCGTTTATGTGATTCATAAAGCCTCAACTCATTGAAATTTCCTCTTTTTTCTAAAACTGCATCTGAAGCACACGTGCCGTTAATTTTATTGATTTCACTAATAAATAGAGCAAATATTTATGAAACGGCTACGAGTTGAAATCAATTGACAATTGAAGCTGAAAATTAATAGAGAATGAGTTGAAAATGGTTTAACAAAATAATTTAGAAATTCATATAAAATTTTATCATTTAACACCAATAAATAATCAGTGAGAAAGAAAAAGGTCAAACGGGTTTAATTCGGAAAATTAACACGAAATAGTTTCACGTAACTCCTTCGAATTTTAAGTTTTTGATATTTGATAAAAAATCTAATCAATTCATTATATTTAACATCATTTGTTTATCAAGAAGACCAAACTTTATCGAAATCAAATATATGCATGAGCCGCATTTGGTTAAAAATATGTATATTCCTGTGTAAATTAAGAAAATGGTTAGATCCATTAACATATACATTAGAATATAGTAATACTTTATAGAATTATTTATTTACGCAAGAATGATATTGGGATGATTTAGATGTTGAAAATACAACTTTAAAATTGATATTTAATATCAAATTATTTTATTAGGTTGATTTTATATATTGATAGATGAGCCCATGCATAATGATACTAGATAAGTAAAAAGATTTTCATAATACTATAAATGATATTCTAAAAAAATATTGTAAATGATGTTAAATACACTACATCGAGTAAATTTGACAGCTTTTTCCCCATTGTGATGAGATGTTATTTTGAACCTCCATAACTTTAGTTTTTCAAAAGTTTTAGTAGTGACATGTTTTCTCTCAAAAAATTAATGTTTGGGGTGTTACCGGATCGGGTTAGACAAGTTAGAGTCTTATCCTAATTTTAATCTATTGAAAATATATTTTAACCCTAATGCGTTTATTAATCAATTAAAAAAATTTCAACAACTCATTTATAACCTACTTAATAAACGGGTTAGCGAGTTGCATAACAAATGACTTAAAGGCCTAAACTCTGGCCGATGATAATCTCACAAAGAGAGACAAGAGGGTGTTTTTGTTATAGGCAAAATGGAAATAAGGTCACAATAGAAAATGGAATTATGATAGTAGTAAAAAAATAAAAATTTGGTGGTAGGATAAAAACTTAGCGTGGGGAAAATAACTAAGGGGTTTAAATTTATATATAGATATATATATAACTTTAATAAGTTAAATAAGTTAAACGGGTTATAAAATCTCAACTCTTATATGTTTATTTAATTAAATTGTTGAACAGATTGGTAGGTCATCATCCATTTATTTAAAAATACCGATCTAAACTCATTGATAAATAGGTTGGACGAGCGAGTTGATAAGTTGACGATGACCATTAACACTCCTAATTATAGAGGGAACATCCATGGTCGGGATTTTAGGAATATTGTAAGAAAAAATTAGAGTATTGGTAAGATCTTTGTAGAATAGTGGTGGAATATTGTAAGAATGTATCCGGGCCTAATTGTAATACCAATTATGATTATATAATATATGAATACACATAAAAAAAATAGATGAAGTAAATTTTTAATTAACTATCAAAATATTAAAATGGAGAAGATTACATAAAAAAAGTGGTTTTCATAGAAGCATTTCCGTGACATATTCTACTTCTGTTGACTATATTGGACATTGTTTACAAAGACAGTGACTGATTTGTAAAAAAAAAAGGAGACAGTTACTAATTAATGCTTGCTAGCGGCGTCAGTCAATGGCAAATATTGGTTGCCAATAAGGTTTCATCTAATGAAATTTGAACAGTAAACGAAGCATCTTAATCACTTCTCTACATAAATAAAAAAGAACAGAATGTTTTTAATCGAAAAAAGAACAGAATGTTGAAAAGGAATTAATTGTTAACAATAGTAATTAGAAGAAAAAATTAATAACTGAAACATTCGATTAATAAAATTTGAAGAGCTTTATTAATAGTTTAAAACTTCGGTATTGCATGTAGGGTATAATCGGATTATATTATACGGGTTAGAGGTTAATCTTAACTTAACTTATTTTTGCGAGTTACTAATGAGTTAGCAGAATGGGTTGAATAAATAAAACAAAATGACAAATTGTATAACATAAAATCTTAAATAATCAACAGCGTCTTTTAATGCTAATGAATTACTTGAATTTAAAAGATTAATTTTAATATTTATTTTTTAGGGCAAATCTCAAATGTTTACCCACAAAAGTTTGCCATTGAGTCCAATATAGCACTATATTTTAATAATTTCAGATATAACCATGTCATTTGTCGAAAATTAATTACACTTACATAGAGGCTCTTTTTAAAACGACAAATATGCCCAAACTCTAATTATAATTTAAACTAAAAATTCACATCTAAATGAATTTTTAGTATTTTTACAATTATAGAATTATATCTTATCTTTACATTAAAATTATAATTAAGATTTAAGCATATTACATAGAAGTGTAAGCATGAGTAGAATTTTAGGAAAACTCCGTGAGTATATTTGGAATCATCAAAACGTCATAAGTATATTTAAAATTAGAAGTAAAACTTGCAGGTATGTATATTTGAGATTTCGTACTGTAAAATATAGACTAGATTATCGAGCTGGTGAGTTGGACGATTGTTTCCAATTTTAATATTTTGGTCCCATTTATATAGATTATATGTAAGTTTGTAGACATATTTAAAATTAGAAGCAAAACTTGAGGGTATTTTTTTAGTTTTTTTTTTTTGTAAAATATGGATTAGATAATCGAGTTGATCCCACTTAAAGGAATTGATGGATTGAAAATTCTAGCATTTGTTAAAAATTGAACTGGGTCGCCGTTAGCTGGCTGACCCTGACTCAATTTTACCATGTTGGAAATCATGGCCTCATGGATTAGGAACTCGGTTTTGTACTGTCAAGCATGGTTGCATGAACACTACGGTAAGCACATGAGAGGTGCCTAGTTCGAATCTCACCTTGGGCATTATTTAGTCCTGTAGTAATGAGAAATTTACGGTTGTCCTCTTAATTATAAGAGTATTTATAAGACGTTCCTTTCTAAGGAAAGTTGTGAATGTGTTAAATTTATAATATCAGATGTCACTGTATATGTAGAGTAATAAAACTTTTAATAAAAAATTTTGGACAATAAAAGTTGTTAAATAATGTGATATAATAAGAGTAATGATAAGAAGTAAAGATGATAAAGTTAAAATATATAAGTTAATTGTATATATAATTGTATAAAAACGATTGAAAAGTAAGATCATATAAAAAAATGTGAAACATGATTAAAAAAATGATAATAATAGAACATCAAAAGTTTTAGGTTTAAAAATTTTAACTCAACATTTTATATCCATTGTCAAACATATCCATAATATCAATAAAAAAAAATCAACCCGTATTAAAGTAATTTTCAAAAATGTATTAATCGATAGGAAATTGCACAGACTCATGAGCCATGATGCATGTACCGATGACCGTCACTTTGGCGTGATTTACGGGTGAAAGTGAGCAGGTTACACGTGTCTGCCCACATGCCGACCGATCTAGACTGTTGATTTCAGTATCCGGAAATTTCTAGGCGGTTAACAGAACAGGACGCGGTTTCTGGAATTTTTTTTGGCAAAACAATACATCTTGTTTTTATATTAATATTTTAATAGTATATTTGGTATTTTCCAACTGGTGACATGCTTAAATCGTTGTAACTCAACTATAAAAGACTCGTCGCTAATGTAAAATTTTAGTAACTGTTATTGTGAATAAAATGTTACTTTTTGTAATATTCGCTGTTTAATCGTTCCAAACTATTTGTTAGCAACAGCAATTATCTCACGTAATGCTATCTTTTACAATTAACAATAAAAAGTGTTTAAGTGTTGCTAAAAATATATTGAAACCTAAACATAATGAATAATTCAGATTTGTCTAAAACAAAATGGTGAGCGAAAATAAGAGATTCCAGAATTTAGTAAGTGAAGTTATTCATCTTTTGCAATAAAGAAAAAGAAACGTGCAGTCTATTGGGTAGGCTGGAATGATTGAGGGTTGAAAATTTTGAGTTATGGATTGTGTGAGTTAGGTGGGACTGAGAAAAAAGGGACATGCCCTGCGATGCAATGCATGGAGGACGGACGTCATGGGCAGGAGCAAGAGCTCGCAATAAATACTAGCGGTGGAAGGTGACAATATCACATGCACCCACCCAGCTTTCGGTTACAGTGCCAAATGAACTACGCGTATATAACCGCCTCGATCTTTCCTGAATCCTGCCATACCATACTTTAATTACATTATTTTACCCCAAAAATTCAACAGTACAATCCATATGATACGTGGGTGGGGGTTGAAGAGAAAAAAAATCCAAAAACCGAGTTTAAAAATTACGCATTTTAAAAATGCATGAGTTGCCACTAGGGCACTATCCTTATTGACAGGTCGTGGGCAATGTTTTCAAAACATCAGACATTCAAATCATATTGTCTTCCTAGGCGAACTAGTGAGAAGCATACCTCTCCTTAAACTATAGATAAGAGTTTGTTATATTCCTTGAACTTGTTATCTTCCTTGAACTTAACTCTAATATCTCTCTCATAAAAAAAAAACTATAATGTCTCAAATGAATTGTAATATACATGCCCATTAAAAAATGCAAGAGCTACCCGTAACAAAAAAGAATGAATGAGTTACTTTTTGATGGAACCCGTTCCACCTAATCGAGTTGGAGAATGGCTTCATTCCTTTCAGCCACTTGATGATTGAGTTAAAATCCAACGGCTCATTAGATTTAATATCTATATTTATGATAGAATGTAAACTTTTGGGCATGTTGCCAGATCTATTTCATTTAATCATTTCTTCACAATCTTCTACATTTCTATTCTATTTTTCAATCATTTCTATATAATTATTTATATAATTAACTTGTCTATTTTATTTTTACTTTTTTACTCCTCATTATTATTTTTATTATATTATATCATTTTTTGGTAATTTAAAAACTTTTAACTAAAAACTTTTCTTTAAAATTTTTTATCATCTTCCAAACACACCTTTCATCTAAATCAAAATTTATATAATTTGTTAGTATCCAATAGCTTTTTTCTAAATATTTTATCCTACAATTCAAGTACTCCTAAGTATATATTTTCTCAATTCTTTTCCAACGGATGTAAACATAATAATGTATCTGCAAGAGACGAGACTCATAAAACAATGTATTTATAGGAGATATGGTCCTGAAAGGAAGACGAAACTCTCATGAACCTAGATTTCGCAGTATCTAATAATTATTATTATGTAATGGGGTGTTTGAGAAGTGTTAAAACTTTTAAATAAAATTTTTTATATAAAAGTTTTTGAAATGGAAAAAATATATGTTCTAATGGGGGTAATGATGAGTAGTAAAGAAAATGAAATTAAAATAGATAGTTTAATTGCGTAAGAATGATTGAATAAAAATAAAGTAATTATAGAAAGTGAAAGTTTTAGTTTAAAAAATTTGTGATATAAAAAATACACCCTAAGTTTAAATTTTTTTAATTAAATGTGTGTTCTAACCTCTTAAGTAATAAGTAATTAAGCATTTTAAATATAATTTTCTAAAACTAAGAAACCAAGGCATAAGTTATGAGGAATTACTATTAGAGAAACTGCTATAATATTCTAATATTTGTGTGAGGATACGTAAGTTCCGTATTTTAGCTTAGGTTTTATGTAATTTTATTTATTTTCTCACTTGATCATTGATGAAAAATTTATTCTATTTATTATATGAGGAATGAACATAAATAAACAAATGCTTATTTAGCCCATCTCAAAAAATTTATTTATAATATTTATTATTTTTCTTTATATACTTATTTATCTAAGGGTATTTAATATATAAATCAAGTTTTACCATTCTTAGATACATGTATATATATTTTTTGAGATTTTTAGAAATAGGGGTATTTTAAGTACATATACACACATAGATGTTTAAAAATCTCAAAAAAATATATACACTATCCAAAAATGGTAAAATTTGATTTATATATTAAATACACATAAATAAACAAGTGTATGAAGAAAAAATAAAATTTTTTTTAGAGTAAGTTAATCAAAACATTTGCTTAGCCCAGGCTAATAGAAACATTTCTCAATATTTAACAATATTTATGTTATGATCATGAAAACTCCAACAGCATCGAGTATCGTTGTGCGCAATTCTATCCACAAATGTATAATATTAACCTAATAAAATAGTTATGTCAATTTTAAAGTTTGATTTCAAAATTTAGATAATCTAAAATATCATTTTTATATACAAGTGACAATTTATATTTTACAAATAGTTTTACATTTTTGCAAGCAATTCAATCTACACAAAAACATATCATTAAGCTTGCAACCTTGGTGGTAAGCTGCTCACTTCGTATATGGGTGACGCGGCTTCGAATGGTAACTGGTGAGGTTTTATCCTCATTTATTATTTAGGAGTTGTCACCCAAGTTTAGGTGAAATTTTGTCTCCAAATTTCTTAGATGGAGTTGTTTCTAAATTTTTAAAAATGTCTTAGGACTCCAATGTAATGTATGTTGAAATTTATATAAATATATCAATAAAAAAAATCTACACAAAAAGATTGCAGGAATTAATCGATGATCCAAATATGCCATTAAGTTTTACTCTTAATTCTAAATATATTTATGATATTTGAAATATACTTACATAGTATGCTTGAAATCTTATTTATACTCATGTTGTTTGGGATTCATTAAATGAGTCATTGACCACTTTGTGAAACGAAAAAACATGCCCGAGCCTTAATACCACATGTGATTTGTTTATAATTAAAAGTTTATATTCACATAGTATATAATTCTATAGTTGTAAAAGTACAGAAAAGTATCAAAAATTTATTTGAATGTAAAATTTTAATTATAAAATCGTAATTAAGACTTGTACATATTTGTTACTTGACAAAAGAACTAACATATCAGTTTAGGAAATCCATAATGATATAAGTATATATATGAACAAGATTTTGAGCGAGCCATTTAGATAACTAGATATATTTAAAATTACTAAAATATTATGGATATATTTGAAATTAACAGCAAAACTTGTGAATTTTTTGGGAATTGCGCTAAATTAATTCAAAATACTGTAATTAAATAAGAAGCCATATTAAGTACAATTAATAGATTAAGTTTTATTGAATAGAGCAAAACAAGGCAATAAGAAGCGATTCACTTTGGTGGGATTGGTTCCATTTTAACCTTGTCCCATGCTTTATCTATGAGAATGCTTCTTCTATGAGATCAACGGCTGCTATCATCATGCCGCCATTGACCACGTGGAGGATATTCCAATTGCGCATCGCACGCGTGTGATATGAAGCGAGCGTGGGAGCAATCTGACGGTTCTACAGACCACACGTGTGAAACAAACTGGGAAGAAGTATGCCGCCTTGCAATTTGCAACTTACTCATTGCTGGTCGGAGGCTTGGAAATTGGAATAGTCAGCTTCGCAGCGTGCTTTTGTTTCTTCAATCTTCCCTCTCATTTTCTGCGCATCGGCGTTGGCTGGTCGGTGCTTGCTTGCTGCCCTTGTCGTTTTATGCCCACAAGACAATTTCAGTCGCAGTAGAAATCACCACGGCAGTCCTTTTTGCCTTTCCGGACCTTTTTTCCACGGACCTGGAGTTTTCACGAACTTCAAAACAACCAACTGTCGTAAAGCTACAATGTCGGCTCTTAAAACCCAATTTCTTTTAATGGGTTTTGGGTGAGAGGCGAAAGCAATAGACCCCCATTAAAGAAAACACCCTTTTCAAAATCATTGGAGTGTTCGGCAAGCCAAAGGTCGGTTTTTTCCTTTGTTTTTTCCCATCTTGCATTCTTGTTGGGCAGATGACCCACCTCCCAACGGTAATTTTAAAGCTGCATTTGAATATTGGGGTGCGTTTTTCTGGATTGCTTCGCGGGGATTTTTGTTTGTATTAGAAGGAAAACTTACGCAGGATTAGCTTCTTGGTTAGATCATATGCGTTAATAAAAGGGAGTGGGAATTTGGGTTGTTTGCGTCTCGTTGTCTGATTGGAGGAGGACCCATTTCAGAAAATTCTCAAATTTTTAATGATGTTGGCGGTTTGGGATTGATTTGCCTCGGAATCGTTGTTTACGAGGGAACCGGTTTTGGATGCTTGGAGGGGTAACTTTTTTATTTGATTGAGCGTGCAAAACCCGTGTTGAGTGGTTTTGCTCGATCTGCATGTGGAAAGATGGAAATTGGGAGTAGGTCGTGATGAAGTTCTTTTTCCAGAGATCTTTCTTTTAGTTTTGGAAAAGCACTCGCGAAGAAAGACGTTAGTTCTCTGACTGCATTGGGGGATCTGAGATTTTTTTGTTTTGTTTCGTGTGAAGTCATCTATTGCCAGGAAGGATTTCAGTCGGAGGGGTTAGCGCGGTATATAAATATTCCTCTGCCTGGACAATCCGCCAGGGGTAATAAATTTGAATCTTCGAAAGATTCAAACCCATAAACTTCAGGCGGTTGTTCTCTGAGAGAAATGGTGGGCAGCGTTGAAGTGAAAGCAAGTCATGTTCATTCAAATGGGTCTGTTAATGGCTCTAATGGTGTAGAAGAGAAGTTAAATGAGCTTCGACGGCTTATGGGAAAAGCCGATGGCGATCTATTGAAGATTGTTGGAGTTGGGGCAGGCGCTTGGGGAAGTGTCTTTGCTGCTATGTTGCAGGACAGCTATGGTCATCTCCGTGAGAAGGTTCAGATCAGGATATGGAGAAGGCCTGGGAGGTCTGTGGATAGGGCCACTGCTGAGCATCTTTTTGAGGTAATCAATTCAAGAGAGGATGTGCTGCGGCGCTTGATTCGACGATGTGCATACTTGAAGTATGTGGAGGCAAGGTTGGGCGATCGAACGCTATATGCAGATGAGATCTTGAGGGACGGCTTCTGCTTGAACATGATTGACACACCCCTTTGTCCAATGAAGGTTGTCACCAACTTGCAGGAGGCTGTTTGGGATGCAGATATTGTGATAAATGGTTTGCCATCAACGGAAACTCGGGATGTGTTTGAAGAGATTAGCAAGTATTGGAAAGAGAGGATTACTGTTCCTGTCATCATATCATTGGCAAAGGGTATTGAGGCGGCACTAGACCCAGTTCCTCATATAGTAACTCCAACGCAGATGATTATTCGTGAAAGTAAGGTTCATAATGTCCACATGTTGGTTCATTTAATTCTATTTCGTTTCTATGGCCTATCACAATATTCTTATGTATCTGGCTTTTGTGATATCTTTCTAGTGTTGATAAAAAAATTCCATCTGTTTAGCAATCTTTCTTGTGATTTTTTAATGTTTGCTGTCCTCCAATAAGGTAGACAAACTTACTATGTTATTATTGTTATCATTGTTGTTATCATGGTCTACTTTTTCTCCTTTACTTTAATGTAAGTGAATTGAACTGACATATGATAATGTAACCTTTTTCGAGCTGGTTTATCTACTGAGGTCTTGATATATTTGTGACTTCCTGCAGAATCTAATGCTCTGCACTGCTAAACAACTTCACTTTCTTGAAAATAATTGCAAAGAGAAATGAAGCTGTTTGTTCTGTATGTGTTACTTGCTTATTTAGATTTATTCTAGGCCCATCACTTCATGAGAACCTTTCTCAAACTTTGCGCATCTATTTTTTCTCCATTTGCTAATCAACCTTTCCTTTGCCTAATGCTGAATGGCTGGATTGCAGCTGGAGTTCCATTAGAGAACATTCTTTATCTTGGAGGGCCAAATATTGCTTCAGAGATTTACAATAAGGAGTATGCTAATGCTAGGATATGTGGAGCTGACAAGTGGAGAAAGCCTCTTGCTAAGTTTCTTAGGCAACCACATTTCATTGTGTGGGATAACAGTGACCTCATTACACATGAAGTCATGGGTGGCTTAAAAAATGTTTATGCTATTGGTGCTGGTATGATGCTCCCTTCCGGACCTAATTTCCTTAAAACTCACTCATGATCACTTAGTTTTTTATGAGTTTTTAACAGATGAGTTTTTAATTGGGATACTGTTAAAACTCTCTCTCAGTGAACCTCGATTCTAGGCCCTTTATGTTGTTTTCATGTTTCTCTTTGAATATTCTTATTTATATCGTACAATCTGCAGCATTTTCTGTTGTTTTCATGTTTCTTATCATATAATCTGCAGAATCTTCTGGTTACAATTTGCATTAGTTGGTTCTTCAGATGATTCCTTATGTGGAAAAGAAATCAAGGATGTTCATTAGTTATTTATCTTGAGAGATTGGTGGAAGTGGTCCAACTCAAACAAATATTGTCACAACCCGAACAATTGGATGACCAGTTCAGTTTGTACTAATTTAATTTTCAATTGATAAAGACAAATTTTAAGTGCTTAAAATACAGGTATTATAAAATGAGCTCATGCCCTTAGCATAGGTACTGGTGTACTATTACTAAACGAACAGGCTTAATTGATTACCATATCTCAAGCATTTTGCTTCACCCTCATGCCTGAACTGCAGGAACAAATTCTCTTCAGTGTCGCAGAAGGAATAGTCAGGCTTTACCTTGGTTATAACATCCTATACCTCATCTCTGCCTTATTAACTCTAATATTTGCTACTTCCATTCTGTTTTTTTTTATTTTTTTATTTTTTTTATTTTTTATCTTTTGATTGGTGGATGATCTCAATTTTCTCATTTCACCCAATGAATCTGCATTGCCCTGTCCTTTTGGATGACAATTCGTACCATAGTTCATCTCATTGGTGCATTTTCAGGTTGTTTCTCATTTATCATGGGGTAACAGATTGGTGCATTTCTGATTACTGATTTGTTGTAGTGTAATTTAGTACTGATTTTACCCAAGGAACAACCAGTCCATTTGGATGTAATGGTTGAATGGTTAAGTTTATCTGACTGGTGCATTTTCAGGTTATCCTTCATGTATCATGGGGTGACAGATTGGATTATGCCTTGGTTGGCCTAATGCTAAAGACACCTCACCTTTGCAGTTAATGAGATGTTTTGAGACGTCTCTGTTATTCTGAAACCACTGTCGCTAATGGTGCTCAAAATGTCTGCAGGCATGGTTGCTGCCCTAACCAATGAGAGTGCTACCAGCAAGTCAGTCTACTTTGCACATTGTACATCAGAAATGATATTTATTACTCACCTTCTGACAGAAGAACCAGAGAAACTAGCAGGCCCTTTGCTGGCTGACACATATGTGACCTTGTTGAAAGGTCGTAATGCTTGGTATGGCCAGATGTTGGTCAAGGGGGAGTTGAGTCTGGATATGGGTGATAGCATCAAAGGCAAGGGGACAATTCAGGTATTCTTTCTTGTTTCCTGAATAGAAGTAGCCCACTTTGTTGTCTTGAACAACATCCTTTTCTTTCTTTGAGGCTAGATCCAAATTGTTCACTGGTGGTTCCCTGCAACAGATGGAAATCGATTAATATTCTTCCCTAATCCCATCTATCAGATAAGTTGCATGTCTTACTGAAATACAGATCAGGATTGGTTGTTGAATGCTTGCAACTTTACCTGTATTCAATCCACGACAACCCTGGAACTAAGTTTGGGAGAATCCATATGGCTGAAATATGCAAATGTCTATGAAGTTATCATTTTTACGCTCTGTCACTTGTAAATTAAATTATTGACAGGTTGATCTATATTCAGACGCAGTAAGCCACTTTCTGAGACTGCAAAACTAGTTGTCTTATTGAAATTATTATTAAACATTAGCTGAATATGGAGATCTATATTCTCATAGGCTAGCCAAATGTCTGGAATCCCCTGGTGAAGGACAAGGGATCCCAATTCCCAAAAGCTTGATTTGGCATCCTGCATCTGAGTCTGCTGAAAGTTCTTCCAGCAAAAGTCCAAATTCTGCTAGAGATTGCCAAAGCCTGGATGTTTTTTGAAATTTGACCTTCTGATCTATGGAAACTTAGGTCATTGTTGGTCCACATTCTGGATCCATGAACAAATGGCCTGGTCTCTGCACCATGGGTCATTGAACCAATTAAACCCCCAATTCAATGACATTTTTTTGTTTCCTGGAATATTGTGCATGACCTGATACTCAAGGATGCTTTTTTGTATATATACTACTGTCAACGGTTGGCTCCGTCCTTGCAATCTGAGTGTTTTTTCCCTCTTGCATGGTGTACACATTCAAATTTGTACCTGACGAGAGAGGGACAGAGCACTTAGCTGAGTCCTGTGTTATTATTTACTAGTGGAAATCACAGAAGTATGTAGCCTGTCATTGTATCAGCTGCTTTCCATTCCTCTTGATGGAAATGTTTTTGCCATGGATGAGGCTAACAGATCAGCCTAATTGAAGAATGGAACAGCTTGAATTCTCTCTGCAGCATGCTGATAGCCCATTGCCACTTTGTTTGATGATACTGACTCTTTCCACTTCATTGCCTCACAATACTAATAGGCTCTCCTTTCTCAGGGTGTGTCCGCAGTTGAAGCCTTCTATCAGCTGCTGGGTCAACCAAGCTTAAGCATTCTGCGTCCTGGAGATAAAATGCCCATTGCACCAGTTGAGCTTTGCCCCATCTTGAAAACTCTCTACAAGATACTGATTAAAAGGTTGTCGCATTTTCTTTTTTGTTACTATTGACATTTAAACGTTTTCTTCCTACAATGTGGGTGAACAGCTTCTACTCCCACGAATGGAACAGAAGGGTAGTAACGTGGAATATGACTGCATGCAAGAATTTCATAGCCCTGCCTTTTGTGCAGTTGAGGGAAATTGATTTGATTTTGTTTTTGCAGGGAGCTCTCGACTGAGGATATTCTCCAAGCACTGAGAGACGAGACTTTGAATGATCCACGCGACCGCATCGAGATTGCGCAAAGCCATGCATTCTACAGACCTTCACTTCTCGGCCAGCCATTTTAGCTATCGGCCAGCCCACCAGCATGCTTGAAGGTGATAGAACATGAAAGTTATAAATAGGTTCCATAACTATGCGATATCATTCCATTTTTTATATTTGTGATCTTGTAAAAGAATATTTTAGCCGTTCACATGGTGCGTTTTGTTCTCTTTTATTTTATTTATGGTGGAAGAATTGTAGTGCCTCTTGTGTGCTTGGCTGGAAGCTTTGCTTGTGCAGCTGGTCGCAGGCGGATCCATTTCTCCAATGCTCAATGCAGCTACGTCTCACAGAGCACCCGTTCGCCATTTACAGGGATCCAAGTGGTACCATGAGCCAATAACAAGCTTGGAACCTCTTGATTTTGAATTTTTAATACACTAGGTCACATAAAAGCGATTTCATAATTCATTCTGTTTGATGGGAAATACAATTTATTATATTTAATATCATTTGTTTAGTTAAGAGATCAAGTTTTATTCAAATCAATTATGAGCATGGCCACCACCAGGGCATTGTCTAGGTTGTACCCGCCCGGTGTGGTTTTGGTACCCACTGGATGTGGGTGGGGGTGGGGGTGGGTTATTTGCTATGTCACCTTGAAAATTGGTGGTTTTATAGATCTCCCCTCGCCAGGGTATTTATAAAAGCGTCCCTCCATCGTGGAAAGGTTGAGAAGGTACTTAATTGTAATATTAAATGTCACAATGCATGCATATCAATAAAAAGATGTGTGCATGGTCATATTTGCTATATATATATATATGTTTGTGTATAAATTTTGAAAAATGTTTAGATTCATTTATATAAGTGTTAAAATGTAACAATATTATAGAATCATTTATTCATATGGTAATGATATTTTTGATAATGTAAATGTTGAAAACACAACTTTGAAATTGACATTTAGTATTAAATTATTTTATTATGTTGATTTTATACATTTGTAGATAATATTCATACAAAGTAATAATAAATGAATCAAAGAGTTCTTATGATAATATAAATTATATTAATTATAATAAATAAAGTAATTTTTCATCATGTATTAATATATTAAAAATGGAAGGAGGTACATACAAGAAATGTTTTATAAAAACAAGACCTTGAAGATATTTACTTTTTTTAAGATAAAAACCGTATTTCTAATCATAATGGTTTTTGGTATTGTTTTTCGGTATCTTGACTAATTAAATTTCGAAAATCAGAGTGGGTGCGTTCCATTTATATAAAATAAAGTTTTTCCAAAGTAAAGTTTTTCCTAAATATATGGACAATGTTTGACCTTAATTTAAAATATACCTATTACGTTTTCAAAAATTCTAGATATATCTATCACATTTACAATTAATCTGAAAAATGTTACTTGGTTAGTTATATTTTTATAAATGCCCAAAATACTTTTGTTATAAACCAATAAAAAAATAAAAGAAAATAAAAAGAAAATGAAATTAGAGTTCTCTAAATTTAGATCTCATGTGCAATTAGGCTTTGGTGAGTAAAACATTCAAGTTTTCAATTAGGTTTCAAATTTGATGGACATATTAGTGATTTACATATTAACTAAGAGATCAAATATATTAGTAATTCACATATTAACTAAGAGGCTTGATTTTTTTAGGCTCTTAGCCCGGCAAAAAAACCATATATATTTTTATTTTTTTAGTTTTTTCATGAACATGTAAAATTATGTAGTACTTAACCTATAAACTAAGTTTTACCATTTTTGAATGCAGAAATTTTCCAAAATACCACTATGCTTAAAAATCCAAAAAATTACTAAAAATCTTCCAAAAATGGTAAAACTTAGTTTATAGGTTAAATACATATAACCTTACGTGTTAATGAAAAACTAAAAAAATTAAAAAATATGCTTTTTTGGCTGGGCTAACTCTGACCTAATAAAATCAGGCCTCACTAACTAATGGTGTTAACTTACTAATGGAGCATTTTTGAGATTAACTGTAAATATAATAGGTATATTTGAAATTATAATTAAATTTAATAGGTATATTTGGGAAAAATTTTATAAATTCAAATTTTCAATAATGTTCAAAATTTGATAGGCATATTAGTAATTCACATATTAACTAACAACATTAACTCACTAATGGAGCATTTTTTAGATTAATTGCAAACATAGTAAGTACATCTGGGATTTTAAAAACGTAGAGGGTATATTTGTTATTAAGGTCAAACCTAATGAGTATATTTGGAAAAGAAACCTAATAAAATATCATAAGTTGTGAAAATTGAGACGTTCCACTGACATTGAACCTAGTTTAAATTTGCTGCATTATATCAAATGACAAAACTGAATCATAAAAATGAGATTTTACATGTTTTAACTATATGGATAATAATCATGTAGATCCGGTTGTTTTTTTAACTAAGTAATAACCTCCTGAATTATCAAAAAAAAGTAATGACCTCATGTATTTATATATATATATATATATATATTTGTTTTTTCTTCATTTTTATGTGCGTTTTGTATTTAGTTTATGTATTTGTCATTTTTGGATTGTCGTATAAAATTTTTAAAAAATTGCCATTTTTCATCTGGAGAGATGCGTGAATATATTTATTTTTAAAATTTTATATATTTAAAATGATTAAATTTGGTATATAAATTAAACATATGTAGGCCCATAAAAATAAAAAATGTAGTATACATGAGATTATTACTTAACTAAATGCCAATCGGGTATACATTAAAATGAGATACTATATTTAATGCACTTTTTTGTGTCCCTAATACCTTAAAAAAAATTTTTAAGCAGTCCGCTGGCACGAATTGATGGACCTAGATTAGGAGTGTATCTTTGGTTAAATAGGTCGTTTAATGTTTGATCTACCTTTACTTTATTTTTGAAAATTCTTATCTATATATTTTTAGGTTGGGTTGATTCGAGGTTTATTCTTCTGTATTTTATTTTTTTTGATCGAGTATTCTTCTGTATTGTTTAAAAGTTGGGTTAATTTAGTTCCGAATCTATTCATTAAAATGGTCTTCGTATTAAAAACCTATAATGAATATGATAATAATATAATTTAAAATGTATATATATAAAATATCCTAAATAGTAAATATATTAAATAAAGTTTTTATATTTTTAAAAAATATATTTTATATCTTTAAAAAAATATTATTTTCTAAGATCTTCAATATATATTAATAATTCAAGTTGTATATCTGGAACTTTGAACCCATCTCATCTTAAATGAGTTGATCATTTTTTTTCACTTCCCTACTTATAAAGTTATAAATATAAAAATTGAAATTTTGCTAATCAATTATAGAGTACGATAGGTATATTGTTAGCAAGGGTGAAATTTGGAGTGGTTCGGCTTGAATCGTCCAACATAAGATTTTTTTTAGTATTTGGGTTTAGAAATTAGGTTTAGAGCCAAATCGAATCAAAATTGAGATGCATTTCGAATTTTGGATTGATGGAAACCCAAGCCACAAACTCCAACCTAAATTATAATATATATTAGAAAAAAATTCATAAATGACACATGCAGTTTTAATAGATATTTTTTGTAATTTGTTTGTTACTCAGTATTTGAGTTTAGAAACTAGGTTTGGAGCCAACTCGAATCAAAATTGAGATGCATTTGGAATTTTGGATTGATGGAAACCCAAGCCACAAAACTCCAACCTAAATTATAATATATATTAGAAAAAAATTCATAAATGACATATGCAGTTTTAATAGATTTTTTTTACTTCATCCATGATAACTGCTTTACAAAGAGAAAAATTTTAAATATACCGTATTATAAATAATTATTTAATATATGTCGTTTGAAATCAATAATATAACCTTTATATTTTAAAATTTGAATGTAAATTAATGATGTTAACCTGAATTTCAACTCAAAATTTTTCCAATTTCTCACCAAATTACCACGTGAATTAAACTCGAACACCATATCAAACATAAAATTGCCGAGGTAAGATTAGGATTGAAATTTTAGAAATAAAGTTAGATTAAAATCTAATTCATAAATTATAACTTGATGTTCGGTTTAGGTTAACCAAAAATGGAGCCTGAATGACCAACACATTTTAGATCCTCCGTGGTCTTAAATTTAGGGTTGGCTCGTCTTACACACAAATGAGCTCTAGTGATAAAAATATTCAAAAATAGTAAAATTTGATTTATAGATTTAATATATCTAAATTTACTTATCTATGAAAAAAATAAAAAAATAAGGTAATTTTTCAAAAGATCAGCAGGCGATAAAAAAATGTAGGGGAAAACTCTTAAAGGTAATTTTTCACCGGCGCCCTCGGCTTTTGGCCAAATTGCATTGGAAGCTATATAATGTTGTCCGATTTTCATGAATAATAATAATCGTTGAGCCGGTAAATGATACGAAGACTGATATCAGTCAAGTTGATGAAAGATTCCTAAAAACTCATCAACTTGAAACTTCAAAAAAAATGTTATCCATCATTCTTTTAGGAAATGCAACAGTAGATTTTCCTGTTTGTATAATTGATATTTATTTCGAAATTTTTTAAAGAGAATACGGGCTTTGTAATTTTGTGTTGTCCTTTCTGTAATGAAACTTGAGGCGTGAGAGCTATATGCTACACGTTAGTGCAATTTGATCAGAACTCAGGGAAAGGAATGGAAATTACGGGTGATTTTTTTTGTAGGGGTACAACTCGGCTCATAAAACTTGGGTTCACCTTGACCCTAATCCTAACTCTATTTATAAAATATCAACCTTAATCCTAATCTTAACCTTCACTCTATTTGTAAAATATAAACCCTATCCCTATTTTTGAAAATCAGGTTCAGATTGAGTTTCATGTTGAAATTTATGTTGATGAATTTATATTTAGAATTTCATATGAATAAATAATAATAACAAATCATGTAAGTAAATATAATAATATATAATCAAACTATATATTTTTTAAAAATAGTAATATAAAGAATATTTTTAGAAAAAATTTAACTTCAAAATAAGATAAAAGAAGAAAATTAATGAATGTAAAAATAATTAATAGAAACAAGAAATAAAT
>JAXCLR010000063.1:37154555-37169798 GCA_035584095.1 Annona squamosa | reverse complement strand
ATATAAGTGAAAAAATATACTTTATTTATAATAAAATTTCAATATGTTAAACATATATTCAAATATAGATATAATAATATAAAATAAGAAGAATATAAAGAAATATTATTTAGATAGTATGTATATAATATATTTTATAATAAAAATAAAATGGGAAATTAGGCTCGGGTTTTACGAGTTCGGGCTACTAAAAAGCAAGTTTGTAAAAATAGTTTCGGCGGGCCGGGTCGGGTTCAACCCGGCCCAAGTTGTTCCCCCAATTTTCTGACCGAGGCGTGTTATATTCATTAGCTCTGAGAGACCGAATATCGCCTGTGAAAAGGTCGAGCTGAGGGCGACGATGGCAGCAACCGAAGCAGAGGCGAACAAATCCAGCGATGTGGAAGAACCTCTTAAACCCTTTTACGACAGAGCTAATCTTGCTGAGGTGGTAGATCCTTTTTTTCTGAAAAGAAAAGGAGATATATTTTTCCCACTCTCTCTCTCTCTCTCTCTCTCTCTCTCTCTGGTAGTCTTGTATTTTGATTTCGACAATTTTGATAGAAATGCGAAACTAACCATCTGTCGAGGCAAGATATTAGCCTTAACAATTTGTGCGTTTCCCTCTTTTCGTAAATCCTAGTTGAAGAATTTTACGGCCTTGAAGAGGTCTGTTTAATCCATCTACGTTCATACGTATCTCTTGTTTGCGAAACCATGGTTGAAGTTCCGAAACCATGGTTGAAGTTATGAAGGAACTGACATTTCATTTATAATCTATGGGAATAGCACCTTATTGGACATAGGGATGGTAAAAATCCAATAAGCAAGAAGGACGACCTCGTTAAGCAGCCCTGACTTCCTTGAATGTATGTGGCAGTTCGTTCTTAACTCTAACATGAGGACAACTAATTCTAGGTGACTAAATTTCCTTTCATTCATATGGAGATCCTCGCATTTGCAATTTGATGTTCTGAATAGCTTTGTAAAGAAATTCGCTTTTCTATAGCACAAGAACTGCTTTTTCATCCTTGCATTGGTGAAAGATTAGGTTGCTGGTTTCCTGGCTTTGACCATTTACCTGATGTGAGAAACTGAAGCTGGGAACTCTAAGATTTTGCTGGACTATGGCTATAAAGAATTGAAAATGCATCCTTCTTCCTAGTCAGGTGGCCTATCCAAGCAATGGAAGAAGTAAACGAAGAATTGATGACTTGTAGGACCTGGATGATGTAAATTGTACATGATAACATGATGCGTAGGTCCTGTGTGTCAAGCACGCCGGCTAGGTTTTTCTGGCCACATACAAGTGCAAGGGAGTTTCAAGTGGTGTTGAGCAGCTTGTTGTTTGAGAACAGGATTTTTGCCGTGGACACTCCTCATAAGATCAAAACCATGTTGGTGATAAAAACCTGCAGATGTATTCTTATCTTGTGCCAGGAATTTCAAATGGAAGCTAATAATTGAAAGAAACAAGCAATCTTTTAAAGGAAAAATCAAGGAATCAAGTCAGCTTCATTTGATATCCATTAAAATTAGAGGCTTCAATTTATACCAGTTATTTATCACTTCCCATGCATGCCAGCTGCTGCCAGACACATTTTGTGAAACAACATAAAAGCTCCAACCCACCAAATAACACTACGATCCATTTCAGTGTCCCTAAGGTATTCCTTTGGATTTTGGAAGGATATTTCAGCAATTGCACTTAGTAGGGGCTTACATCTATTTTAAAAATGATGCCACACTTGACCTCGTAAGTTCATTTGTGTGTTTTGGACTAGAGTATATGCCTTGTATATTATGCGTAATCAGTACTTGGATTTGATGTTGTGTAACACTAGTTTCAAATTCATTTGGGAGAAGAAAAAGATGCATTTTCATTAAATGAGTTAATAGGACATTTCATGGTTCATGCAATCCTAACATCTTGACCATATGTATTTTTTTCTCGATGTCTGTCACTTGTGGATGTTGGAAAAGGGTGCCAGCAGTACTTTGTGATGTATATTTTAATTGCAGGAACGGCTGTCAAGACTCGAAGCTTTGGTTGCTGTCAAGAAAGGTGTGCTCTGGTTTTGCCATTCCAGATAGGCTCCACTGAAGTAATGAAATATATAAACTAAATTGGATTTGTTACTGGTTCAGATACTGCCAGCGAAGGTCTGTCACCTTCTTCAAATGAGGTCCAGCTAAAGCCAAAGGCTATAAATGCTGAGGGACTGTCAGATGAAATAGCAAGCTGTCCTAATGTAAGTTCTATCTTTTTTCCATGTCTGTATTTGGTATTGCTAGACTTCTGAGTTTAGTTAAGTGACAATGAATGGTTAAAAATCATTTTTCTTATATGAAGTTGGGGTTTTCAATAGGTTTTTTTGCAGTAGCATTCATTACTTGTTCATAAAAATGATTTCAATTGGTGTTGCATCTCATCCCTCTAATTAAATACTGTGCATTTATATTCCAAGTAGTTAGGAGTGCAAGCCGAGCTGGTTTTCCCCTACCTAGACCTGTTTGGTACTTAAAAACCCGGTCACAGGGGTTTTCTAAGAAGTACTTATTATATCAGTAGCGGGTTTTGGGTAACGCGGGCTGAGTCTTAAAAAACCTGCCTGGTGTAATTAGACTATGAAGGTAGCCACCTCATCAGACGCCCAGCAGGTCAGTGTGTTACACATAACACGATCCTTGTTTCCTTCTTTCATGATTGTCTCTTCCGTCCACCAGACGACTATGCATACATAATACTGGCAAAGAGAAGGCAGATTTTTAAACGCATACGAGAAAATTCAGTTCCCTGCACCACGAAAGGCAGATTTTAAAATGCACAAAAAATGCATAATTTGTCTGCAACAATGGATGACATATCTGGACCAGAAAGTATGCGGCTTCCATCGGTTGTTCCAGATTTATGCATGAACAACCTCTTGATCCATGTCCCGTCAAAGCTTCCCGTCAAATAACTTTTTTAATAAGATATGATTAATAAAGTAAATTAATGTTTTTAAATATAACAAACATTTTAAAATGATAAATAAGTAGTAAATGATTCCTTAATATCAATACCTTAAAATAATGAAAAAAAGATAGATCTGTTTCTTAAATAAATACCTTAAAAAAGTCTATTGGAAAATTTATTTGGCAGCTCCATAAATGATAAAATGAAAAGAAATTATTCATCTTCTTTATATATTTTTATCTTCTAAATATAAATATCTTTATTATTATTTCAGAAAATGTTTTTATTTTATGAATTTATTTGAAAAAACCTCTTTTGTTTGAACCTGGTACGTCCGCTCTGACCTGGACTGAAATTGACGGTACAGGTTGTGGTAGTGGGTTCAACCCAGACCTGAACATACAGGCTTATAATTAGGGCCAGTTTGGGTCAGGAAAAACCTGCCCGATGCGCACCCCTAGAAATAGTTAGGCCGTTCTCTGTAGTTGCAACTAAGAAAATTTCATATTGAACTATCATAATGCAAGAGATGAAATTATGATAATTTTTTCATGCAGGCTTCAAAAGAGATCCAAATTCTTGCAGAAAGAAACACAACACTTGCAGCAGGAAATGTGAAGCTTGCAACTGGACTCACGGATCTGGCGGAAGAACATTCAAACCTTGCTGCCACTCATGCAAAGAAGGCAGAAGAAACAGCAGTTCTTTTAGAAGAGAATGCAAAGCTTGCAGCAATAATTGAAAAGCTTGAGGCAACAAATGCAAAACTTGAGGCAGAAAATGAAAAACTCCAGTATCGAATTACCCACCTTGTTCGAGCATTAGAGGCTGAACGCAAAATTGAATCTCAGTGAGGTCTGCGTCTTAATAACTTCCATCTTTGCTTTTATTTTCTAAAAAGCCCTCAACTGAAACACTTTATATCCTTTTCAAAAGTCTCCAAAGCCATATTGGTCCATCCTTTCTTTTTCTATTGTGAAAATATCTGTTTGAAAAACTCTTCTATTAAATTAACTAGCCTGTGTGATCATTAGAGGCTGAATGCAATTTGGAACTAAATTAGGTATGTGTCTTCTTAACTTCCGCCTAGTAGTTAATTTTTCACAGAGCTCAAGTCTGAAACTGAATCACTTTTTATCCCTTTTTAGAAGTCTCTTGACAGATTTGGCCCTTTTTAAAATATTTTCCTATGAGTAAGAATATTTATCATTTTAGTAGTTTGAATTCTGAAAAATGCTAGCTGTTTCAATTATATCTTTCATTTCCCACTGCTGAGCAGCAATCCAGATAAATACTGGCAAAAATAGAACAGACATCAGCTTAGGGAAAATAGAATGGGGGCATTCTGGTAATTTTTTTGATGAATCTGGATTTCCAATGATTTAGTCAGTCAGTGAGTGTAGATTATGTGAGAGTAGGTTGTAATTAGCATAACGCAAAAGGTGTGAATGGTTTCTTGTGAATGGTTTCATCTGTTCGTGATGTGTGATGGTTTAATGCAAAGTTTGGTAATATTGCAATAAAATGTACCAGCGGATGATCTGATCAGCAATCACCATGAGAATAATTCTACACAGATTATAGAATTTGGGACAAAGTTGTGCAATATGGGTCTTAAGTCCACATCTTGTTCAATACTGGGCTTTCCTTATCTAGCCTATGTCTAAAAGGGCACATGTCAAGTTGAATGGGCATTAGAGGGACTACTAGTTGCTGATGACCCAAAGCTGTTGGAAATACATCAATTGATGTGCCAAAGCTGTATTTGGCTTGAAAATAATCCTTGGCTGAGGTTTGAATTTGCCCAAGTCTTTTATTATATATACCTTGTTCTGTCATTCAAATGCCATGGTACTTTATATTAACACTGGGAGTAGGTCCATGTTCCTTTATTTGGGTGCATGAAATCTAACTCGGATCAACTGGTATTACAGCACCAGTGCTGCTGGAGCTTCTAGATTCTTGGTACATGGGACGACTAACCCCCTAAAAGATACAGAGTGGCTTTTTCTTCACTTTTATCAACTGTATTTGTAATTCTTCCTATATTTTTTATGAAGTTTTCTCCTTCTCAAAAAATTATCAGACCTTATTTTGAGTTTTTTTTTGTCTTTATAATGCATCATGATGGACTACAGTCTGCCGTATTTGTATTTGTTATATTTCATGAATTTTTTAATAGCTCAAAAAAATACGAGGATTGCAATTCTTGAATTTGACAGTACACAGTTTTTACTTCTTATGAGATACAGTTTTAATCAGATGAAGTGGCAATAAAATATTAAGTATTCGTAAGAGGAAGGGAATAACACTGTAGAGAGAGCGAGATCAGGCCATGGCAATACTTGGAAGGAGATGACATTTAAAACCGCGGTGATTGACAGATGTGAGGGATGGGAACTTGGATTAATCAGGTTGGTTGACATGCTCGACCATCAACCCTTTCTATTCAATTAACAACCTATTCAATTAACAATTGGGGTTAAGTTCATCTCAATCTATCCAGTCCAGCTTTGGATTGGTGTAACGTTTATCCATCGTTGAGCTGGTGGGTTGGGATAGACTTTGTATGCACATAGGCTGAGTCAATTTCTTCTGAAACTAGTTTTTCATGGCATGTAGAGCTTTGATTTGGATCCGACGTTAAACTGTCAGTGTTTTTTTCCCCCCAGGTTGGAGGAGGTGAATATCATTTTTCAACTGGGACTGTCCGGTGCTGCCTTATATTAATCTTGGACATTTGTCTCGGCCATTTTTTTCTCAGCTTTTCAAAATTTTGATATTATTCAGCATCTTTTATCTTAGACTTTAGGCTAATGCAATTGTTTGAATGGCTATGAAGGCATGCTAATGCGAGTCAACTACCATTGTGGCATTGTTTTTACTTTGATAATATTTGTAGATTTGGTGAACGATTATGATGCAACCTATCTATTTTTCCAACCTTGATGATTGATGAGAAATCTACGTAATCTATTATATTTAACATCATTTTTTTAGCTAGGGAATTAAGTTTTATCCAAGTTAAAGATGTGCATGGGTTGTTATCAATTGGATGACCAAGTGGTTAATGTGAGTGTTTATGGTGGGAAGTCTATGTTCGAAGTTGGGTGAAGATGCTTCGTTTATGCCTTCCCTGAAATTATCCATTGTGAGTTGCCTAGTCATCTGGGGGCTGATGCGATAAAAAAATATAGATGTGCGGGTTACATTTGCTTTGCTTTAAAAATATATATTCACGTGTAAATTATAAAAAAATGCTAAGATCTATTTATATATGCATCAGAATGTAATAATGCTTGCGCATTTGTAGACAGGACTTGTGCACAATGATATTAGATAAATGGTGTTTTATAATAATATAAATAATGTTAAATATAACAGAGAGTGTATTTTCTATTAATAATCGATGGTTAAAAAATGGATGTGTTACGGAGTGTGTATTTTTTATGAATAATCGATGGTTGAAAAATGGATATGGTTACGGAGTGGTGTTTCATCATTTCATGTAAGCCGAACTCTTTGTTCTCCCACCGTTACAATAATGAACAAAAAAATGAAAAAAAGGATGTGTTTACTGCTGTTGTTTGATGTTTGGAAGCAATTGGAATTAACTTTTTCGCTTCAAATTATTGAATAAAAAATCAATATGATAAGAATTATACTAGCTATAAAATAATCAAGACGAGTTATATAGTTTCTTTGAAAGATGCATAAATTACAATGTGGAAAAAATGAGTTTGTGACGGATAATTACCAATTTAGCTGAGGCAAATATGGGATATTTTATATTTTGAACTCTCTAACTTTGTCTATTTGCTTTTTAACTTGAAGTTTGGCCATTTGCGATTAAATCTCAAAATTTTGGTTCCTTTGTATTTTCAATTCTAACTCAAAACAGCGTAAAAATTACGGTTTTTTTTTTTTTTTTGATTGAGTTGGAGCCACTGCTCACAACAGAGGACAGGGGATTTGAAACCCTGACGCAAGGCATGATTGCCCGCATGAGCCATCAACTGCCCTATGGCAGGTGCTCATTTACTGTTAATTTATGATGTAAATACTTTTGAATATTTTTCCGAAAAATATCAAATCTATATTAAAGGTAAAGATGTTATTGAAACCTCTAATAATAAAATAAAAAAGCCTAATAGTTAAGTTTAAAATGTAAAAAAATATTTTTTCAAATAGTGAAGGTTATTTACGTTATTTTGTTTGAATTAACGGTAGTAGTTTTTAACATCGTTATGGTTGGAATTTAAAATTCAAAGGAACCAAAGTTTTTAGAATTTAAAATATAAACGACCAAACTTTAGGGTTTAAAATAAAAATAGGCAAAGTTAGTTGGTTTAAAATGCAAAAAATTCTCAAATATCGTATTAAAAGAAAAAAAGGAATCTGTGTAATTTATGATATAGTTATTTGCGAGTAGTTTTTCAAAGGAATGTATGCAATTTTCTAAATTGTAGCATGAGAATTTGGTTAGGGATGGGATGGGATCAGGGTAGCATGAGAATTTGGGTATTTGAAATAAGTTGAGAATGAGTAAAAATATGTTGGAAAATGTGATATCTCATTCCATACTTATATTCCATGGAAAGAATTACCCACATATAATGGCATTCTTCCTACGTCATAAAGGTTTTTTTTTAAATTTATCGAACGTTGTAAAGGATTTAATAAAACATCTTGGATCTGTTTTAAATTCTAAAAATTATGCTAAAATGCAATTATGCATGCTTATAGGGTGCGTTTTGTAAAAATCCCATCAATACTTTTTTTTTCAAAATAGGCCCATCGATACCTCGATGCAACTTTTCTGCGTACGGTAGCCCGTCCACGTGGCGTCTCCTGATTGGTTGGCACAAGCGCCGCCATTGGCTTGGTTGCCAAGCCGCCGCGGCCGTCTGCAGCTTCGCCATTTTCATTCCATCTCTCGCTTGGGCCCGCGCGGGGAGTAGACAATCAATCACAGAGGAGGAAGTGAAAGGGCAAAAAGGGAAAGGCAGAAAAGATGCAATGGCGGCCGCCGGTGGCGGTCAGCGGAAGCTGTCGGGCATGCAGAAGCAAGTGCTAGCGCTTTACCGCGGCTTCCTGCGCGCCGCCCGTTCCAAGGCTCCCGACGAACGCCGGAGCATCGAAGCCGTCGTCTCGGCCGAGTTCAGGAAGCATGCCAAGTCCGTCGACCGCAAGAACTTCGTCTACATCGAGTACCTCCTTCGCCTTGGCAAGAAGCAGCTCGACCAGCTCAAAATCCCCGGCACCGTTCGTCTATCCACCTACAAGGTTGGTTGAGTTGAATCTGCCTGCCAGCGACTCTATGAGCGAAATCCCCACTGGCAATTTCTATAGTTTTCATTTTTGTCTTGCCTTCGATCCTGGTGGAAACTCGATGGGATCGCGGTAGATAGCCTAGGGGTATCTGCGTAAATTTAGGTCATGCCATTGTAAGATCAAGATATTAGGGAACCCTTCAGAAATTCTTTTTTTAAAATTTTTGCGATATCGCAGTCCGTCACAGCTTAGTTGGCGAACGGCGTCGATTGTGCTGATATCATGTGGGCCGTCGGCAACATTCTTCTTCCCCACCTGTTCATTTTTTAATGCAGGCTCTCGGCGTGATGTTCTTGAAACTTGAGAAAGAGGAATTGGTTAATCCACATATTCTTGGCATTTTCCGTGTGAATTTTAGTCCCCGATATTGAGAAATAATACAGTTTGTGATGGAGCATTTGTAAATGTATTCTTTTGTTGGGTAATACTCTGTGTATGCAGTTTATTATCATGAGATTTGATATACTCTTAGTATTTGCATTGTTTTTTGGGGTTCTATTTGGATCCTTCGTTTATCTAGAAAACACCTTGTTGGTGTAACTCCAACAGGGAATCAAGCATACAGATTTTATCACTCTTGTTGGATCTATGTACCGCATTAGTTCCCAGGTTGACAAACTTGGCGGCCGTGTCAGACTTATGCGCTACGTAACTGTCAGGTATGTGGATGCAACAGCTAGCCAAATCCTTTGTTTGCTGCTGCCTGTAAGTGAGCTGCCTGAGAGTTATCATAAGAACATGTTAGGCGGATCCCCACTGTTTTGCACTCAGACACTAAGTTAGTATAACCGTAGATGAGAGGCCCCAGATATAGCTAATAAAGAGAAAGAGCTAGGTGTAAAGAACCTAGTTTGGTAGAGACACCTTGTGGAAAGAGTGTGCTCGATAATGTGTGTACAATGAGAGAGTAATGAGATGTAATGTTCTCGTCATTCATGTTGTTATCAGTCACTGTATCTGGTACCTTTAGGTGATGACAAAAGCTCTGTATATGGTATTTAGTTCGTATTTGCTTGGAATGTGCAACTATTTTATTGGAAGATTACGACCAAGTTTTGTCGTTAACTCCTTATAGAGCTTACTTTCTGACCTATTCTGACCTTATTGGGTCTGTATATAATGTTTATTCTCTTAGGAATGATGTGTTCGCTCGTTGTATCTTGTGCCTTTGGATGATAACAAACACTTTTTGATAGAGAGTGCCGTGGCTCATATTCGCTTCAGGTGTGCAACTATTTTATTGTAAGATTAAGACCCCATTACATAGTTTAACTCCTTATTAGCGCTCATTCTTCAATCTGTTCTGACCTTATTTGGCCTTTATGTAATGTTTATCTTCTTAGGAATGACATGTTTAGGTCATCCTAGGGATGTTATAAATAAAGATCAGACTGATCTTTGTAGCTATAGTTGTCCAACTTTGTCTAGGTACTTGCAATGGACGAGTTTAACTGAAATACCGCTAAAATACTAAACCTGTGCAGAATTCTGTCTAGAGGCATAGCAGAGGGTTTGTTCCTTGGTTGGCAAGTAGGAAATATTCTTTGGATATGCTGGTAGCTCTTTACTTGAGGCGGGAACTAATCTTGATTAGCAGACTAATTCAGATTATGATTTGGATTTGCATCCTTTGAGAATTTTGATATAATATTTTGTTGATGTGCACGTGTGTAACATATGTTGATAGCATCGAACAACTCTCATTGCTTTCGTTGCACTGCAACAAAGTTATTTTTGGCAATGAAATTAGTGGGCAAAATCATTTGTTGATAGTGTGTTACTGATATCCGCCAACAACAAAATAATTGCTTCTTATTCAATAGTATGACAAAAGTAACTACAGAAGTATGGTATGATTACTAACTCAACCCCCATTTGGAGTCATACTTAATCAAAAGTATGTTGTAACTAATCAATAGTTATGTTGTTAATAGCGTCCCATTTGGTTATTGATAGGCATCGGCAACACACTGTTAGCAATGTTTTTTATAAGAAGTGGTTGATAATTTCATTTTTTATGAAGAAGTTTTGTTGTAGTATGTCAATATCAATGGAACCTTAGTCCAAAATGGCTAATTGAATGCTCATTTGCTTTCAACTCTAGCAAACCATTTCCCATTTCAACCGTGCGTTTTCATGCTAGTATATTTCATCTCTTATATATTTTTAGCCCTTTCCTGATATATTTCCAAAAATTGGCCAATACAGATCTGACATGGCCGCATCGGATTGGCATCAGCCACCACCTATATAGGATACAGGGGTTGTTTTGGGTTAGGGTTTAGAAAAGTGGGTATATAACATGCGGGTTTATTGGCCAGCCATATTGATCCGATCTGTGTCGGCCTCAAGAACAAAATGACTTTTGCCTCTTTTTTCACCCAAAACACCTTGTTTGCTTCCCAATTACCATCTCGTCTCCTCCAATCTTAATGTTTTATATATAAGTATTTTTCGATTCTTTAAGTTACATGCTGCATCATAATGCAGCATATTTCTGTAGTATATGTTAAACTCATTTAAAAGTATAAAAAATTTCGATTTTGTATAATAAGGGTGTGTTTGTTTCCAACCATGACTTTTCAATATAAAATTTTTCAGTATTCACAATTGACCTTTTTTTTAAATTATTTTTTCAGATCTTTTAATATAATTATCTTACTTTTTAATCATTTTTATACAACTAACTTAATTATTTTAAATTTATTATCTTAGTTCCTCATCTTACTCCTACTATATCACATCATTTTTTTTTAATTTCAAAAAATTTTCATTCAAAAGTTTTATCACTTCCCAAATCACCGTAAGTCTTAAATATATTTTCTTCATTTTTGTATGCTTCTGAACTTGTTATATGTGATGTTAAATGCTGTAGTTGCGCTATTTTTTATTGTGAACTTGTTTGTATACTTGTGAACTTTCTTCATTTTTTTTTTTTCCCTTGAGCTTGAAGTGTGAACTTGATCTATTTTTTTTTAACCTTTCACTTATTTGTAAGTTTTAGCGGGAGTAATTTTAAGCTTCTATCGCATATGACTTGACCATGTAAGGCTTTTTCTCCTATTAAGTTTGTTGGTGTCATCGACCTATTTTTCTCATGTATCACCAAATCATGTGAATCTTTACCCAATTCACCACATGATGTTGTCTCTGTCGCGTAGTTCTGAATCATCTCAGTATATGGTCCTCTTCTTGCTACTTATTGGTGTCAAACTCAGCAATGCATCCATCTTCTAATGTTTTTGCTGCCCCCTGTAAAGCAGAATTTCTTTTATGATTGTCCTATAGAAGTTTCTCTATAGTCTAGAGAGTGCATGCATGTTGGTAGAATAAGAGATGCACATTTCCACTTTTAATGATCGAATCAGATTAGTTTCTATTATCCTCCATTCTCTCTGTTCATCAGTGACTGCATGGTTGTTACTCCTCCTTCCCATATTTCTTGGTATTGTTGATGTGCTGATATTAACCTGCTGAAGAGTTGAGCCGTGGATTCAAACAATGTTAGCAGGTCTCAAATTTTGTTATCTTCCACCCCTCATGGTCATTGTAGATTAGAAATAGAGAAATCGGGATCTTTTGCATTCATTACTAGGGAAATCCAGTAATCACGAAGTCGGATTTTTTGGGTTTGCTCTGCAAAATTATAGCTCTTTTATTTTTTTTCAAAAATAGAAATTCTGCTGCAAATAGGGACTCCAAAGATCAAAAAGTAAGAGACATTACTCTTCCGGTAGTGTTGGATTAATCCCAGTGACATGTGGGAAAATGATTCATGTCTGCTTTCTTACCGGGTCAATGGCTCGCTCTCAATTCGATTTGGATTTTTGAAATCTTTCATTGTCTGACCTTTCAGTTCAGACTTGCAAAAATCCTGGCTGATTTTTTTCTTTTTTGGGAATTGTTCCACCATCAGTAATCATTCTGAAAAGCACAATTAAAAAGGGAAAAAAAAAAGAGGCCAATCTAGGAACGTAGTGGAGAACATTGGCCTCTGACACCGTGCTTTATGTTACTGAATTCCTTTGGATAATTAGTGACATCTACAAATGCTTGTTCCCAGGTTCCAACAAACTAGGGAAGGAAACAAGGATAAGGCATTATTTCCACAAAATTTAATAATTTGCTTGTTGTAACGACAGGAAAAAAATTTGCTGCCCTCGAGTTCCACTAATTACCAACACAGTGTGGAAAAACTTGATGGATGTAAATTCTTATTCTCCGATTTGACATTTTGCCTTAATTACTGAAAAGGTAAAAGGAAAAAGATATTACGACTTGAATAATAATTATCATTAATTGAGTCAAATAAAAATTTTAATGTGAAAGGAATGAAGTGGCGAAGGGATGTCATTCCTGCTTCGAAGCTGGAGAATGTGCAAAAATGAGGTAATGTAAAATATGTAGGCATTTTGCAACTATCGTAAATGTTGATTATATAGAAAACTAAATTTATCATGTAAATATGATAAAAAAAATTATCATGTAATTAAGATTCAGTTAAGATTAAAAGGACCTGAATTTCACGTAGCCTCATTAATTTTTTCCAAGTTGTTCATTTTGTTTAACATTATTTGCTTAGTTATGAATATTAAGTTTCATTCGAATCCGTAATGGGCTATATTTATTTAAAATTATATATATTCATGTGTAAATTCTAAAAAAAGGGTGATTAGATGTAACCGGCAGCAGTCGGCCACCAATTATGTGTAGCCATTTCACTTTTTTTTTTAATTATTTTTTTGATAAATGGAGTAGATTATTTATCAACCATAAAAGCATAAAAAATGGAAAGGGTTACATTGAAGTGGAACTCAAGATTAAAATATGAAGAAATGGTGGTCACTATGGTGAAACAGTTCTCTACCTTTTTGGTTCATCACCAAACCGAGCTTAATTTAAGGAATGGCCTGAAAATATACAAAAAATAAAATTAGATATATAGTGCTTAAGTCGTAAGTTATAATTGGGCTGGTTTCACATGCACGTTTATTTGCAAATGAAGGTGAGTAGGGTTGTGAAAGTATAAAGTGGAGGTGGGGAAATCATGCAACCTTGATCTTCGGAAATTCCATGCAAGTGTCCTACTTAATAGCATCATGCATTGCGTTCTTGTGGTCCATCTAACCTAATGCTCCAAATGCGCGAGAGGGCATTGCTTTTACATTGTTTAATCATGTGGTCAACTCCATATATAGAAGCTAAGTAAAGGTTAAGTTGCGTGAGCGGGAACCTTTCCGGTTTTTAAAAACCAAGGCATTGTTAAAAATAGTAGTTTAGAAGTCATGTTTCTCTTTCATTGATGGTATTCTTGGTAGAAGAAATAGTTAGTGACGCTTGCCTACATCTGACAATTGATTGATGCTCCGAAAGGTGATGAAAGCAGATTTGTGTTAATTTTAATAAATATACTATAACAATGACATATTTTTATATTAACGGAAGGAAAATAAGGGAATGTGTGTTAGAAATTAAAACATATTTTATGGATTTTTACTAGCAAGTACGTTGAATGAAGTGGCTATCCAAATAAAACGTAAAGACCGACTTAATTTATGTGTATATTATCAACATTAATTTTTTTTTTTTGTGGGATATCTTAGGGTGCAATCTACTACAGGATCTTAGTTAGAGTGCCACGTTAAAATGGGTCGCACATTGATGAAATTAAATTAAATCCATAATATTGTTTAAAATCATTTGTTTTGTCATGTATTAGGAATGCATATAATCATATATAATTTATCAATAACTTTCAGATCCATTAATAGATGCTTTAGAAAATAATAATGCTTTATAGGATTATTTACACTTGAGTGATGTCTTCTTTGAAATTAATATTTAAATCAAATCATTTTAGTATATTGATTTTGCAACTTTTTTTTACATACGAGGCTCATACAAATATTTAATTTGGATGAAACTTGCTCTATTACTTAAATAATTCTAAATAAATGTTTAGGTTAATTTTGATTTAAACACTGGGTGAGGCCCATTTTATGTTCTCTAACACTTCAAGAGTGTTGTCGTTTGCACAATGGTATATCTAATTTTTCTTGATTATTATCTATAGTCATTATCTGCAACTGTTCATATATTCAACTAATTTATTAGTTTTAGTAATGAAGGCGTGGTTTCATATTATATTCAATTATTTATTCAATCGAATGAATTGAATGAAGAAGTATTGTTGTGTATTGAAAAATAAAAAAATTATACTAAAAATATTAAAAGTAGTATTGAAAATAGGACAAGTAGATTTGTTATGTATTAATATATGGGAGATTGCATGGCGAATGGAAAAAATAATATTAGAATTAGAAAGAGTTTTCATGTGAATGTGAGATAAATCCCATTCCATCAATTAACTCTTTTTATTTTTAATTATTTTTCATAACCTTTGATTTTACAAATAACCCCTTATCATACTAACCCCAACACCTATATTCAATGCACACTCTTCTAATAAATATTTTGAATTTGTCTAAACAAATATTAGTCAATACACTTATCTCGATTATTTCTTATTCTAATAATAATTATTTATTAAATATAAAATTTAATATATATTAGACTTGCTTTTATGCAATCGGGTTATATAGAAGTGGTTTTATGTAATCCTTTCAAAATTTATGATTTCAATGATTTGTAAAAAAATTTAATTTATTCATTGTATTTAACATCACATATTTCACTCAGAAACTATGTTTCATCCGAATCGAATATTTGCATGGGATATATTAGCTAAAAAATATTTATTCATATATAAATTATAAAAATGCTTAGATCTATTTACATATATGTTAGAATATAATAATACTTTTATAAAATTATTTATCTGCATTTAAAGATTGAAATTATAAATTCAAAATTAATATTTAATACTAAACTATTTTATTATATTAATTTTATATATTTATGGAGAGGGTTTATGCGTAGTGATAATAAATAAATAAAAGAGATTTGAAGAC
>JAXCLR010000063.1:37136571-37154515 GCA_035584095.1 Annona squamosa | reverse complement strand
TATATTTTCCATTAATATATTAAAAATAGAAAGAATTACATAAAAATGAGTTTCATAGGCATACTAATATCTATTATCTATTTTGTGGCATTTTATTTGTTTGCCTTGCCCTATACTACTTTTGGAATGGAGCGGTGGGCCACAAGTCCCGCAACATGTGGTGAAGGTAGATATATATATATATATATATTTTAATCATGTCACTCAGCTCAGCTTGATGACTCAGAAATTAATAGAGGACAATTTTAGAAAAAGAGTAACGAGTGAAATACCAGTAACGAACTTGGAATCCTCCCCATATCCTTAGCTCCCTCACGTAAACCAGCCATCCAAGTGGCGACAGGTATGATTGGTTGTCACGTCCATTGAATTGGAGGGCGATGGAGAATAATTGTTGGCAATCGCCATCTGATTCCGTCCGATCTTTGTTTACACCACCGTCTGTTTGTTTCTTTGGTGGCTTGTGGCGGGCGAGATCCAGAAGCTTTCGTCCGGATATGATGCATGTCACAATGGCATCCGACGGAAAGATGCTCTCTCGAGTAGGTTGGGGTGCAACTGGGTCGGGTTACACCGAGTTGGAGTGAACTTAAATCTTAGGCTAACCGGGTTGGAATAAATCCAAACCTTAACTTTAAGAATTTAATCCGGGTTTGGACTGAGTTTGCATTGGTTTTGGTTTGGTTTCAAGTTAGAATTTCGGTTACCAATAAACTGTTTTTTTTTTCAAATTTAATTATAATCTAAAAGAAAATTATTTGAATATACATACCTGTATTTATAAAGTCAAGCCTTACGCTGAATTCTGCAATATACTTTCAAAGAATTCTGCAACATAATACTAAATTATGTAACATTCTTTAAATGAACTCTGCAAATAAATTTTCAGCATCCTATAGACACAAACAAATGACAAATTGTCAGTTTTATAGCTAGTTTGTCATTTCTATTTAATAGCTAATGGAAATGACTCAAGTGTAGCAAATAGCTGATGTAAATTACTATTTCTATTTTGATAGTTTTATGACTAGTTGCTCGTCATTCAATTTTTACTCAGTCACACTTACACAATTTACTGATACACTGGCCACCTATATATTAATATTAAAAATATATATAATTTATGAAAAAATTATATAAATTACACTGGGTTCAGATCAGGTTGGGTTTTGTTACCAAGTTAGTGTGAACACAGTTTTGGTTTCGGGTTTCTACGGTTCGGGTTGAAAACGGGTCTATTTTGAAAAAATCTAAAAAATGAAACCCATTTTAGTTTTGATATCAGATCGGGTCGGGCAGGTTTGGTCCAACCCGGTGCCAAGTTGCACCCCTACCAGCAGGTGAAGGATTTCATAACATTTATTATATATAATTTTTGTTTTAAATATCTAAACCACCAATTTCATTCTAATTAAAATATAATATGAGAACATATAAATTATTTTTCAAGAATGTGTGGATTTAATTTGGCAAAAAAAATTATTAATATTATAAAAAGCAGTGCGTATGCACTTAATGGTTTAAAGCTCATTTCAGAATATTAATTATAACTGATTATATGCATATCAAATGCGCTTAATTTGTGATATAGCGATTTTAATATGAAAAAAATACTAGTAAATGGTTTAGATCTTTCATTACACTTAATAAAACATGAAATTTTAAAAAATGCTTTTTTTTTGGCGGTGAAGCATGGTGCTTCACAGAACTCAGAAATGGCACGCAGCAGCAATATGCAAGCACACGTACGGGTTTGGCACTAACGATATTAACGGATACGGTTGTAACCTATCCCAGACCATTTAAAATATTTCAATTTTAATTCAGTTATTAACTTATTTAATATATTTTAGTTTTTAACTCATTTACAACTCAATTAATAGATGAATTGGCGGATTATTAATGAGTTATATGACAAAGAACTTAAAGGCCTAATCTGTGGAAAATGATAATCTTACAAAGAGAGATAATATGATAGTTTAGACGTTAATGAAATAAAAATAATGGGATAATAGGGAAATTGAGTTGGGACAACAATTGAAAAATAAAAATTAGGTTGCGGAAGAAAGATTCAACAGAAAAAAATAACTAAAAAGTTTATATATATATATATATAACTTTAATGAGTTAAACGAGTTAAATAGGATAAAAAAATTACTGAACGGGTTAATAGGTTATAAAATCTCAACTTTAATTTGTTTATTTAATTAAATAGTTAAATAAGTTGGTAGATGATAACTTATTTATTCAAAAATCTCAACCTCAATATATTTATAAACAAGTTGAACAAATGAATTGACCATTAACATCCCTAGTTGGCGGGTATCGCATTTGAACGAAGAGTACTAAAGGAAAGTATCTTAATTAACAAGCATAGAAAGAAACCAGAAAACAAAGAAAAACAATTAAAAGATAAATAATGATGGGAAAGCATAATTATTACTAGAATTAACGTATTATCTCTCTCTGAAAAGAGCATAAAAAAGTTTGAGAGAGACGGAGCCACCGGCAACACTGTGACTGGTGATTATTGATTAAATTAAGTCCCTCTGCAAAAATCTAAAAATAAAAGCAGGCTGCTTCATAAACTCTGAACTCAGAAATGAAATGTGGCAGCAATATGGACGCACTCCCACGGTTTATACCCCATTGGATGAACAATATTCAAATGGGAGTGTCTGCTTCCACATCCACATGACAGTTGGCCAGGGGTTATGCAGCTCAAACAAACCCGCCAACGAGCCACCATTGCATAGAAATCAAGCTGACAAAAACCGGAACAAACCGGTTGGACCGTTAACCGGTCATATATCTCGGTTCACTGGTTTTCCTGATTCGACCGCAGTTGACTGTGGGTTTGTACCGTTGAACCGAGAAAACCAAAAATCGATTACAAAATCGGCTCATTATGCGGTTCGGTTTTCAAAAACATTGGGCGTGTTTGTTTAGGGTAAAAAAGTGTCAACTAAGGGTGCGTTTGTTTAGCATAACAAAATGTCAACTAAAACTTTTCACTCTCCATAATTATTCTATTTTTTAATTATTTTTTCACATTTTCCTACACAAACTACCTTATTTTTCAATCATTTCTACACAACTACTCATACAACTAACCTATCTATTTTAACTTTATTCTTTTTACTTATCATCATTACTCCTATTATATCACATCATTTTCTATTGATTTGACAACTTCTACTCCAAAAACTTTTCATCAAAAGTTTTACCTCCAACCAAACACACCCTGAAATTTTTCAATATAAAACTTTTCGCTCTTCATAATTACTTTATTTTTTAATTATTTTTTCATATTTTTCCATATAAACTATCATACTTTTCAATCTTTTTTACACAACTACCAATACAACTAACTTATCTATTTTAACTTTATTCTCTTTACTTTTCATTATTACTCCTGTTATATCACGTCACATTCTATTTCTTCGAAGACTTCTACTAAAAAAGCTTTTTATAAAAAATTTTATCTCCCACCTAACATACCCGTGATTTTAAAATTCGTCTCCATCATTAGAAAAGCATACTCACCGGCCTTTGTCCTCCCCTTTGGTCCTTCCACGCCTTTTTTTCTTTTTTTTTTTCCATTGGTAGCCATGAACCAGAGCACCATACTGGTGCTCCATCTCCCTGTATATTGATTGTCATCTTGAGATTCGACGCTGGCAGTCTTTTGTTCATCGCTGCCCTGCCTCCAAACGCGTCTTCTTCGGTGGCTGTAATCACTTGCACTTCATCCTACCCAGCATCAACCACGATCACCCGCTTCTCTCTACAAATCTGTTCGTTGCAATCAAACTCCACCAACCAGCAAGGAAAACCCATTCATCTTATCCGATGCCATTTTCCAGTGGGAGAAAGACCATCCCCGCACTTGCCTTGACGTCCGACATCGGACGGATCATCGACCTCGATGGCATCTTTCGACGATTTACGGATGGAAGCTAAGAAACAGCCACACGATATAAGGGCAGTTTGGGCATTATAAAAATTTAAACTAGGCTTTTTTTTTGGATCCGAGAAACTTAACTGACGACTACCGACGGTACTGGCACGGAAGAAATTAGGAGTGTAATGTTATTGAAATGTTTGTGAGTATGAAAGAAATTAACATCGTATAAGAGGAATTTAGCCGGTTCCGTCGGACAAATTGAAGACTAATGTATTTTAACAAACGCCGTCCAGAAAAAATCAAAATCTACGACGCATGGATATTTGTGTACATCACCGCTGCTTTTTACTTTTCATTTCTTACTACTTTGAGTTCTGACCTTCGTATATTATTTTTTCTCCGTGTAAAAGTGTGGTGGTTAACTTACACGCAAACATTGAACCCCTCTCACCTCCTGCAAGTGTTTAAAACACGCGGCAGCATTCCATCGTCGTCCCGAAAGAGAGACAGACGTCCCCCATTCCAATGCTAACCTTGATGAAATCCTCAGAAATTTCACAGACAATTGGTCGAACATAACAAGTACGCTACCACATTTCGCCCCCTCCTTCAAATGCGAATTTTGCCCATCCTCACTCATCATCATAATCATCAGAGATGGTCGTCTTCAGCAAAGACACCCTCTTTATATCCGGCTTGATTGTCTCCTGGTACTTGTCCAACATCGGGGTTCTCCTCCTCAACAAGTACCTTCTCTCCAACTATGGCTTCGCCTTCCCCATCTTCCTCACCATGTGCCACATGTCCGCCTGCGCCGCATTCAGCTACATTTCCATCGTCCTCTTCAAGATCGTCCAGCTCCAGCACATCCGCTCCCGCTCCCAGTTTATCAAGATCTCCGTCCTTAGCGTCGTCTTCTGCAGCTCCGTAGTAGGCGGCAACATCTCCCTCAAGTACCTCCCCGTCTCCTTCAACCAGGCCGTCGGGGCCACCACCCCTTTCTTTACCGCCCTCTTCGCTTACCTCATGACCTTCAAGCGGGAGGCCTGGGTCACCTACGCTGCGCTTGTCCCCGTCGTCGCTGGTGTGGTGATTGCCAGTGGGGTATGCCCGAACCTGCCTTTTTTTTTTAAAAAAAAAAATGGTGATGAATGATGAAAATTTGATCATTTTTGGTTCGGTGGTCGTGGCGGGGCTGGTGATTGCTTCAGATGGTGTGGTGAATTTTGGTTGATTGGATTTTCTTGCACAATGTGGATTGATCTGGTGAGATTATTTGCTGTTTTGCACCTGGTATAGCTGATGGACTGAAGATCTAATAATCCAAACACTCGAACCAGCCGAGTCAATTGGCATTTTCCTCATTGCAGGTGGGAGACTGAAGGATGTGCTTGTGTAATCCCGGGTATCGATGAACCAGATCAGGTTAATGACAGCGTCGTGAGCAAATGTAACAATCCGACCTGAGGGGTGGTTTATTTGGATGGTTATTTCAAAATTTTTAAATATTTTTCAATTTATTTTTGAAGGTGTTGGTAGGTCTGTTAGTTTATGTTCGTATATATAATATACTTACTTTACTCATATGTCTTCAATCAGTTTGATTGGCTGCGGTACTTATGATTAGAAGTTCTTCTTTTCATTTAAATTTTGCTGTTTTTATTTTTAATTGAATCGGCAGTTAATTTTAAGACTTTGCTGGATTGGGTTTGTTTTCTCGTCCTTTTCCATTTCCCCCTATCTCTAGGATGGTATTGTTTGGTCGTTTTCTAATGAATTCTATATTTTGCATCGGAAAGTTCCACATTTGGTGTTCTAAAATGCTGGGTTGGGTTTATTTTCTCCTCTAACGTTGCAATGCTTGGCTATGATTTTTCATTTCCACCGTCTGTATGATGGCATAATTTTGTTGTTTTCTGATTAATTCTGTAATTTTTCATTTGAAAGTTACAAATCTGGTTTTCTGAAATGTTATTTATATGTATGTATCATGTTGAAATTGCAAACAGGTCATGGGTCCTTATGTTTCGATTCCCTCTTTCTTTCTTCTTGAAAGAGCTGAAGGAAAGAGCCTAAACAGTGTGTCACAAGTGACCCATTTATCTGTTCATTGCAGTTCTTTGGGTGGTAATTCTGGCTCTGGATTTTGCTGTTTACCCTTGGAAAGCTGGTTTTATTGGGGTGGGTTGATGCAAGTTGCTGTTCATCAGGCTATGAGACGTGGATGAACCAGTTTTAAGGAGGATTCAGTGCTGGTGAAATGATGGTTTGCAAGAATGGCACCAGTCCAGCACTGATTTTAATTTCTCTATGTCAAATAGGAACATAGCTTTGGTATAATAAGATATATTCTTTGATTTCAAATTATGCGAAGTCTGTGTTGGCTAATCTTTTCTCATGTGCATGTATCTAGTAGCGTATAGTTGTTGGAAGCTGGAAGATGCTGCCATGCTGGTGTTTTGTTGAGCAGTGATAGAAAAGTTATGCAATGTATTATTGGCTTGCGCTTTTTATGTTTCTATGCACACATCTGTTCTGGTACCAGAAGTCTTTCCTTCTATATACTTGCTTGATTAGTTGCCATCAAAATAGTCTCTAGATTCTCTATTGTGTTTGCAAACACACAGGGGTAACCTAGCTTGCAAAATGATTTTTGTGTGTTACAAAATGCTTTTCATTTTCATGAATGGAGTTTTAAGAATTGATCTTGTTGGGTGGCAGGGTGAGCCGAGTTTTCACCTGTTTGGATTTATTATGTGCATTGGTGCCACTGCTGCAAGGGCATTCAAATCCGTTCTTCAGGGAATCCTACTTTCTTCTGAAGGGTAAATTCTTTATTATTTTGTTATCTTGTTATTTAATTGAATATGAACTCTTCTTTTGGGAGCTTTTACAACCCAATACTCACTCTGAAATTCTAATGTTATTTGACATTGCATGTTGAAACTGTATCAAGATGAAATGAAATCATTAGTTAAATGCAGCAAAAGTACCAACCTGTTCTATTCTTCTTTAACAGGGTTCTGATCAAAATTGTGATTACTTTCTGAGCAGAGGCAGAAGGGACCTAACTGTTATTTGTGCAGCTGTGTTTTTTATTTTTTACTGGTTGTACTTTGTGCAGCTGGTTATCTGTGGATATTAGGGTACCATTAATAAAGAAAAAATGTTTCATTTGTTTTTATTTATAGTCTACATCACTGCATGATGTTTCATTGGCATAGTCAGAAAAGACTGGTAAGCTAGAAAGAGTATTCACAATTTTTTGTGTTCTTTGTAGATGTTTCTGTCTTCTTACATGGAATGTATTCATGCCTCCATAAATTTAAACCACATATGCTCATTCTTCTTGTAGATTTTTGGAAAATCTGAATTGTGGACGATTTGTTTTCACTGCCAGTTGTGGTAACAGTGGATGAGATGACTTGAATTGTCTCTATGAAATTTATAAAAGAGCTTGTGTGCAGAAAAATATACTAAAAGTGCTGCACACTGTACTGAGTAAAATGGCCTGTTGAATGTCTGTGAAGCCTTTACCCACAGGAAGTAATGAAGGACGGTGGAAGATAATACGTTCAATGGTATGCCAATCTTGCATACTGACAAATAATCCAGTGCAGTTGAATCACCCATCCCCACAGAATCTTGGCCAGTGCACACAAATGTTTGCATTTCTAATAGTTGAACTAAGGAATAAAGTCTAGCCATCATAAATGGACTGCATTGTTGCAACTAGCTGGCAATGCTGCAAAATTCTCATGGAGACAGTGTTTTGCTTTAAAGTATGGATTTCTTATAAATGCCAATTTGCACATTTCATTTTTCTTTTCATGATCGATTGTTTCTCTGAATGCAAATATAAGTTGCATACATGATTAAAAGGGGTGCTGTGAAATTTGGTTTCTATCTTCATTTTCACTTGCACTCCCAACATGATGCGCCTTATGAAAACATTTTTATTATTATCATTACTATCTTTTACCACCTCACCAGACCAAAAGTTGCAACAGACGAGGGAGGAACATTTGATAGTTTCCAATATAACTTTCTGTTGAGACCTGACCAGTTTCTGTGAATGAAACAAAAGGTTATCCATATTGTCCATTGTCCTTTGCCATGACCCAGGAAGGGTTATAAGCTCATTGACTTCTGGCCAGTCTACGTTAATTAGTGTCTCAAATAATGTTTCAGTTTCACTGAAAGGTATGAACAGAAGTCAACGAGCTTATGCGAGTTCCTGAAGCTAGTTGATCAAATTGGTCAGACTGACCAGAAGCTTATACAATAATAAACAAACTGTACATAATATTAGATCTTTGAAACCAAGACGGTCTATTTCCTGTCTTCATAGTTTCTTCATTGAATTTGCTGGATTACAGCAAAATACCGTAAAATTCTGACAAACATTACTCGCTGCAATCCTTTTAGGTAACTGTAACTATTAAGGTATCAACCATATGACCTGTGCATGTACAACGAGTGAATTCGATGTTTCAGTCAATGGTTAAGTTTGAGTTTGTACAAGTGAGAAACTTATGCTTAATGATGTTGATCGTGTCTAAATTAGTTTTGTTTGCATGCCCCATCCAATTTATCCTAGCCAGGGAACATTTTGCCTTGTCAGGTTGGACAAAGCTGATTTCTTTTGGTCGTCCATCACGATTCATTTTCTGCCTTCCAGTATGTGTCAGTACAATTTCTATCTGTAATGTGATTCGTTCATGTGGACGATAGATTAACAATTTTGGGCTGACCATCATGGAGGCTTTGAGATGGGTAGATTGAAATTCTTCAATCGGATTCCTGATTGTGTGCATGGATTGGATTTCTATGGAAATTTCTATATTCTCAATTATTACCTTCTATTTGTTTTGACCTTTTTCATTCTATGGCTAACATTATCCCCTATATTTCTAGCATCAATTTTCTTTCCCTTACAATGAAATCCACTCTATTGATTATGCTGGGGGAAAAAAAAATCTCATCTCTCTGTTCGTTCTACTCTCCTGCTTAAATTCCAAATCATATCATATTTAATAACGTTTTTCAGCTGGATATTCCCATTGGATAAAGTTTCATGTTTCTTACAAGTTATAACCAATGCATGCTTTAATTTTGTATCAGTTTCTGTCGAAAGCTAATCAATGGCCACTTACTGTTACAGGGAAAAGCTTAACTCAATGAACTTGCTTTTGTATATGTCACCAATTGCAGTACTGCTTTTGTTGCCGGTGACACTTGTGATGGAACCCACTGTATTAAGTGCTGTTCTTTCTCTAGGAAGCGACAACAATCTCATCTGGATACTTCTGCTAGTGAACTCTGCAATGGCCTATTTTGTGAACTTGTCAAATTTCTTGGTTACAAAGCACACAAGCCCATTAACACTCCAGGTCTGGATTGCATTTACATTTTTTTCTGGAACCTTTCTTTCAATTGTAGAAGATTTTGATTTGCAAGAATATTATATGTTTTCAATTCTTTGTACTGGCATGTATTTTACATTCCCATTTGTGTGTTGTATATTTGCCCAAAACACATTTTAAGCACCCGTTGAGGGATTTGGTTGATGCTACGGTAAGTTCTGCCTGCCTGTGTCCTTAGTGGCATAGGTTTGAGCCACAGAAACAGACTCTTTATAAAAACAAAGGTAAGGCTGTTTACATCTTGCCTTCTCGAAGCTCTGGGTATGCCATTTTTTCCTTGTTTATAGGGGTTGATTTTTTGATTTTAAGCACCCTTTTTCTTGAGATTCTCTAATCGGGGCCAGGGCCTCATTGTTTTGTGCTTTCATTTTATTTTCAGGTCCTTGGCAATGCTAAAGGAGCCGTTGCTGTTGTGATCTCTATATTTTTGTTCCGCAATCCGATTTCATTTATGGGGATGGCTGGCTACTCATTGACAGTAATTGGTGTTGTAATCTACGGTGAAACAAAGAGGCGATACAAGTAAATTAACATATAAATATAATATGGGACATTATCCTACAACAGCTGGCTGTTTTGAGCAATTATTTTTTCATTTTAAAGTGGCCTCGCATGTATTGAGTTCATATGCTAAAATATATCATTTTTGAAATTTGTGTATATATATATTTCACCGGTCTCTCTCCTCCTCGCAAGAAAATTGGCAAATTTTTTATTTTTGAAATTGAAAATATATGCAAAAATCCGAAAATGATAAAATTTTTGGCGTATAAAGTAAATACATGTGAGCCCACAAAAAATGAAAAAAACTGATAAAAACAGCCAGTCGTTAGTTGGATAACTAGCAGCTGCTGTGCAGGATCTTATCTCTTGAGAGGTAGAGAATGGTATTCTGGTTGCACTTCCTGGCAGAGGAGCAGTAACCCTATTGAGTTCTTGCTTTGGTTGGAGCAGGAACTGGTGGTTCCTTGATTCCCATTCCAAAGTAGCTTTTTCTAGATTCTGTTGTTGTATTTCATTATGTATTGTTGTTATTATAGATGAACTGGGTTGTCTTCATCTAATTGCATTTGAGAGGTATTTTTGTATCCGGCATGCCCATCTGCTGACAGCTTATTAGGCTTCCTTTCAACTCCTGCAAAGTCTGTGATAGTTATTTGTTCAATTGCTGGCTTTAATTCTCGACGCGTTTTTTTTCCTTCACTTTTATTTCCTCTTAGACAATTTTTTGCGCAATTCCTGAAGGGACGGGCAAATTTATGGTCTTAAAAAATGAAATGAGGGGTGTACCATATAGTTTAGGCACCAACTGATTTCTGTAAACGAAATTACAGAAAAGGCAAAAGATGGCATGTTGCGCACTGCTTTAAAATAAAATAAAACTATTTTTGGTTAAAATTTTGAAGTAATGATTAAAATTTTAAATTAATAGTAACAAATGAATAAAATTTTAGGATACATAACAGCAAATGAAATCAATGGAAAAAAGCCAGAACAAATTAGTGGATGGAAATGAAAAGGAAGGTAAAATAAAATAATCAGATCGATGGCGTCAGATTTCACGGGAATTCTATACTAAATGAGAGCAGTGACTTGGAAGCACTTCTAGTCTTCTACACTTGTCCCAAAAGTGCAAAAGAACTGTTTGCGTCTTAAGAAAGTGGTTTTCTGAAATCTAAACTATGCATCATGCTTAAAATTATACATGCATGTCTCACATGTGTATTACTCTTCAGGTAAGACCTTTGATAGATTTATGCATGTTGTCAAATGATTTTATTTTCCAGGTACATTCTGTATATTTCATAAAAAAATTCATATTTCTTAATTAAAACCTATTAAAATATGATGAAAGACATCTGACCCTCAGAAATAAAGCAGTAACGAAAGAAAGCTACCCTTTTTCTGAGAAAGTTTCATTTCCCAGAATATTAATTGATGTGTGACATTAAATGAATTTTACTTTTATCGTTAGTTATTTTCTCTAGGATTGATCATCGTTAACATTAATTGGCTTGAGCGAGGAGATTCGATGAGGAATTTTTGTGTATTGAAAAATGAAAAATGATATTGGCAATCAAAAAGTAACATTAGAAAGAAGAAAAATAAGAGTGGTATTTATTGAATAAATGAGAAAAGTATATTAAAATTGAAAAAAAAAATTTGATAATAGGAAATCCGTATTATGCTTATCCCATTTCATGCAATTGGATTACCTTAAGCAGGTTATAATGTTTGATCATTTAAAGCCTATTAATTATAACATATCCAACAAATATTCAAAACCATTGTAGAGCTAACTTACAAAATTAATTATATATTTGGAAGTTATAGTGTTTATTTTTTGCAAATAAATCCTTTGCATGTGATAACCAAATCCAACATCTATAGTTCTTTTAGGAAAGAGATTTGTATGTAAAGATTTAATTGGAATAAATTGCTATGTATTAGAAAATGAAAATATTATAAGTGTGTTCGGTAACGTATAAAACTTTTGATGAAAAGTTTTGGAGAATAAAAGTTGTTAAATAATGTGATATGATAGGGGTAATGATGAATAGTAAAGAATATAAAGTTAAAATAGATAAGTTAGTTGTGTGGACAATTGTGTAAAAATGATTGAAAAGTACGGTAGTTGTATACGATAACGTGAAAAAATGATTAAAAAATATAATAATAGAAGAAAGTGAAAAGTTTTAGATTGAAAAATTTTAACTTGACATTTTTTATCATTTGCCAAACACACTCTATATTTAGAAAAAGTAAAATAATATTAAAAATGGAAAATGAGATGGATAAATAGTGAAAAATGTACCAACCAAGATAAATATTCAAAAACAAAAATGAAAATAAAAGATTACATGTCATTCACATTGCATCCAAGCAGCAACATTTGATAAAGCGAATTGCAGCAGCAAAGCGCAGACCTTCTCAATCCCTCTCGACTCTCTTGTTCCTTCCCATCATCATTTCATTCGACGTCAGAGAGAGAGAGGAGCGATAACAGATAGAGAGGGAAGAGGAGGAGGAGATGTCGCTTGTCGACTATGCGTCGGACGAAGATTCAGATATCGCTCCAGAAGAAGCAGAAGAAGAGAGGAAAGATGACAAGCAAGACAGCGAACAAGTAAAAGACGATGATAAAATCGAAACCACTTCTTCCCAAATTCAGTAATTTTCTTCTCTTCTTCTCATTCTCTCTTTCTTCATTTCTACGGACCATGCTAATTGAACGCGATTCCACGCTCTGTCCTCTCTAATGTTATTTTTCCAGAAATAATAGAGAAAGCTCCTTGCCTCGTCGCAAATACAGAGAGGAAAAAGGCAAAGGCCACTACCCGTTTCTCTTGTGAAACTTTCTGAAGCCTTCGCCTTCTATAAACTTTTTTCACCTAGGTTTTTATTTTTTTGGGGTTTGATGTTGTGTACTTCTTGACTTTACTGATTCATGGCTTTCGAGGTGCCTTTCGAGCTGGATATATATCGTATTACAGATTGGGGATATTCTTGCGTTGTTAATATGAGAAGTTCATTAAGCGCCGGTAGTTAACGGTGAGATATTTGCTGGAGGAAGCAAGGGGATATTGGTGATGTTCTTTGCGTCATTACTGTGAGAAATTCGTTAAGCGCTTGTGGCTACTGTGTGAAATTCGCTGGCGGAAGCAGCGGGGTGGGCTGCTCGTGCTGTCACCATATTTGCTAAACTTACCATCTCCACGTTTAAAAACCTCTTCGACGTGCTAAAGCAACATGTGATTTAATAACAGTTAATCTTCTTCACTTTCCTAGTGCATTCTTGAGAGGCTTGTTTTTTGGTTCTTTTGATCAATAGGCTTGCGACGAGATTATCCTTTGCTTCTTGGGATGCCATAGATCCATAGGTTGTTGGTGGTCCTCCATGAACAAGTAAAACTGCTATGCACTACAAATCTTGCAAGTTGATATCTCTATGTTTGTCTACGAAGAAAATTAACACCATTCTTTGTTGTCTTCTTCTCCTCCACACATAAAGACTATTATGCTCTTTTTTTTTAAAAAAAATAATGATAAGAAAAAGAGAAGAAAAAACTGATCTTGAACTCATCAAGCTTTATTCCTCAAGCAACTATTCATTGAACATGAGTTATTCTTGCACTTTCATAGTGGTTTATAATCTTCTCTTGTGCCAAATTATGGACTTATTTCTGACTTTCTTTTGCTATATTCAATTACATGCACGGTATGCATGCATTTTCACCCGTGAAGTTCTTCCTGTTTTTGGGCATCCATGGAGCTATTGTAACTGTGGCAAATGATTACTTCACTTGGATAGACAAATTCATCCATGGATGTTACTAAGAGTCCAGCCTTTTACATGCTGAGCATCATGCATTCACTAGGTTCCTTTGTTGTGATGGCATGGCCCACAACAAGTGTGCTATCACATTATAGCTATCTGTTCAGGTCGAATGTGAACTGTTAGCAAGCTTTTGTTACACAGTTTACATTTTCTTGTATTTTGAGCTGGGTGCATTTATGACTTATATATACTGTGTTTCTTGATTGAATGTGTAGGAATGAAGATAATCATGCTGTGTAGCTAAACTTGAATAGACAATATGTTAGAGGTTTTCCATAAACTTTTGTAGTTGTCTGTTCTAGACTGATAGGATGGAATTCCATAATCCTCGTGGAGTTCTGTCTGTTTTAGATTGAAAGAAAGTATTCAGTCATCCTGATGAAGTCTGTCTATTTTACATTGACGAATCCTGATATGTTTTTTTTTTTTTTTTTTTGTCAAATCTATGTTTGTTAGCTGGTTTTTCCTCAGGCCGCACTAAACCTTAAGTTTTCTTTCATTCACAGGAGTTCAACATCCTCATTGCATCATCAATCAGATGAGGCCCTGCCTCCACCTACACGGTCTATCGAGCGACTTCCAGATGCATCGCTGCTTCTCAATTCACCTTCTTTGCCATCTCATAATGTGAGTGGTGGTGACCACTATTCTAGAGTTGCAGCTGCAATGGCTGAAAATTCATCACGTAAGAGAGAAGCTAATGGATCAATGGTTCCTCACCCAAGCAGTAAGCAGCCTAGAGGGAACTTGCCACATTCCCACCTTCCGCCTGATACTCTTGGTGGTCAGATGGTTCCACCTCAGCTTAATGGAAGGTTAGTTTTGCTTCATATCTTTACTGAAAATAAGATATAATGAACAGGTTTGTGCATTATTAGTCGTCTTTTTTTCACATTTGATGGAAAGAACGGATATAGTTTGGAGATGAAAGGAGGAAAACGGAAGTAGCAAGAAAGGTAAAGGATTCTTGCATGTAGTTCCAACAAGAATATGAGTGCAGTTGTCATACTTCTCTGTGTTCATGCACACCTCAAGCCACTTCCAGAGACCAGCCTAAAATTAAGAGTTCATCTGGTTGACAAAGTGGATGTCATGCAGCATACAATTGCCTTAACAAACTGTGATTTTGTACCTTTTGCCTTGAGCGGTGCAGAGCTCCCATGCCTATGGAGTTCCCACCAGAATGTGACTGTATAACAAGACATCCTTTTATAGTGATTGAGACCATTCATGTGATGGATCAATTTATTGATAAATGATAATTCAGAAGAGCAATTGGATTGGATTGTTTTGTTATCATGGTTGATAGCCTGCTGGACTTTTGAACAGTAATCAAAGGATTGGATCAATCATTTTTAGTTTTTTACTGGTAGGAGAACTATATTTCAAAGGTTTCAAAACAATTCCAAATCTGGAAGTATAGGTCACATAGAATAAAATCAGTTGGTTGGCTCAAATGAGGGTTGTCATCCAAGTTCAGGTGCCAAAATTTACTTCACAACAGTTTGATTGTCTTGTGTTTTACCTATCATATATATGTGTGTGTGCGTGTGTATGTAAAATATTCAGGTTTAGTGCCACTGCACCATGATTATGGTGCAGTGGCGCTGAAATGGGCCCTACATGATGATAAAATCATAATCTACTCCACCTATTGTATTGAGAATAATGTATTCTATTACCATATCAATTTTCATCCTAATCGGATGTGTGTATGGACCCCATCTGAAAATAGTACAAATTTCACATAATAAAATAGTTTAATGTAAATAACAACTTTAAAGTGGATTTTTCAACATGTAAACCATTTGCTATAAAATTTATATATGGATAAATGATTATATAAAATGTCAATATATTTAAGTACATGTTAGACCAATTTTTGGACAAATGTACCGCTAATATGGTGCTTTGCACTAGTTGGCTTCTCACACACACACATATATATATAGAAAAATCTTCAGGCGCAGCGCCATTGCACCGTAATAATGGTGCAATGGCATCAAAATTGGCCCCATATGATGATAAAATTATAATCTACTTCACCCGTTGTATTTACAATAATGCATTCTATTACCCTATCAATTTTCATCCCGATCGGATGTGTATGGACCTCATCTGAAAATGGTACGAATTCAACATAATAAAATAATTTGATGTAAGTAACAACTTTAAAGTGGTTTTTTCAACATTTAAACTGTCTAAAGTATGATTTATATATGGTTAAATGATTGTATAAAGTTTCATTGCATTCTAATATGTGTGGGTCCATTTTTCGAACATACAACCAGGATTTCTTGTGTCCTGAATCTGTTTGTAATGTAATGGGACAGCACAATATTGGCATGGCTTTCTTGCTGGCCATATAATCTACGCATTGACCAATCTAATTAATGGAATGCTAGGATGTGTCCCTGTTGTGCTATGTGCTACGTTGGTGTGTAATGTTTTGTAGGTGAAGCCTTAAGCATGTGTCCTGAGACTCCTCAAGAAGATAGTTGATGGCATACCATCTCTGTTAAGCAACAATGCTGGCCATCTCTTTTCTGGAAAATTAATGATTCCAAAAAGGATATGCATTTGTTGCTGCATTTCTCTATTTCTTCATCCCATTTCTTGTTGTTTGTTTTAATTTTCAAGTTCATGATTGTAGCCTTGGAGGTAAGTGTCCTTGTGCCAAAGATGGGCTTGTGCTGCTGAAGCTAGAATGTGATTCTGCAACCTAAGCCATTATTAATATGCAGCTTGTAGCATCATGCACGCCCCATCTCATCCTCAGGCTACACAGTTCTTCTCTGTGATGAAATTTGAATCTTGGTTTTGGCAGGAGCAATGTTGTGACTGAAGATATTAGCAGGCTCTTCGTGAATAGGCGTACAGAGCCATCACATTAGGTTCAGAGGCTTTCAGCTTGATGGAACACCCATAACTTGTATGATTTTGGTATTTCTGTGGTAGAGAAAACTACATGTTGAAATGTAAGAGAGCTAGTTTATCAGTAAAAGAATTACTGTTCTTGAAATCACTGGTGTTTGCTTCCAAATTTTTTCATCTTTTGTGCTTTCTCGTACAAACTTGATTATGAAATTAGTAGTTCATACACGATCTTGCACATCTGACTGGTGATCACCTCTGCTTATGTGCTCTCTAATCAGGCAAGATATTTGAATCAGTGTCTGAGGGGATAAGCCCGTAAGGGTTGCTTAGCAATCGCATTACTGAAATTTGTATAGCTTGCTTGATGAATTGACTTAGCTTGGATTTGGACCACACACTTTCAGGTCCTTTCAAAAACCCTTAACATCATTCCCCAGCTGCTGGACATGCGCCGTTGGAAGTGAACTTTCGACCTTGCTTGGTCTATAACTTGTTGGGCGAGTTGTTGGTGAGGCCCACGATGTTATTAAAAAATTGAAAAATTATTTTTTAGGCCCCTGGCCACCCTTGTATGAGAGCCAAAACAATGATGGTTGAGGCCAATGTTCGCTTTATTAGTAAAACTCAATTTATCAAGTCAAATGATGATAAAATCGTTTCATAGAAAATATTATTATTTCATCCGAAAAATAAATTTACTGGTTAAAAGGAAATTTGAAAAATTAAAAATAATGTTAAAATGCGTGAACATATAAATATATAATTATAAAAACATAATTAGAATATAATTGAAAGCTATTGTTGAGTGCTACATAGATACGTACACGATATGACTTTAGTTGTATTATATTGGGAGCGAAGTTGTGTGCACTCGGTGCATTGGGAATTCAATATACTGATCTTTAAAGATCTGAAAAAATATCTAAAAGTTTCCAAATATAGTAAAAATTAATATATATGTTAAATACACTTATATTAATAATTTTATGAAAAAAATTCAAAAAAATAACAAATTGGATGAAAGACACTTGGGCAAATTGAGTCAGTTGTATACAACTTGACTCCTATTATATCCGGGGGTGGGAATCGGGGCGGGTTGGGTCGGGTCGGGTTTGCCCAACCTTGATCCTATTTTTCAAAAATTTTGTTTGACCCTTATTTTATATCGAGTCGGAACAAGGTTGTTTGACTTTTACTTTTTTCTTTCAGGTCTAGGGACAAAATTTGGGTCGATATTAAATCGGTTTCGGGATAGCGGGCTAAGTCAAAAATACGGGTCAAATAAGATAATTTTCAAAATTTATATATCTATCGAACATAAGTATATATCAATATTTCACTAATTATTAAAAAATACATAATTAAGAAAACAAAATATTTGAAAATATAGTATAC
>JAXCLR010000063.1:37122503-37136471 GCA_035584095.1 Annona squamosa | reverse complement strand
AGTATATATCAATATTTCACTAATTATTAAAAAATACATAATTAAGAAAACAAAATATTTGAAAATATAGTATACATTTATTACAATAAGTTAATATACAATTACACATAAGGGTTATATGCATACAAATTTTTTTATTGATTCTTATATTGCTTTTTGAATAAATTGATTCTTCTATTGTTGATAAAGTTGATTATAAAAAATTGAGAAATTTGAAAGAAAATAATAATAATATTTCAATATAGTCTTATAATTTTTAATAAATTTATATATATAAGCAGTTCGAACTCTTCGGGTCGGGACATGGTCGACTCACCCTAACTCTATTTTTAAATTTGAGTCAAAATGTCTGACCCATCCCTATACCAGATCAAAAATATATTCGTTTTACCTGGCCAAAAACGAGTAGGGGCAATGCCGGGTCACGGGTCGACCCGCCCCAATTCCCACCCCTAATTATATCATGCGTGAAATCTTTAAATCACTATATAAAATTAGTAGTAGTATATTAATGATTATATTTCCAACTAATCTGAAAATTTAGTGTAATAAGAGTATAAGAAAATCTTGAAAATTTATAAAAAAAACAACTAATAGATATTAGCCCACGTAAAAGCATGGCATTATAAAATATAATTTCAATAGAGTCAAAATTATAAATGCAATGTCGTCCATGCTGTATTCATCTTTGAAGTAAAAAAGGAATATAAAAAAAATTTATTTGGTAATTTTATATAAAAATATAAGCTAACAAAGCTTATAAATAAGGCTTCAACTCAAGTTGAATTGTACCATATTTATGTGAACTTTAACCCTACGTCTACCTAGCTTATGTGAATCCTAATCATATCCTAATCTTGAAATTTATTGATTTACGCGAACGCGATTTTATACCACATGCCGCGGCCGCCCCTTCGATGTTTTCTTACGACGCACTACCGGAAACATCCCTTGACCATCTGATTCTCATTAAATGCGCGACGGTGAAAAGAGATTTGTGCTGAGCTCCCATCATGCTTACTTTGCCAGCGCGAATTAAATGCGACCGGGCGTGCAGGGCAAGTTGGAAACTGCTGAGGACAGAAAATACGGCCAAAACTTCGCCCAACTCAACCGAACTGCTACGTCTTCACAGTTTCTTGTCGCCGAAATCGACCGGATCGAGCGAAACCTTGGGAAGCCACACGTTATGATGACGATATGAGAGAGGATTTGGAGAGAACGAATTAACCAACGTGGAAGATTTGAGATCGGAAAATGGAAGTTGGAAAAAAAGGGGGGTAGAAAACCCACTTTACGTGCTGTAGACTAGATGTCTTCACAGTGGAATTATCAATCTGGGTTGTACACTAGATGTCTTAACAATGAAATTATCAAGCTAGGCTATATAAGTCAGTTTTTTAAAGCTTCTTCTGCTTTTCCTTTTTCTCACCGTGGCTTTTTTTAAGTGTAGAATAAACCGTTCCGAGGTGGTTACTGGTCATTGTCTTATTAGCTACCTTCAACTACTGCATACGAATTGGCCTTTTCTATTTTTGCTTATTGGTAGTGCTTTGGTCAGTTTAATGTTTGATTTCGCATTTGTACCTAATCCTTGGATGGATTTCCATGTTCGGGGTCTTTGTTTCAACTCGGACTAGACGAATTATATATGAAGTTATCTTATGCGTCGAGATTTGATACCTTTATAAATATACTTGTACATCCTCTGTTTTGCATATCTTTCTCTATACACCCCTCTTCTGATGATGAAGAGATCTAAATAGTTTTCCTAGTTCTTGGTGTACTAGGTGTAAGTTGCGATTAATAATTATGCATGCCCTATTATCTGCAAACGGTAACAACGTTAGGCAAGAAATTAATTGGCGAAGGTCTATTATAAAATGGCTTTGGCTGGTCACTCAAAAACGCTTTTCCAGCCCAATGCTCTCAACTTGGTCCGGTCAATTTGAGCAGCAAGGAACGATGCAGGAGCGGTCGGGTCGGGTCGATTTCGGCGGTTTTTTTGGAATAGCCCTCGAGAATTCTCTCGTCAGCTGGCACGCCATATGCTGCATTTAATTTGCGCCTTCTAAGTCAGCACAATGCTCAGCGCAGTGGTCTTCCGAGTGCGGTGCATTAACGAGAACCGGACAGTGGATGTTCGACCCGCCTTAAAAGACATACGGCGTTGTTCCAAGATAATGTTTAAGTATAATGAATTTAATAAAATTTTCATCAACAATCAAGGTAAGAAAAAATAAATGGGGTCTACATGGAGCTGCCATCTAAACAAGTTTAATAAAATTAGGACTTTTTTTTAGTTAATTAGCATGCATGTAATAATTTTTAAAAAAATAATGTATTCGCAACTATTTACAAATTGAGTTGACATAAATACAAGAGATTTAACTTTTAATGAATGACATTTAGATATGGAGTAAATGTTTTACAATTTAATTAGGTTATGATTACATGAAAATATTTTATTATAATTATAACTAAAACACTTTATGCATAAACTAATATAATCTTTTACAAATTAGGGAGAAATTAGGATCGGACCAGGTTAGGTTTCAATACTAGGTTGATGTAAACTTAGTATTGGCTTCGATTTATCTTGGGTTGGGTTGAAACTAGATTTACTTTAAAAATTTTAATGAAAATGTGATCCATACTCAGTCTTTTCCGAGATTGAGTTGGACAAGTATGGATCGACCTAGTACTAAGTTACAACCTTATTTATAAGGATCCTGATTTTATAAGGATCCTGGTTAAAAAAAATATTTTTTTATTTTTTTCATTTTTATTATGGACATGTAAAGTTATATATATTTAACTTATAAACTAAGTTTTACCATTTTTGAATAATTTTACTTACTTTTTTGGATTTTTAAATAAAGTGGCATTTTTGTAAATTCTTAGTTCACTAAAAAAATAAAAATATATGTTGTTTTGGCTGAGTTAGCCCGGCCTAAAAAAATCAGGGTCCGTAACATACAGCAAAAGACAAAATTTCCAACCTAAGAATACAACTTTATAAAATAGAATTTTGATACAATAAAATGGAGTATACAATTTTTATTATATAACTATGTAACATATAAACGATAAAAGATTAATTTATAAAATTTTATTGTATACCAATTTTCTCAAATCACCTTTAAATTCTGAAATTTGTAAATAATTAATTTTTTAATATCTATTTGTAGTAAATGAAAACAATTTCATCCAGAAAACAAAATTGAAATGATTTAAAGTGTCTAATAATCATTTTCATAGTATTTCCTGTTTAATGAGAAATTTCTTTTTTTACGAGAAAAATTCTCTTACACGAACAAGGGGTGTAAATCAGGTTGACTTAGGTTGATGTAAATACAACCCTAACCTATTTTGTAAAATCTCAACACAATCCTATTTTCAACTCTATTTTTGACACTTTAACCCAACTTTATTTTACATTATAGAAATGGGTTCATTGGATTACAAATCGAATTAATATTTAGATATATTTGCTTTATTAATTTTATTTAAAATATAAATTTATACAAAGAATAAAAATTAATCCTTTTTATATAAATATTTTTCAATTTATAACTTTTACAATAAAATAATTGATAAATAATCTTATTTCAAAGCAATAATGTCTACCTAATTCCTATATATTACGTACAAATATATGAATATTTTTCACAATCTATTATATTTTACACTAATAATATATGAAATCAGGTTGGGTGGGGTTGAAAATTATTTAACTCAAACTAACCCACTTCTAAAATCGAGTTAGTTCAATTGAGGTTATATAACATAGTTCAATTTAGGTTAGATAACATATTTTTTTCCAAAATGCTTAACTCAATCTTATCATAAACCAGGTTGGGTTGGTTAGTTTCAAGCTAAGACCTACCCTATTTACACCCTCTAACATGGACATTGATGTTAAATGTTATACTCGGGTTGGTTGGTTTCAAGCTACGACCAACCCTATTTACACCCCAACATTGACATTAATGTTAAATGTTACGAGTATAAGAAATTTTTTTAAATTTTTATTTATAAATCTGTAATGTTGGATTGAAACCGGTAAATACGGTTGCAGTTTTTCTAACAAGGCCATTTTTAAGATAATGTTGAAGACGAATTCCAGTATCCAAAGATGTCAACTTCATATTATTTTTCACAAATAGCTAAAAAATTATTGTAAAACACAAACAACGACATCAATATTGCTAGAACATTTTAAGAAAATAAAATTTTAGGTCCAGTGCTGATCTTTCAATGCTGCTGAGCAGCACTGAATCCTTACCCCATTACCCATTTGTAAAATCTAATGGATCTACTGTAAAATAAAATCGACAAAATCGGCGAAAAATATCCATAAATGGTTCAAGTACATGTAGTCATGTACACCGTTTCACTTTTGTCCGGTAACAAAAACGATAATATCGCCGATAATATCGGAAATAAAATGGATTTGGAAAACCATAGTTGAGGCACACTAGCTTAATTTTAATAACTAGAAAGCTTTCCATATCCAACAACAAAAACCAATCGTAACCAGCCCTTGGTGAATGTGTGTATTCTTACATAACGTATTTTTCAACCCAAAATTGCATTCTACCACTGAACGGGTAACAAGAAAAGCTACATTTCCACAACAGTATCTTTTCCTAATAATTCTAGAAGGAGGTCAACCTTTTGTATTTTGTTTACAAATTGGCCAGTGAAGTTTATATTGTAATTCCCAAAACAAGCAATCGCATGCTTCAGTTAAGAATACCATGCATATGATGCAATGATAGTCAAGAAGGGGCTCTTGCTATTCCTTCTGATCATACTCCCTCCATAATAGTAAAACATACGAAATCCCCTCATATGAAAATGAGAAAAATGTATTTTGTGGAAGTTGGTGGATTGCAACAGAAGCATACTTCCACATTTTTTTAAGATATAGCTTGATCATGACCATTTTTGAATTATTAATATAAATTTGATTGGCCAATTTGGAAAAACATACAAAAGCTCAACCCTTCTAGAACTGTCAAAAAAGGCAATTATGCAAACTTTTCACAATTGTAAAAAATCTACATGGGAAATTAGATAAGATCCTTGAGGGCAAGATGACTTTGTCTTCGTATTTTCATGCTAATTCAGGGCCACTTGGTAGCGGCTGGTAATCGCTGTGGTAGTTCTCAGCAGGTCTTTCCTTGATGAAATTGACTGGAATGCACTTTAAGAAGACCCCGATGATCAAGCTTACCGATCCAATCAAGATGCTGATCAACCATAATTGCCAGCTCAGTGGCACGGTGCTCGCAAAAGCACCCAAAAACTCGATTATGATCACTTGGAAGACCACGGTTACAGCTATTATACCCAAGAAGATCCAGCTGCTGAAGAGACCCCTCAAAATGTTAATCTTCTCAATGTGACGACTGTTGACTTCGTTGAACACCTAGTTCAGTAAGATGATAATAAATGAAGCCAGTCATTGAAATCAACCAAATACTCCCACGTGAACATTTGTAGATGCAGCAAAACACCTTAACAATTTTCCAGAGCTTGATGATTCGTTAAGATGAGTTCTCTCATGGCTCAGATCCTATTGCTAATGATGGGTAGCCATGCTGTAACACACAGGAGTATGTTGGTGATAAAAAACAGTATTTTTATCTATCCTTCAACATCTTATAATATGTTCTGTAACTTGTACTAGATTGGTTAAGAATTTGAAAGATGCAATGAAATGATAACAAACCCGACCATAATAGCACCACCAAGTAATCAGCCTTATAATTGGTTGTATCTTTATATACTTTTGTTTGAGAATGTAATTTTATATACTCAGCTAGGAGTATTTCGGGCACTCTCCAATTTTTATGGTTTCTGGTTTGAAATTTTACCTGGCAAAAGACAAATGAGTTGAATATGAATGTGTTGAGAACATCAGTAGCATCAGAACCATGAAGTTTCAGTAGCTTTTTTCCATCAAACATTAGAAGCCCAAGCACAACGAGCTGGTAAATGCTCTGACCAAGTATGTTCCTCCACATGGCACCTGTGATAAAATTTGCAGTACGCCCAACTGGTGGTCGTTTCAGTAGTTCATCATTTGGGGGTTCTGTAGCCAGTGCCAAAGCTCCAAGGGTGTCCATAATCATGTTCACCCACAGCAACTGGACAGCAGTGAGAGGAGCCGATCCTAACAAATTATATAGAAAGAGAAAAGCGAAAGCATAAGATACAGTGACAGAAGGGGTTTCATGAAAGGCATAGTATAAGATGAATATCAAATGATAATTCCATACCGATGATGCATGCTGAAACGAAATTGATCATTAGAGCAACAACGTTAACTGTCAGCTGGAACTGCACGAACTTTTGGATGTTAATGTAAACAGCACGTCCCCATTTGGCAACATTTACAATGGTTGCAAAGTTGTCATCCATGATGATAACATCAGCATTCTCTTTTGCAACCTGTATATTAAAACTAAAAGCATCAAGGACAGGATCATGTTTGAAAGCAACCTCACCTAAAAAAAATCATTTAGAATATTTAAACTTTCATCCTGATACAATCATCATGTTCATGTGATAAACAATCAGTGGCCAATTAGTGATTGACCTAAAAGCTCAATTACTATGACAGAACATGGTAACAAACCTCTGTTCCTGCTATGCCCATGGCAAGTCCAATATCTGCCTCATGCAGAGCAGGGGCATCATTCGTCCCATCGCCAGTAACTGCAACAACTTCTCTAGATTTCCTCAAGTGTGTCACCAAGGTGTGTTTGTCCAATGGTAAGGACCTAGCCATTACCTAACCACAAAAAAAAAAAAAAAAAAAAAAAACCATTTCAGTTGCAATAAAATGAAGCTGAGTGATCATTTACAACCTATGTCCTTCATTTTTTTTGTACTTTTTTTTTAAAAAATTTAATCTAGATTCATATAATCCATAAACCAGGATTTGCCATTTTTCAAGATATATATTTTTCTTGAAATTTAAATATAGGAGCATTGTGGTCACTTTTAACTTATAAAAATGACTACAATATCCCCATGTTTAAAATTCAAAAAGAATATATATGCACATTTTGAAAAATTGTAAATCTTGGTTTACGGATTATATAAATCTTTTTTTTTTATAATAAGGATTATATACACCTAGATTAACAGTTAAAAAACTAACAAAAAATGTAAGCAAATGAGTTTTATGACTGATCGAAAATGATCCCGAAACTCTAGATATCTATTTCGTCGTAAGAATCAGTTCATACAGCAGGAAAGGGTTAAGCAAGCAAATTATAAATAATATACAAAATGACTTTATATGTGACAAAATATATAATGTAATCACAGAATCACAATCCTACACAAAATATGGCTTTATATTACAGGTAATGCAACATGCCAGCTTAGTATGAACTTGCAGTATTTCCAGTTAGTTATGATCTTTCAATAGAGAACTATAAAGTGAACTCCAAATCAATGACCTATATAGATCATCCAACAACTTGCCTTGATAATGAGATGAAGTTTGAATGTTTGAGTGCATGAAGATATCGCAGATGCTTGTCAAAGATTTTTCCTTTACTAAAAATGTAATATATAAAAAAGTAAGGTACAAACCCGAAGTTTGGGTATCAAAGCATCCATTTCCTGGGGAGTCTTGCAACGAAAATCTGGCCCTTCAATGGCTAAATCACCCTCCCTCAATATCCCACATTCTTTGGCTATAGCTTTGGCCGTATTGATATTGTCACCAGTGACCATTCGCACAATAATACCAGCATCTATGCAAGATTGAACTGCTTCCCTGACTCCAGGACGCACTGGATCCTTGATTCCAACAATAGCAATTAATGTATAACCATCTGAAGGTATGTCCCTGCCATTACAATCATCATTGATATCCTTGAAAGCTAAAGCAATGGTTCTCAAAGCTTCACATGCAAAACTATTTATGATATCCATGACAAGCTTTTCCCTTTCTTCAGATAGAGGCACAGATGCACCATTACGATCAAGAACTTTGTCACACATCCGCACAATGATTTCTGATGCACCTTTGGAAAATGCTTGGAATCCTCCTCCTTGCAAAGAGACAACTATAGACATCTTTTTCTTATTTGAATTGAAAGGCTCAACCTTCACAATTGTAGAAGCCTGCTGCTGTGCATCAAAATCACCCCCCAGATGCAAGCCAAACTGCAGTATTGCTGACTCTGTTGGAGTACCTAATATGGTGGTTTTACCATTTTTCTCTTTTACAACCTCAGCACCTGTATTTTGAAAAACACACCGTAAAAGGACGTCTAAAACATTTCTGGGTATGGAGGACCTCAAGGAATCCCCAGCATTGTTGCTTCTAACCAATTTGGTTTCTCGACAAAACCACACCTTATCAACTACCATATGGTTAGTCGTTAATGTACCTGTTTTATCTGTGCAGATACAACTAGCAGATCCCATGGTTTCACATGCAGAGAGATGCCTAACAAGTGCCATATCACTCATCAACTTCTTCATTGCAAATGCTAGACTGAGTGTCACAGCTAGAGGCAACCCTTCCGGAATTGCAACCACAATTATAGTCACAGCAGTTGCAAAATAATTCAATATCTTTAGAGCATCATCTGCAGACCATTTCAAGAACTCGCCATTAATGGCCTTCTCTACAAGGAGCCGAGCTACCAAAACCAAGAAGGTCAACACAGCGAATGCCAAGCCAATCTTGCCAATGATGGTAGCAACGCCATTTAGCTTCACCTGTAATGGTGTCTCGTCTTCTCCCCCTTGGCTTAGTGTCTCCATCAATCGCCCCCATTCAGTCCTCATACCAACACCAGTGACTAGCATCTTGCCCGAACCATCTTGCACTTTAGTGCCAGATAGAAGAAATGGCTTCTCTTGATGTACATTAACAGGCTCGCTTTCACCGGACAAGCTTGATTCATCAATCAGCAAACTATATCCTGAGATGAAGAGCCCATCGGCTGGAACTTGGTCTCCAATCGAGAGATGAACAACGTCTCCAACAACCAAATCATATATAGATAGCTTCTTTCTAGATCCGTCTCTAGTTACCTGAACAATAATTTTCTTCTTTTCCCTATCCAGAGCTCTGAATTGTAATGATTGCCTATAGTCACTAATAGCAGTAACAGTGACTACCAAGAAAATACTTAGTATGATTCCAAGTCCATCATACATTCCCTTTGGCCACCCTTCAGTAGCGAGGCCAACGCCTATAGAAACCACAGCACAAACCATTAGTATTATCAGAGTAATATCTTGCAGTGCCTCCCATACGAACGTCCAGAAACCTTTAGGAGGCTTCTCAACATATCGATTATATCCATATATCTGCTGCCGACGTGTTACTTCATTCTCCATGACACCATCATTGAGTGAAACAGAAACCTTTCTTGCAACACCTTCAACTCCACCAATTGCTTTCAAGTTGCTAACATTGTGATCACGAACAAGAGATTCAAGCGAGCTAGGATTTATGCTAAAGCCAGCCTCAATAACCTCCTTTTGAAGTGGCATTTCCACTGCTTTAATAGCTGTAGAAAGAAATATAAAAAATCAATAAAAGTAAATGAAAAACAACCACCACAATTAGGTCTAAAAGAAGAGTTTCAGGATTTCCTACAGTCAACAAAGGTATGAGCTGCCGTCTGAACATATACAAGTATTCGAAGCTTTTGCCGTGCCTCCTGTCAGAAAAAAAAAAAAAAAAAGGCAATGATTAAGCTAGAGATTGGCAAAAGGAAGCTTGGCCAACTTTCGATATTTTTATTCTTTTGAATGGAAGAAAATGGAAGTTTAATATTTTTTTTTAAAAAAAGAAACATTTTCATCAAACCAACAAATATTTTGAAATAGTGATATGGTAACAGTTGACACTCATTGTGTTTACCTTCAAAGCTTTTGTGTCAAGCATGATAAACAAGACTGAATGGAAAGGCTAGGAAAATTGCATTTTCTAAGCCTTTGTTTGACATGTACTTTCTATGAAAAACCTTTTTCAATCCTTAGCTATATTTTTCAAGAATTGTCAACCCATTATATCTTTATTCACTATATCATTGATATGCACATCATTGTCATTCTATTTCCTTCCTTCCTTCCAACTCTTATCATCGGTCAGGCCCTTGGTTTCTCATAGCCAACTTGCAAATTCTTAATTCATAAAGTCACATTTTAGATAAAACTAAAGCCATCTGATATAAATATATCTATGGTGAAACCAGAACTAGGCATAATAAGCCTAGAGCAAGGATTCCAGAATAAATAAAATTTACGCATATTTTATATTTACCCTCCTATGCCATACTCCTGCATTCTAAGAAAAATGTTTTTATGGTACGGAATGTGAAAAATTCTGTTACTAGGATGCTCGGATTCGGAGTTTTCACATAAGTTATTTTTTTCAATTGTATAGACACCACCACCTTGGCTAAACGATTTTTGGAAGGAAGCGTGTTAAATGAAAAAGCTCCGAACAAATTGTAATCAAATGCACCCAAAATCCCTGTGAATTGAACAACTATGCTTAGTTTGTAGCTAGGTTAGAGTCAAACTGTGATCTAGCTAATCCAACCCAGTTAGTCGTGGGTTAGGGTCGATGACATTCTACTTGATCACCTGCATAGTAGGTTAAGATATATGGATTGAGATAGTTCAACCCCTACATCAAGATTATTAACTTGCATAGCCTGTCAACAGGATTAAATTTATTTGGCCCATCACATAAAGAGGGTTAAAGAATTCTTCATGTTGGTTTTATACGTTAAGCAAAATTATTAGTAATGAAATCAATATTTCAATTAAGAGCAAGTATGTGTGTTGGTGTTTATATTCAAGCAATATGTTATTCATTAGTGAATATTGGGGTTTTTATATTTAAGTAATATGTAATTCATTAGCACTATATGCTTCTAATGATTGTTACTTATGGTCAGTCTATTACTTCAATTTTTATTACTCATGTCTCAAATTGTTTTCAACTTGTAACATTATCTGCTTATGTTATATAGATTATGAAAAGGACTAGTTTTTAACAAATGGCTTGCTAACATATTAAGGCTAAGGTTTTTTAAATGAGTTAAAGTTCACTTCTAGCTCAGGTTTTTAAATGAGTTTTTTTTTTTTTTTTTTTTTATGGAATTAAATGAGTTAGAGTCAACCTCCAAATTATATGATCGAACCCAGTTGGACTAACATCCACCAACATCAAGAAATACAATTCAAAGGATCATGCTATTTGTTAGATTGTCTTCGAATGCAACAACAACGTCAGTGATGTCCCAATAAGACATACCCTTAAAGAACGATTAGGATTTAAGAGTAATCAATCAATGTCCGTTTGACATTTTGTACAGAAAAAAAAGTCGAAGCAAATCACAAGGAAAAATTTTCAAAAAGTGAGACAATAATATGATGTGATAAAGGTAAATTATTAGGAACACGAAGAATAAAGTCAAAATAGATCAAATAATCGTATGGAAAAATATGTGAAAAATAATCGGCATGTAGAAGTAATAAAAGAAAAATATGGTAGTTATGTAGTTAAAATATTAAATTCTATTAAAAAGTATGCAATAAGAGGGAGTAAAACTTTTTTAAACATAATGGGAAAGAGACGCTCTAAGTGAATTAACGAATTCACCAAAACATCAAATTAATGTAAGAAATAAAGTTCATAGCAACACTTGGACCAGATGCACATGAACAACTGCATCTAGAAACAACCTTAATCCACATTGATTGAGATCATCTTATTAATTATGACTTACTGCAGCTCTGCTAGGCGAGAGCCACGCAAGAATGAAAAAGTAAAATGCTAAGAAGAAAACAGCAATGGAAGTGAATTTTTTCTACTGGTTGATGGAACACAACATCAAGGCCAAACCTTCCAGTTCCACCCATTCCACCTCTTTCAACATTATTAGATTTATTGTGTAATGGTACTTTTCTTTACCGCCTGTGTTTCAAGTAATCCAATGTAAATAACAATCCTCTCATTGCAACATTTATCAACTCCTACCTCGGCCCTGTATTCAATCCATTTCCAACCTACCCACTAAACCAAAAGTGAGAAAACCATGAGCATCCATACAAAGTGGGTTGCAGCATTGATAACCGTTCTTCCAACTGATAATGATTCCTCAGTATATTAGTGGACATGGACGGCTTAAAACAAATGAACCATTGACAATTTGGCGGATCCTATCACAACTTAAGCGTGACTTTTGGCCCTGCGTGGGAAAGGAGGGTCAAAAAACCAAGACTGCACACCGTCCGACAGATAAAATGGTCCCAGATCCAATACATGTGTGTATTGAAATATCAATCATACGTATGGTTGGAACTTTTTTATAAATTTTTTTAATGTCATTTCATAACGCTGTATGCATTTAGTTCTGCTGATTTTTGAAATTAAACAAATATATATCCAAAAATAACCCACATTAGTAGCTATAAAGATTATACGTGGGTTCATATTAAAATGAAACTAAAAATAAAAATAAATAATTATAAAAACTCAAACCATACGTATGTACTTCGGTCTATACATATTGGATCATTACCCCAGCCAGACGCTCTGATCCACACATTCTAAATGCTAACGCTGCAACTTCAAAGCAAAAAAAAAAAGAAAAAAAAAAAGGAATTATTCTCAAATATTTTCACTGCATCTTCAAAATCCCAAATATGCTTATTACGTTTTCAAAATTCCAAATATATTTACTACATTTGCATTTAATTCCAAAAATGCTCATTATGGGAGTTAACGCTGTTAGAGAATATGTGAAATTACTAATATGCCCCTCTAACTTAGGACACAATTGAAAAAATTGAATTTTATAACTCACTAATGCCCTAATTGCACATGAATTTTAAATTTAAAGTGCATTAATTTCATTTTCATTTTATTTATTTGATCATTTATTATTTTACAATAGGGGTATTTTGGGTATTTAAAAAAATTTAACTGATGGTTTTTGACAGAAAGGGCTTTTTGGGATTAAATGCAAACATAGTAGGTATATTATAGATTTTAGAAATGTAGTACGTATATTTACAATTAAGGTCAAACGTAGTATGTATATTTGAGAATAACCTCAAGATATGCTTCTTCTTCTTCCTAAATTATCTGGATAATTATATAGAAATAATTGAAAATTATAATAGTTGTATATTAATTTGTAAAAAAGTTTCAAAAATAAAGTAATTACGGAAAATAAAAAAGCATTAGGCTGAAAACTTTTAATTTGAAAAAATTTTGTGCTAAGAGCTTGTTCCAAATGATACAAGATTGATAAGAATGTAACAATGTATATTCGGAATAAGTACAACTGTATTCGTTATGAGTAAACTTAGGTTAGAATTAAAAATTTGTCTTAGAAATTGAAAATTTATTTTGAGAATAATGCTACAGATTTAATTCAATAAAAAGTTATTTTATGTTGCTAAAATATTATATACTGATTTTTATTTGCTAAATATGTAAATTTTATGATTTTTACATATTTAAGGTCAAAATAACATCTGGATTTTTTAATTTTTATTATGAACAGTCGAAATCATTTTAAGAAATATGTCTAGTTAGATTTTTGAAACAAAATCAAAAAATTAGTTTTTAAAAAAAGTTTCCATGGAGACGGTGGGAAGTGTTCCGCCGATCACTTTAGAACATGCCCTAAATAATCTTGCCTAAAAAAAATGTTTAACCTTTCTAAATTTACAAGTAGTCGTCGGTGGTCACTCGTTCATCATGCCTGCGCAAGCACCGAAACATGCTTCTTATTTTAAAATCCTCCATTTAAAAAATTAAGGCCCGGCTCCAGATTCCGAAGACTTCGACGAGAAGCTTCCCGGAAGTTTCCTAATAAGGGTGTGTTTGTTTCACACCAAAAAGTGTCAACTAAAACTTTTCCATCTAAAACTTTTCACTCTCCATAATTACTC
>JAXCLR010000063.1:37110490-37122403 GCA_035584095.1 Annona squamosa | reverse complement strand
CTTTTTATTGATTTGACAACTTCTACTCCAAAAACTTTTCATCAAAAGTTTTACCTCCAACCAAACACACCCTAAATAATGTGCATCGCGTCGTATCAGCATCAACCATTATACTTCGTCCTCGTCAAGGGGCCAAGAGATAAAAATCTAAAAAGTGAGGGAAGCAATTAGAAAGTTCGAAATTGAAAATAGGCAAAATTTGGAGGGTTCAAAGTCAACGCGAAAATGATGATACGATACAGATAGTAATGAGGATTAAAAAAAATAAAATTAAAATAAATAGATTAATTATATAGATAGTTATATAAAAATTATTGAAAGACATGATAATTGTATAGTTGGATGTGAAGAAATAATTTAAAAATAAAATAATTATGGAAAATAAAAATTTTAATTTGAAAATTTTTTATGTTATATAAACATACTATAAATCAACAAAAACATACTAAAGTCTTTTTTTTTTCTAACGAACGAAGGAAGTGAACTTGTAAACTTGATCAAGATAAAAATAAAATATAATCAAATAGTTACAACAAACCAGTAATTTCCTAACAGTATTTTAAAAAATAAACCTAGCCTATATATAATATTTATTAACATGTAATTATAGAATGTAAAAATTACTTTGATTCAAAAGTTAATAATAAAAATTTCACAGCACTTGGTAAGTAAATTTTTAACCACAAGGTTGAGAGAAAAAATGAAGGAAAAATTTTTTTCAATAATTTTTTTTTAAAAATAAGAGAAAGATGCGATACAATAAAAGTAATTGTTAGAAGTAAAGAGAATTAAGGGAAAAAAATATTGGATAAATGAGGTCTAGAATAATGGATGTGTTTTAGAAATGATAAAACTTTTGAGTGAATAATCTTTGGTCTAAAAGTTTTTAAAATGAAAAAAAATTGTATAATATGACATAGGTAATGATAAATAATAGAGAGAATAAAGTTAAAATAAATAAGTTAGTTGAACAAAAAGTTATATATAAATGAATGAAAAATAAGGTAAGTATATAAGAAAATATGAACAAATAATTTTAAAATATGATAATGAAGAAAAGTTTTTTATTTTACCAAACATGCCCAATGATCAAAAATATATTTAATAATTGATAAAAGTTGATTATTAGTTGGTTGACTCGTTAAGTTACAAGTGAAAAGGGGCAGAAATTTTTCTGTATCGCCAAAGAAAGACCCTAAATTTGATGATAGATAAATATATCTATCATTTAAACTTTTCATCAATATGAATTTTCAAGTAAATACGTGTCAGTGAATATTGAACTTGGAGTTTGCAATTTAAAAAAAATATATATTAAAAACCGACCATTTGCATGGAGACTTTAGCATCGAATAGGTAATCAAATATAAACTTGAAATTCACTTTGCGTTTGGAAACGGAGTCTACTTTTCACGGCTTTCCGTGCAATTATATCAACTTTATTTTCTTCGCACTAATTATTATCTTGTCTTATCACATGATTGTATTACATTCTTACACCCCCCACAGAATCTTGATGAGAATCTTTTTTGCGATAGATCCTAAAATGAGAATCTTTAGTTTTTTTTAATATATATATATATATGTAGTTACCGGTTCAAATTGCAAAATCACAAAAAAGTAAGCGGGTTCAAATGCAAAAGAATAAAATAATACTACCGCACAACCGACAACCAGCATGCGCTGAATGAGCAGACGCATGAGCAGACCCACTACGAAGAGCCATCCATTGCAAGTGTTGAATTTGCCTTCAAGGTCACACCACAAGCACAAAGCAAGGGTACTTTATTAATTGACCAACTGTCCATCCTTTATTTGATGCTAAATTCTCTTTTATCCAGCCTGCCTGCCTTATATTTCAACTTTAGAAGAGCCTTGATCTTCTCAGAACAATCAGACCAGTGCGAAAATCTTTTTTTATTTTTCTGGAAAATTTTAAGAAAGAAGGATACTGCAGTCATTTTACTCTTATAAAATTACCACAATACTCTGTGTTTTAAAAAATAAAATAAATATTTGTCTCCAAATTTAGTAAAACTTAATTTATAAATATCATACATCTAACACATATCTGCTTACAAAAAAAATTTCAGCCTAAAATTTTTCAATATATACCATTATCTTATTTTTAATTATTTTTTCATATCTTCAAATATAATTATTATATTTTTCAATCATTTTCAACTCACTTATATATTCCACAAACTTATCTATTTTAATTTAATTTTATTTACTCTTTATTTATATCATGTCATATCTAAAAATTTTACCACATTTCAAACACATCTCTAAATTAATAATTTTATTAAGAAAATTTTAGAAGGAAAAAAATAGGTGATATTACTGGTCGTAGAAGTAGCCACCTACGACCGGTCGATGATCAGCGGCCACTCTTTAAGAAATAGACCCAGGAAGAAGTCCTAAAATGTTTTTTTTGTCCTGAGGATACCATGAAACGGCCATCCATAAACGCCACATCGCCACCTACTTTTCTGGCTGTACGTTTTGGACGATCCTACGAACTCCGAAGTCCGAACGTTACACAAATCTCACTATTTTTAAAATAAAAATTAGGTCGAAAATTTCAATACCGATTTTTTAATTTATTAATAAGGAGGTTTTACTAGAGAAAATATCCAAATAAAATTGAATTAAAATTCACGTGAAATCCCACCAAACACGAATTCCTGAAAAGCTAAAAATTTCCTTTTCTACACACCGCAATTGCCAACCCGTCGGATAGTGGTAAACAAATATCTCATCCTTCAGAAAAAAGAAAAGGCCGAATAAATAGGCCTGCACCGTCCAATCTGCGTGCGTTGCGGCAGATTCTCGCCGGTTCGTCAGACCGAACGTGGCTGACGAATACGCGGTTTAACCGTGGAACATTGCTTAGGGTACTTGCTTAGGGTACTAGACTCGTACGTTCAACCGATTAAAGATCGTATGGTCGAGAATAAAGCTGTTCCCCCTTATTTGTGGGCCGCCCCCAGTTACTTTTTCTCCGTTGAATGATCTAGACCGTTGAGCTACGACCCCACCGTACCCGCCGTGAGAACGCGTTCGGATTGCGGCCAATGCACTTCTCCCTTCCCCACCGGGATCCGAAATCATTCGGATAACGAAAAACGCGGAGCGTAGGAAATCGAATGAACAGAACGAGAAAATCGCAACAACAACAACAACAACAACAAAAATCGAAACTAAGGAATCCGAAGAAGAATAGATGAACTGACCTTGATTTTCTGCTTCTTCTCCTCGGCCTCCGATCTCTTGGACAGATCGGCGGTGTATTGAAACCGGCGCTTGCGGTTTTTGACAAGGAAGAGGAGCTTTCTCCATCGCCTGAGAGCATCTATCGATGGATTCTTCGGAGGAACCTCGAAATCTTTGAGATATTTCTCCATATCTGAAAGTGCAGAAGGAAAAAAGAGAAGAGAGAGAGACTCACAACGAACCCTTCATTGCATTTAATCAGAAGAACAGGATTGGGAGGTAGTATTTTTACTACAGCAACAGAAGAGGGCGAAGCCAACCTGCGTGTTTTTTTTTTTCTTCTTCTTCTTCCCCGTTTTTCTTACTTTACAAAATGGATCTATAAATCGTAGGCCTTATGATTCGGTGCGCAAGCCGCTGTATACGGAAATCTCCGCCGACCACTGGCCATTTCGTCCATTTATATTTTTTTATGATACCAACGCCGTTACATTAAAATAATTTAATACGAATGTCTCATGTACAATAATATTACCCAAATTACAGAGATGTTAACAAAAATTAGAAACGAATTTTTCATCAGTTGGACCGCTGACAAGACTATATGATCAGTGCTTTTTTTGGCCGGCATGCAAATCTAGTGATTTTTTTGTGACTCAAAAGTATACGATAGTGATAATGGTTTTTCTCAATAATCACTAGTTTGTTGTCCATCGTCCGTTGTGAGATGAATTAACTCATGCTGCAACTTCGGGGGAAAGACCGATTCTCCCGTTAATTTCTTGCAACCAGGTTTTAATGGGTCTCTTTTGATGAAACCAAGGTTTATGTTGATTTTTGATCCACCATATCCTATTATATTAATATAACTTATTTTATTATATGATCATAATCATTTCAATAAGAATTTTGGTGGTCATTGCTTAAAATATATAATTATGTAAATCTTTAATTATTTATAGATGCATTTTAAATATTTATAATTACTTGTAGAATTATCAATCTACACGAAAAATCTTATATGATTTAGATATCGAATTAATAATTTGAAATTAATTTATAAATTAAACAATTTTGTAACATTGATTTTACATGTATTTTAGATGCAGTTGTGCGCATGTTTGATTGATTTGAATAAAATTTAGTTCGTAATTAAATAAATCATTCTAAAAATGATGGGTGGAGTGGATTTCAGATAATAAAGAAGATGGACAAAAACAGAGGTTCCCATTATTAGGTAAAAAGGCTCTTAAATTAATGGATGTCAATTTAAAACTTTTCAATTTAAAACTTTTCACTTTCCATAATTACTCTATTTTTTAATTATTTTTTCGCATTTTCCTTTACAAACTACCTTACTTTTCAATCATTTCTACACAACTATCTATACAACTAACCTATCTATTTTAACTTTATTTTCTTTACTTCTCATCATTACTCCTATTATATCACATCATTTTCTATCAATATGACAACTTCTACCTCAAAAACTTTTCATCAAAAGTTTTAACCCCAACAAAACACACCCATAATAAATTCAAAAATTTCCTTTAACCAAACCTTGGGTGAATATTAGCACGACCTCAACTTAAGGAGTACCTCGAGTTGGTCGGCAATAGTACTTTTTTAATTATTCATAGATGATATTTTGATAGGTAGTTTACAATTCATGCATAAATGTTGGCAGCAGTGAGAATTATCCATAGATGATATTTTGATAGGTAGTTTACAATTCATGCATAAATGTTGGCAGCTGTGAGAATGCCAATGCTGCATGGAGAGAGCAGAGCCGATATGACAGCTCCTTGCGTTGGACGACGAATGGGATGGCGCGGATGGGATCATCTTCCCAATCCGTGCACGCCGTCGGATTTCGCAATCCTGAGCCCGAGATATACTTCAACATGACGTGGCAAGGGCCAGAAAACGCCCCCAGCATTCTCACCACTTCGGGGAGCGACCATGTTAGTAAAGCAGATCAAACAGAGGAGCCGGAGGCTCAAACCGCATGTGCAGAGGAAGAACAGACGCAGCAGGACTCCCCACCCCGGGCACCTCAGCTCAGATTGCAGTACAAGATTAAGCTCCGAGCAAGATTAGGGGTGTGTTTGGGAATGAGTAAAATTTTTGATGAAAAATTATAGAGATAAGAAGTTGTCAAATGATGTGACATAATATAGGGGTAACGATGATGAATAAATAGGATAAAATTGAAATAGATAAGTTTATTGTGCTGGTAATTGTGTAGAAATTATTAAAAAATAAGGTAGTTATATAGAAAAGTGTAAAGAAATAATTAAAAAATAGGGTAGCTGTGGAAAATAAAAAATTTTAAATTAAAAAATTTTAACTTAATAATTTTTTGTTGTTAACAAACACACCTTAGATCTCTAAGACAGCGGCGTGAGGCCACTTAGGGAGAGCGACTAGAGATTGGCTCAACCCGAAGCTTCTTTCTCCAAATCTCAACCCGAAGTGCCACGCCGGCATAAAATTTTTTTTTCCAACGTTCCCTCAATAGGCTCACTCCTTCCCTTACTCAATTAAAAGGCTACCATAGCCCCCACCAATGCTACCATATCCATGCTTCCATTACTCACATCTATCATTCAAGGCAAGCTGGAACCTCATCTCTTCCACCTTCCAACAAGAGCTCCGTAAATGGTAATTTCTATTTTTTATTATTACTATTATTAATTTTTCGTGGTTATTACAACTATTATATAATGTTTAAATTCATATTTAAGTTATTCTTAAAATATTTTAATAGCATATATACAACATTGCAGCTTGCAGGACGCGCTTCAAAAATGAACCGAATTAAGCTGTGTCTCTATTTCACAACAATATCTCGGCATGAATCTTCGGTCTACATTAATCATTCAATATTACTTAATGTATGGAGGCTTGGCGCTTATCTTTGATTTTTTTAATTTAATTTTTTTTAAATCTTAACTTAATACATCTTGTTTTATCACATTACTAAAATTTTTTTTCTTCGGAAACATAGAATAAACATACTATATAGAATATTTAAATAGTATAATTCTTAAAATCATAAATCAATGCACATGAATAAATACGACAAAATATTCAGAATTTTAAAAAATATTTTAATATTTCTTATGATAAGACTATTGGATACCGATCCCATGCACCCGGGTGCACTTAGCTTCAGTGCACTCGGGTGCATTAACTCATTTTTTTATTTTTTTAAATTTATTTATATAACTATTAATCTAAGTGTATTTAACAAGTGTATCAATTTTTACTAATTTTGGAGAATTTTAGATATTTTTTTTTATTTTTGAAAATCAGTGGTATTTTAGTAATTTTAAATTATTTAAAATGCTACTGATTTTCAAAAATAAAAATCTAAAATATTCCAAAAATGGTAAAGATTAATGCACATGTTAAATATACTTAGATTAACAGTTGTATAAAAATATTTTAAAAATTAAAAAAAGGTTAAAATGAGTTTAATACACCCGAGTACACATGATCGGGTTCCAAGATTATTACCCATACATGTATCCATTCATCAGTTTAGGGTAGGTCTAAATAACCAAGGTGCAGAAAAATCCACTAGTAAGAACTTTCATGATCAGTGCATGCAGCATCCTTGCCTTGGGTTGTTCAACGAATCCTTCGTACCTTCAATATTCCACGCAGCCCACCCGTGTCTACGTATCCAATCTTTTATATTCTTTTCACTTCTTCCTCAATTCGTTGTTGCCTAGACTGATCGGCGCTACCTATATGGGGCAATTCAAACAAGCAGTGAATCGGAAAATGAGCATAACTCAATGTCTGTCCCACTTCCCGCAAATAAATTCAAAAATTTTAGTCTTTAGCAAGCAAACTTTTTTTAAAAAAAGTTAAGAATTTTTTTTGCCAATAGTTAGAGTTATATTTCATATAGCAACCACTAAGTAGAAATTTAGCTGTTATTATTTTACGTTTTTTATACTCAGGCAACTAAATTTGGTTTTAGTTGTAAAAGCGTTATCATAATTTATAAGTAAATTTTTTTAAGAAAAATTTTCTTGGCTTATAAAGTATCGTCATAACAATAAATTTCTTGCATATACAAAAAGCTAAATGTCTTCGACTAAAAAAAAAAAAAAAAGAAGCTAAATGTCTTATGATACGAGGTCAAACGTATCCCGCCTTAAGAATGATGGGAAATTCACTTCACACATTTCCTTTAAAATTATGAAGCACGAATCCGATCTAATAAATGTGCAGATTTAATGTAATAATATTTTTTTGCTCTATATATCAATTTTAGAAATGTTAATTCAATATCTAAACTACTTAAAATATTCTTTCATTAAATAAATATAAATTACTATAATATTTTAAAGTGGAATGCGTAAATATTAAGTGCTTTTCATAATTTAAACATAATTATGTATTTTTAAGCTAGTAAAGCTCACCCAATTATTAGATTGAAGTGCCTTTTAGTACTATAATAAACAAATGATTTTAGTAGTTCAATTATATATATCACGATATACTTTCAGTAAAAATACATTATTAATCTTTTTACAATTAATTGTATCTTTTAATTTTTCTTTGTAAATATATTTTTCCTAGTGTATTTAATTTATATACTAAAAATTTTCATTTATAATACTTTTATATATTTATTTTTTATTTTTAAAAATCAAGTTTTTAAAGGGTTAGATTGATGATTTTTTAAAAAAAATAAAAAATGAATAGTCAAAAGTATTTGTAAAATGATAAATTTTGGTACATGAATTAAATACATTTAGAAACATTTAGAAAACATGTTACGAAGAAAAACTAACAAAAATAAAATAAATGATGTATGCAATCGGGCTCCATGACTTTAAACATATGAATGGTTTAACTTTGATTTGTCATTAAGTTAGAAGAAGAGGTTCCACACAAAATTTAGTGGGAACGTGGAACCGACCCAATATATTTATAGGGTTTTGATGTTATACCTTTTTCGATTATTTTGTTTTTGTTTTTTTTTTTTTTAAAATGTAAATCTCACTTAGATTGAGCCGAATATCAAGTTTGAAAATTTTAAACTTCGTACTTTTAAAAAATGAAAAGATGGGCATTGATACATGCTGTTGAATGTACCTATGCTTTTTCTCTTTTATCATGAAAATATGAAATAATAAAAATATCAAACTCAATATGGGATGAAATCTAACTATCTAAGTAGGGTCCACATTCTCATAAAAGGGCCCACAATATTCTCTTAAAAACAAAAATATTTATAATAAACATGGATGCTTTTATGAAACCCCATCCATTTTGCAACATTTAGATGTTTAATAAAAAAATCACTTAATTTATTATTTTTAGCATTGCTTATATTATCATAAAAATTCTTCGACTTATCTAATATTGTGCCCCATCTATAGACATGTAAAATCAACATAATAAAATAATTTAATACTACATATTAATTTTGAAGTAATATTTTTAACATCTAACCCATCTAAAATATCATTGTTATATGTATAAATGATTTTATAAAGTATTATTATATTCTAATATATATGTTAATAAATCTAATTATTTTTCCTAATTTATATATTATTATACATATTTTTGAGTAAATGTAACTTATGGGCGTATTGGATTTGAATGAAACTTAATTTAGTAATTAAACAAATAATGTTAAATATAATAAACGAATTAAATTTTTCATCGAATATCAAAATTTTAATTTAAGAGAGTTACAATAGACTGCTTTTATGTAACCCAGTGATTTATAAGCGTGCCTGTTATATAAATAAATAAATTCTTTCGGACATAACAAGGGAGTATAGCGTTATTTATTTGTACTTGTAGACTTTGTCAGTCAAGGAAATTGGAACCTCGAAAGTGCTGAGTATTTGATGCACGCAAGACGTTGAAAACACCCAGAATCATGTCGTTTTACCAACTTATTTGGTCATCCATTGTAAGAAAAATTGGGGAAAGGAAAATTAACTTTAGAAAAAAAAAAGATTCAGACTCATAAATAGATATCTTGTGCGGCATGTGATTCGAGCTAGTCGTGTGTTTATGACCCAAATTATAGAAACCTGAATTATTCCAATTACTCTGTTACGTACGCGCGTACTGACTCGGAGGCGAGGGACTGAATTATTATTATTTTTATATTGACGTATACTTACATTAAATCTCAGGGAGACAGAAATTGATTGACCCAGGACCGGAGCAATAACCCAGAAAAATGAAATTGACTGACTGGGCAAAGACCAGCCTGTAATTCGCAGAAACAGCTAAGATATAATAGTGCAATTTTTTTTTTATGGGATATAATGGAAATATTGATAGGTGACCAGGACTCGGAAATTTACATGAAAATGCTTGCATATCCAATAGTTTAGTTGTGGAATTGCTTGATTGGTTTCCATGAATTTCAATTCATGGAAGGACATCTTGATACATGCATATCCAATCGCGTATTTATGGAATTGCTTGATTGGCTTCCATGAATTTTCAATTCATAGAAGGGCTATCTTGATGATGAAATCAAACTCCAATATAATCATTGTATAATCACTTCACCCATGTGTATTGTATTTTTATAATATTTTTTAGAATTGCTTACCTACATATGACAATTATTTTAGACGATTTACGTGTTAAATTAAAAAAATTTTAAAATTGGTCTATAAATCAAGAACAATCTAACAATCACATTGTATTTATTGTATACTTTAAAATGGATGGAGCCTATAATGTAGTTTGATTTGATTTTAATGAAGCTTGTTTTCTTTGATAAACAAGTAACTTTAATGCAACGGGTAAAGTGGATTTCATATGATTATCAAGTGGACCCCAAATGAAGAGATTGTCTAAATTCAAATTAAAAACCATATGGAAACTTAAGTTGTTATATACAAGAAAAACGATTAATGATTTAATACTTACAATAAGCATAAAGGTCACGGTTTTTAATTTTAAATACTTTTTAAAATTCATAACAATTTATTATGTTTATATATGTGCATTTATTTATAATTCTAAAAATTCCATGCATTATAAACTTTCATATATTATACATATTCTATACATTTTCCAAAAGTTCTAAATGTTATATTTCACTCTTAAGGATGCTTTTTATATGTAATATGAGACTCCAACAAAAATTATTTTTTATTAACATGATAAAAATGTGTTAAATATGATAAATTATTTAAATTTTTCTAAAAATATTTTTAATTTTAAAAACTATAGATAAGCATGGAGCCTCTATACTTGAAAGCAATTGGTGCTGAACCTTTGAGGAGAATACAACCAGTCTTGTGCTTTTATTATTAAAAAAATTGTATGATGCGTTGCACCTGAAATTTGGTTCTGACGATCGAATCTTGGCTTGTTGCGTTTTGGGAACTTTCTTTTGGAACTTGTATAGAAGAAGAATACAACGACTTCTGTGTCGTTTATCACAACTGATGTGAACTGATATCATGCGCTGAAGCCCAATTTTGGGCCGCTTTGGACTAGCGACAATCTTGGCAATTGTTCAGGTGGTGGCATGTGATTTGGGAATGTAATTTAGGAGTTTTTGAAGAGTACACTCTTTGTAGTTTGCTTAATTGTAAAGCAAAGATTTTTCATTAAAAAACTTATAAAACATAAATATTGTTACTTGGGTATTTCGAAAAATAAAACCTCTGAATTTAAAAGGCCGAAAAATAAACATTCACGTGCATGAAAAGAATTGCATCTGCATTTTAACTGATGTAATAAAATAGTTAAAAACCACATCCAATCCATTTTGGTTGTATTTTGGAAATGATAAAATTTTTGTATGAAATATTTTTGAAATAGAAGAAAATGATATAATATGGGGCAATTATGACAAGAAAAAAAATTAAAATAAAATTGATAAACTGGTTATACAAGTAATTGTGTAGAAATGATTAAAATATATGGTAGTTTAATAGAAAGATTCACATGAATAATTAAAAATAGGATTATCACAAACATTTATATCTCAAAAATTGCTTGTGAACATCAGTCAAGGTTGTTTTGCAATATTCTGCAATGTATAGGGTCTATTTTGTAAATATAAAAACCATTAAGTATAGCATGCAATCAGACGGTTTGCAAATAAATAAGCCAATAAATTTATCCTCTTCAACTAGTTTTCTTTTTCCAATTATATTTGTAATATAGTTTTAGTCATTTTTCCTAGTATTTATATATTTAATATCCCGTTAATACCTAATTAAAAAAGTGAAAAATAAGATTAATTTGTGGGGTTTGATGGAGCACTTGACTCGAAAAAGCACAACATTTTGAACGAGAGAGACTGTCTCTTCGCGTGGGATTTCTAGACCAACAATAATTCTGTTACATCCCATTTCCTTCTTCCAGCTCCTTAACAGACAAAAGTCGGTTTAAATTCAAAGCTTTCTACTCGTGCATTGGATGCGCCGCAAGTTGTGGCGAGAAAATGGTTAATGTAATACCGAACTCTAGCATCTAGCTGAATGCGCAGGACTTGTGTTAGGGGTGCAACTCAGGTCGGGTTATACCGGGTTGAAGTGAACCCAAACCCAAATCCTAAGAATGTAACTCGGGTTCGGGTCGGGTTCGTATTGGTTTTGGTTTGGTTTCGGGTTAGAATTCGGGTTACCAATAAACTATTTTTTTCCAAATTCAATTGTAATTTAAAAGAAAATTATTGAA
>JAXCLR010000063.1:37098059-37110390 GCA_035584095.1 Annona squamosa | reverse complement strand
GTATGATAATAGAATACATTATTCTAAATACAATTGGTGGAGTAGATCATGATTTCATGATCATGTGGGGCCCATTTAAGCGATGCTGCACTGGAATATATCTCTTATATATATATATTCCTTGTTTATAATAATGTTTTGCTAACCAAATATAATTATATAAACAAAAACTATAAACTATTAGCAACCAAATTTCTTCATAATGGCTGTTATATAGAATAAATGATGTTTTGGTAACCAAATTTAATTATATAAACAAAAACTATAAACTATTATTAACCAAATTTCTTCATAGTGGCTGCAATATAGAATATGCCAGAAATAATTAATAACTAAGTTTTTTTAGCAACCAAATTTGAACTTTTTACAAGAAAATTTTAATTGTTCATAATAAATTTTTTTTATAGTGCTCGAGGTTATGATATATAGTTGGTCGAGTGTCTATTCCAAGCTCATTAGTAAAGAATACATCTTTGATTGGTTTATAATAAATTCATGACGCTTAAGTGGAGTCAATTTAGTACCATGTGCGGCTTGTCATTGCGGGTGAACGTTGACCTTCGATTTCGTGGCTTTAATTACACCATAAATTCGTAACTTCTAATCTACCATTTAACTTCCTTCCCAAGGCTCTTTTGATTTTTCTTGACTAGTTTTACTTTTACATCATAATTTCCCTGTGGAACTAGTTGGAACTTGCAGCCTATTGGGTTTTACAATTTATTGAAATTTCTTTTTAAATTTAAAGCCATTGATTGTATCGAAAACTATTTATTTAATGTAATATTAAACGATTGATTAAAAATACTTATAATCTATAATGTTAACGAATATGATTTTAAGAAGGATAACGATTCAATGCATAAGTATATATTAATACTATGGGTGGTTTGAGGTCTAATTGTTTTTTATTTTTAATTCTATATGAGCCAATGTGTAATCTTTATATACAGCAAAATTTATGATTTTAAATTTTCGTATGATTTTTTTATAATTTTAAAAATCAATAGCTTTCATTCCCGTATTTATGGGAGTAAAAATATTAATTTTTAAAATTATGAAAAAATATATTAATTTTTATATAAACTACATACATATAGGGTCTCATAAAATAAAAAGAAAAACAAGAAAGTTGAAAAAATCTCAAACGACCTTATGTGCTGAGGTTTCAATATATATCTATATATGGAATCATTATAGCATCCTTTTAAGAAACCATATCAATTTGCATTCGTTGTGAATTATTAACAGGTTAAATATCTGTTTATATAACAAAAATGTTTATAAAGAAGAATACAATGTGTTGTGTACATGATTGCGCACCACTTTTCTTTCACGCTTTTTTATCCCAGTTTGTATTCAATCCACCTGAATATTCAAGTAGTAACTTATTAGTTTAAGTAACGTAAACCAGCTCATATCACTTAATTCTTTATTATGTCAGTTTTTCTATTATCATATCTATCTTTTTTATTATTTAGATATTTTAACTGAAAATTATGTTTTGAGTTAGGATGAATTTCAGATATACCAACCATTATAAGCTTTACTCCAAATATACTTTTTTATTTTTAGGAAATCAGATATACCTAGTATGTTTCAACATACATGTGGTCATATTTCTCAGAAATCTTCTTCCATATCATGATGATTTTTATCTTCTATAAAATTTCAAAATACGAAGATTACCTATTCGATTTAATATCAGACATATGTATAACTTCTTGCCATATCCAAAATAAACCAACTTATTTTTTGAAAAGCCATATGTAGGTATCATGTTTGACAAGAATAACACATATGCACAAGGCATTGCATTCAATAAGAAATGATAACAAAGAAGATATTCTGAAACTAATATCCAAGTCTTTAGTAGAGCGTAGAAGAAAGGGGTAAAAATATTAATGCAAATTTTTTTTAATTTTTAGCTATCAAAATTTTCTTAATAAGTTAAAATTATATAATTGCAAACAAGAAGTGGTATATGTCATAAATAGCAACTATTAATAAGAAATTGGGCTCGTATCCTATACACCTAGGTGCACTTAGCTTTAGTGCATCTAGGTGCATAAAATCTATTTTTAATATTTTTGAAATTTTTAATAAAACCGTTATTCTAAAATATATTTAATATATATATATATATTAGTTTTATCATTTTTAGAGACTTGTAGATATTTTTAAATTTTTTAAAAATAGGGTTGTTTTAGTTGCATGTGGATGTAATCATATACCTAAGAATTTTTTTTTTATTGGAATGTATTTTTACATACATCTCAACACATATTACGTTGAAGGTTTTGAGACATTCTTACAAATTTAGAGACACTGCTCCACTAAATAATCAGGAAGACACAGCTTCTAACAACTAAACGGGAGACCACGGCTCCCACAACCATCCAGACGGGAGACCAAAGCTCCCAAACATATTTTTTGGCCGAAAGGGGATTCAAACCCTCGACCCACTGCCAGCCGCCAATTTTCGGCAGCTGCGCAGACCAACCGAGCACGGCTCGGTTGGTTATACCTAAGAAATTTAATTGTCAATGTCTAGTGGTTTTTACACTTGCGCAGCCAAATTTTGTTTTAGTTGTAAAAGTGTAAAAGTTAAAAAAAAAAAAAACTTTATTTACACACATTTTCTTGGTAATAGAAACTTTTTATTGCTAATAAGACTTGCCAAAAACCAGCTTTCTAGCAGTGTATGCATAATGCTAAAAATATGGTTATTGCAAATGATTCATATACCACATGAGATTAAAAGGATGTGAAAATAGTGCTCAACTTTTCGCACAGATAGTTGCAATCAGTGTCTCATTTTTGATCTTGCACCAACATCCCCATTTTGATTAGAGTAAGATAGTTTTATCTCTCATTTTTAGGAACAATTGTGTTATGTAGATTCATGGTTAAGTGTGCATCACCGTGGCGGTGCCTTGTTTACGCTGAAGGCAAATAAGATGTTGGTGCAGTTTGAAGTCCTGCTACGTACGGGTGAATTATTGCAATTTTCCCTTAGTAAAAAGGGTTTTATAAAAGTATTTATATAAAAAAATTCTACTGTACGCGAGTTACTAAAATACTAAATTGTAGGTTGTGTTTAGTAATGAATAAAACTTTTAATGAAAAGTTTTCGAGCGTAAAATTTATTAAATGATGTGATATGATAGATACAATAATGAATAGTAAAGAAGATAAAATTATAATAGATATGTTAATTATGTGGATAATTGTATATAAATAATTGAAAAGTAGGATAATTTTATAAGAGAAGGTAAAAAAAAAAAAACAATTCAAAAATATAATAATTGTGAAGAGTGAAAAATTTTAAGGTGTATTTGGCAATTAATAGAAAATGTCAAGTTAAAACTTTTCATTTTCTATGACTATTATATTTTTTAATCATTTTTTTCAAAATTTTCTATATAACTACCTTACTTTTTCAATCATTTCTACAAAACTAATCTATCTATTTTAACTTTATCTCCTTTACTACTCATCATTACCCCTATCATATTATCTTATCTGACAACTTTTACTTTTCACAATTTTTCATCACAAGTTTTATTGATTACCAAACGCACACTTATATTAAAAAATTTTAATTTGAAATTTTTTATCAAACGCCAAACACATCCGTAATCCAACGTTATAGCGCAAAAATAACAATAAAAAAGGTTTACTTACTTTCTAGAAATTAGGTGGTACAGTGAAAGATGAAAATATCAGGAAAAAAACGTAAAACTGAAGCCTTCCGAGGGCGGTGACCGACAGAACGTCACAGTCAGAGTTTGGACTTCGTGGGCACTTGTGCATGTGGAACATGCTTTGCCACGTAGTGCGAATTGGAAGATCACTGCATGAACCCAATGTGGCACGTTTCACAGTCGTCCGCTGCATGATTCCTATGGGTCTAATGTTAGCCCTGGTGCGTGGGTTGACAGTGTTTTTAAACCCCCAACAAGAATCTTCCACCTAGCTTCTCTACCCTTAGAAATGTCAATACCAGCTCTTTCAACCTACCCATCCAAAATATATGTATATATATATATATGGACATTAATTGATCATGAATATAATACTTCCCATATTTTATTGTCACAAAGATTCTTCTCTTTGATACCCAAACAGCGACCCCAAGATCGGATTATATGTTCATGTTGATATGGTTGTTGGACCAGAAAATGCCGGGAGAAGGATTTGTCACTGTCAATAAGATTAATTTTATTATTATTATTATTATTGTTGTTGTTATTATTTTTTGGACTGAATGAACTAATGAGGGCTGCCCATAAATAAGCTGCTCCAGATTAATGGCTTCCGGTCATCATTCTTTTGTATTTTTGCAGCCTTGAGACCGCCAGCCGAAACTTAACAGCAGGGCCCACCTGCTTCTTAAATACAAATCCTAGTAGTAGGAAAAGGACGGGTAGGGTGAAGCTTGTGAACAAAACCCAGAGCGGTGGAGCGCATTCAACACCCTCATTAAGGGCTCAAAAGCAAGTTCGTTATCTCCCTTCATTAATGCGCAGGAAGACGCCCTGCACCACGCTCGCGTGCAGCTGCAGTTTTGTATACCGTCCACACGTGCTGATTGTTTGGCACTTGTGGGGTATTTGGACGTTGATTTTACTTGGGTGTATGATTTTGAACGGATTTGATTTCGCCATTTGTCTTCGAGCGCGGCTAGTTTGATGGCGCAGGTGGGATGGGAAAGCGCTGGAGCGGGGAGAGAGGGTTGAAAATTGGACTTGCGTAGTTATGGATGCTAAAGGCTTTTCAATGCCAGCAAGGTATTAAATGCTGAAAGTTCTCCTAGTTATTCCTCAATTAAATGCTCTGCTTTCGTTGGCAGACGCAACACGGGAGTGATCAGGTTGGGCGATGCAGAAGAAAAAGTTTGCTTTATAATTATTAATAATAACAACAGCGACAACAATAATAATAAGTCAGCGGCTTGCAAGGGTCCAGCTTGGAAATTTTTTTTTTATTATTTTTTTTTGAGTATGTATTTTTTACCATCATCTTCATGTGTAATATAATCTAGCGCATTTAGTCTTTCTTGTAATACCTTTACAATATTTTACCAAATATCCAATAATATACCTATTTTTGCTATTCCTATTTGTCTGCAAAATCTGCCGGTGAACACTCCCATGGTATATGCATAACAGGGAGACACTGCCAACGTAACGTTGCCATGATTTGAACCATGGTAGCCTATCAGAGAGGCAAGACCACATACTACACCGGTAACACCTGTGTGGCGGAAAATTTATCTTCCGTTTCCTTAAACAATAAGTATTCTAAAATTAAGATTGACTGAGTTGTAAATAAAAATAATAATGATAAAAGTGAGGTGGGAACCTTTCACATGAAGGGTGTGTTTGTTTTGAATATAAACACGTCAACTAAAACTTTTCAATCTAAAACTTTTCACTCTCCATAACTATTCTATTTTTTAATTATTTTTTCACATTTTCCTATACAAACTACTCTACTTTTCAATCATTTCTACACAATTATCTATACAACTAACCTATCTATTTTAACTTTATTCTCTTTACTTCTCATCATTAATCCTATTATATCACATCATTTTCTATTAATGTGACAACTTCTACCTCAAAAACTTTTCATCAAAAATTTTACCCCCAACCAAACACACCCTAAGATGGAAACATTTGAGATAGCCATGCATCAGATGCATCTGATATGAGCAACGCCCTTAAGGTTGTATAGATGCTTCTGCAACTAATGATACCAAAGTTATGAAAAGAAAGCTAATTTATCTTAAATTAGTAATTTGGAAGAAAGATAATCAAAGGTTATTCTGAAGGCATAGGGTGTGCAATGTGGGTTTTAGCATCATAATTACAATAGATTAGAATGCGGGGATAGTGACTTGTGAGGAGGTAAATCTGGTTTATCCACGTGATGGAGAGCCTACAATGTTGAAAGAGAAAACTAATTTGTTGCAAATGTTAGGCAATGATGGTTACTTGATTTCTTATGGCATTAAGGTGTTCTGATGCATACGTGTGGTGCACTAGAGGAGTAATGAAGTAGATGCATGCGCAACCTAATGTAGTCAAGTTGAATCGAGAGATTAATATTAATCAGAATGTGTCAAGTTCAATCTAATTTCACGCAGCAGTTCATGAGTCGATTTTGCAGAAAGATAGTTTAGATTGAGATGAAATGGTGAAATTCATATATAAGTTGTGGATGCTTTGATTATTTAGTTATCTACATGTGTCAATGCGAAGGTGTATGTAGAGCATATTAAATAGGCTAGTTTTCTTGAGTTCCAAAGTGGATGATAGCTACGGGTCCTAAGATCGATAATAGTGAACCATGCTGAGAGCTTGAGAGTCATAAAATTGTGATAGTGTTTGACAAAAGATACGACAACTAATGCATAGGAGGTGCTGCAGGTGCATGATAGAACACATGGTTTGGTATACTAACACACAAGTAGCATGTGTGCTTTGGGTAAGTGCTATTTAACATACATGTGGACATGACAAGTTCAAGGATAGGCAGAACTCTCATATGACTTCTAAATAAAGGAATTTTCTATAAAAGCACAAGATAATAGCATGAAAGTACTTAAACTTGATCAATCCAGCATGTAGGTGCTGATAATTTGGTTGATGTGTAAATGATTATGTCAAAGTTGTTAAGGTCCATTAGAAACTCCTAGATAGAACTAAATAAGATATTAAAAAATGGACTTCAAGCAAAGAATCTCTTGATTTTTTTGTTATATTTTCTACCTTGGATGACTAAACACTTAACAAAGGTGTACTCCAAGAAAAGATAACGAGATCACTGTTTATACCTAACATTTAAAACCTAAGCCTCCTATTTACTATACACATATCCTCATTAGCCGCTTGGGCATCCAAGCAATGACGATCTTCTTGATCTTTGATTGTGGCAGTTTGTATCTTTTTTATTGTTAACAAGTGGAAGAGATAATATCAACATGATGGTTGATTATGTGGGCATACATCTCAACTGGAGATGCAAAGTCATCTTATGTTGGATCTTAATGACTAATAAATTAATTGATGATTTACTTACACACTGATGAAGACAAGTTCTCTAACAACTATTTGATGTTTGCAAAATGCAAACTAAGATGAAATTTTTTTAGGATTTTGATGTCTTATACTCTGTATATGGACGGTTATATATAATTGTTGTACATAAGAGTGTGTAGAAGAATGACAAAAGTGTGCTTCGAAATCACATAATTACCTTCGAGAATGCTTATATAATAGGAATCAATTAGGGATCATTAGAACTCGGAGAGAAACCTAAAGAGAGATAAAGAAGTTGTCATATAGTTCATAGGGTATCCTAAGATATGAGATAGAAGTTATCAAAGTATTTTGATTAGAGACACATGTAAAATATTTAAAGGATGAGAATAAGTCAATTTAATGTTGGCGGCGTCGGTCATCGCATTCTAATATATGTAGGGTCCATGTTTGGGCAAATGTACCATTGTTCTGGTACAGTTGCGCTGCACCAGAGTAACTCTTATAGATATATACCTATGATGATTATATACAATATATCGTATATATGCTTAAGTTACAATATTCATTGTTAGTTTATTTTTATTTTATTTTTTGATTTTTTTCATAAACTTGTTTTCCTAAGTATATTTAATTGATATACCACATTGTTCTATTTTACGCTATTTTTATATATTTATTTTTTATTTTAAAAATCATCAATTTTAAGGGCATATAGGTCATTTTCACTCAAAAAGCTTGATTTTTAAAAATAAAAAATAAATATTTAGAAGTGTTAAAATAACAAAACTTAATATATAGATTAAATGCACTTAGAAAACATATTTATAAAGAAAAATTAAAAAATTAATATTATAACTTAAGCATATATACAATACATTGTACATAATCATGCCTTATATATATATTTATTTCATCTTATTGCAATGTCTTCATGAGTAAGGAGATAAATGATATTTATACATCACATCATATCCGAGTACTACGGGACATTAAGAAGAAAAAAGCGTCCAAATTAAGGAGCATTCCCTGTACTTTGAAGCGTTAGACACCATTTAATAAAAAGTTACAATTGCATAAATAGAAATAAGGTTTGAAATTGTGACCCTTTGGTATTAGCCATTAGATACAGATTTCAAACCTGATAGGTGTTGCCATACACAATGGCCAATCAAGGCCTTTACAGTATATGGTAACGCCCAGGATCCTATGTGGCACTGTGATCATCAGTGGGTGTGGGCCCTACTTATGTTTGACAATTCATAGGGAAGCAACAAACCTCTATGTAGATTTTAGGCTTCACTTGGAGGCATGGTTTGAAAGACGAAGGCCATTCCACCGAATTTTAGTGCATGAAAAATCTGTTAATTGCAGTTTAATTATCACAAGATTTAGAAGAGTTGTCAAAAGCTAGGTTGGACGATTCTAGAATGAAATTTCCTATTTTCTTAAAAAAAATTCTATTCTTAAAAATATCAATTTATTTTTTAAATTTCGCGGCATAACTGTTTTCAATCCCAATACAACTTTTCATACAATGCACAATAACACTTTTTCAACTGGCGTTCTTATCTCATCCTAGCTTTTGAACAATACTCAGATTTTGTACCGCCACACAAGCAATTAAAAAATATTTTTTATTTTAAAATTCTTTCATACATATGCGGGCCTGTGAAATTTCACAAGTAAAAAAAATGTTTGATGTTATTTTACTTTTCAAAAATTAAAATAAAATACTAAATGAAATAAAAAATATCAGATTTTACGAGCGAAAAATCTAAGTAAGATCCGCATATGTATTAATTTTTTTTTATAAGATATACTTTTTTTAGCCACATTATGTGATACAAGCAATCGTATGGGATCAGATCTCTTCTAAATTACACTTTGTTTGGGATATCACTTCTTGGGTTGGTCATATGTCCAAGGAAATTAATTTTTAACCTTTTTTCTAAAAAAAATAAAGACCTGTGCCCCCACCACCACCACCACACCCACAACAAAAAATACTTAGGCTGAGAAGAATAAGGGACAGAGATCAACTTGCAAGCATCTACCGGGAGCACCCCACTTTCGTAATATCAACGTCCCATTTCTACTCCCCATAGAATAACTCCAGGCAAAAATATTCATGCATGATGCAGACAAGCAAGCAATCCTTGTTGGATTGGCTAGTGGAAAGGAAGTATCTACTGTTGTTCCTTCCTCCTTCAAAGTAGATTTTTTTTTTTTTTTTTATGAAAACCTTCAAAGTAGTCGTTAGGAATAGAACTTCATTTACTTTTGGGGATGGCCATCTTAGTGAAGGATGACTTGATCTTGGAAGTGATAGCATCAAATTCGTCGAGGTGCTTTTTGATCAAACGGCTTATTGGAAAAGCATAAGATAGGAGTATCTGAATGCGAAGGTTTCCTTTCTCTTCCCTTCGTCGGGTGAATGCATAGCGCATTAACATTTGATGGACGATGACAGATCAAAAGCAGCATTTACAAGATAAGGTTGTAAATATTCTTTGGCCCAAATCATGTCATATACTGTCATTTGATACCGTAACTTTATTTTTAAATACCATCCTACTTCAAAAACTACTATGACCCTTTGTCCCCCCTCATCAAAGGATCACGGCTCCATCACTGGCCTCAACCCGAATTCTGGATTTTTAACCCACATATACCTTATGAATATTTACATCAATCAATCACATAGAGACTTTAAATGAAAGAATTATTATTATTATAACTTAAGCATATTTACAATATATTGTATATAATCATCATCAATATATATATATAAAGAATATTCAAGTTCAGTGCCACTGCACCGTAATTATAGTGCAGTAGCATTAAAATGAGCCCCACATAATGATAAGATTATAATCTACTTCACAAATTGTATTTAGAATAATATATTTTACTATCATATCAATTTTCATACCAATCGGATATGTGAATGAATCTCATTTGAAATACCAATCACAAATTTATCATATAATTCCATATTAAATTCACACTTTTTGAGTATAAAAATGTTAATTAAATATAGGTTTTATATGAAATTTCATGAAAACTATATTTTCGTAAAACCTCTAATTTTGCTATAAAATGGGTAATTTTGCATTAGTTTGAGAATATAAAAAATAAAATGAAATTACGCATATTAAAATGAATTAAATAGGCACACAAATTATTTTACGATATTTAGCCTATTAAATCAATTTGGGCAAATTTATAGAATATTTCATTTGGGCAAATTATATGTATAATTATAAATATATTTTAAAAACCGATCTATCGAAGAATGAATTATTATAAATAAAATTACGTTAATAAGATTTGGTTGGAAATCAATATTTAAATTCACATTTAATCACTGTAGGTACACCAAGTAACCGTGCACTGCCTGAGCATGAAAACAAGTGTGGTTCAGTGCTCCACCTTCTTCCCCAACTTGACCATCAATGGTTGCCTTCTCCGTGCCTGACCATCGTCCAAGCAAAACCGGCTGTCTATTTTGAAAATCTGCCATCTCCTTACTCCGGTTCTCATCCAATCCCCAGCCCCCCTGTTCATTTTCAACCATTCACCAGTATCATCTTCCCCAACGTCACCAGCAACCTGCATCGACCAGCCATGACAGCAGAGGGCAAAAGATTGGGCAAACCAAAGATCGCGCCTTGCATCTCGACCGGACAACAGCTGGAAAGCCGCCCAAAGTTCCAACTGCCCCTTTTTTCTCTCTTACCATGGTAGCAGCTTGATGGATACAACCCAATATCCAGCCATTCTCCCAATCTCACCGGGCAGCCTTCCCAACTAACCAATTCAAGAATTTTAAATATCAAGCAGCATTCGTTAAATCCTACAAAAATCCGGCAGCCCAAATAAATTAAAAATCAGCAATATCCACCAAGCATGACCGCTGTTCATTTCACTGCCCAATTTCCAATTCGTCTGGACAATCCGCACAACAATTTCACCTGGTGTTTTCCCAAGCAGCGGTACCCTTCGAATTGGTCGGCCGTCTCTTATGTTCTCCACCCCCAGCACAAGTCCGATGCGGCCAGCTTGCCTCAACTGAATTTTAGCAGCAAGGGCACCCTGCAACGCCTCACCCTCTTCTCCTCAATCAAACAATTCACGAGCAGCCAATCGCCCACCAACAGCACCGATTGAGTTTTGATCTACATGCAGCTTTTCACCATTAAATTCGTCCGACCAAATTGCCCGCAGCGACGAAATCAACCCACCAAAGCAGCAGCAAACACCGCCTGCCCCTGCGTTTTCTCTTTTCCGACCAGCCATCTCCCCCAATTCCATTTTCCAATTTTCCAGCTGCAACAATCCAAGTGATTTCCTAGCTCCGAGCAACCAGCATCTGCTCGATTTCCTGCAGCTGGGGAAAACTCACCATCATCGATCAAGCAAAACCAAATCCAGCCTCCTCTAACAGTAGCACCGGTACAATGGTTCGGTGATCCATCCAAGCAGAAGTTTGACCAGGCTGTGGCGGAACAGAATACCAAACAGCCCCTTTTCAATCGCACAATCTTCTTAACCCTCAATTCTCGGTTCAAACGACCAACAATCACCGCCATTAAAGGCAACCATGACCAAATCGTGTAAGCAAAGCTGCCATGCGACCATTCCAGCCATGGCCCACCAGAAATCAGCTCTCTTCTTCAACGCCTATCACGCCTTCAAATCTTGACCAGCAGCTCTATTCAGGCAGCCAATTTTTGGTAAGCCAAGAGCAGCTAGGGTGCAACTCGTGCTTATGAAACTCAGATTCATCTCAATCTTAACTTTAACCCTATTTATAAAACATCAACCCTAACCCTAACCCTATTTGTAAAACCTGAATCCTAACCCTATTTTTGAAAATTGGATTCGGGCTGAGTTTCGAGTTGAAATTTATATTGATGAATTTACATTTTGGGTGTATTTGGGAATGGATAAAACTTTTGATGAAAAGTTATAGAGATTAGAAGTTGTCAAATGATGTTATATGATAGGGGTAACGATGAGAAATAAATAAGATAAAATTAAATAAATATGTTAGTTGTGTTAGTAGTTGTGTAGAAACGATTGAAAAGTAGGGTAGTTGCATAGAAAAATATGAAGAAATTATTAAAAAATAGGATAGTTGTGGAGAGTAAAAAGTTTTAAATTGAAAAGTTTTAAGTTGACAACTTTTACTTGTTACCAAACATATCCTTTATTTAAAAGTGATAAGTTTAGAATTTCATATGAATAAATAATAATAATAAATTATGTAGGTAAAC
>JAXCLR010000063.1:37073073-37091091 GCA_035584095.1 Annona squamosa | reverse complement strand
TATACTCTCGCTGTAAAATGACCAAAATGCCCAGCTTCCTTTTTTTTTCCCAAGGGAAGCACTTCCCATGGGTTGGGTCTCGTCCAAATTAAGGAGCATTTCCTTTACTTCAAAGCGTTAGACACGATTTCATAAAAAGTTACAGTTGCATAAATAGAAATAGGGTTTGAAATTGTGACCCTTTGGTATTAGCCATTAGATACAGACTACAAACTTCATAGGTGTTGCCATGCACGAGGGCCAATCAAGGCCTTTACAGTATATGGTAACGCCTAGGATCCAATGTGGCACCGTGATCATCAATGGTTGTTGGCCCTGCTTATGTTTGGCAATTCATGGGGAAGCAACAAAACATTTATGTATATTTTAGGCTTCACTTGGAGGCATGGTTTGAGAGGTGAAGGTCGTTCCACCGAATTTTAGTGCATGAAAAATCTGTTAATTGCAGTTTAATTATCACAAGATTCAGAAGACTTGTCAAAAGCTAGGATGGACGATTTTGGAATGAAATTTACGATTTCCTTTAAAAAAATTTCTATTCTTAAAAATAGGAATTTACTTTTGTCTAATTTCCAGTATAACTTTTTTCGATCCCAATACAACTTTTCATATAATACACAATAACACTTTTTCATTCGGCCTTCTTATCTCATCCTAGCTTTTGAACAATACTCAGATTTCGTACAGCTACACAAGCAATTAAAAAATATATTTTTTATTTTAAAATTCTTTCATAAATATGCGGGCCTATGAAATTTCACAAGTAAAAAAAATGGTTTATATGTTATTTTAATTTTCAAAAATTAAAATAAATACTAAATGAAATAAAAAGTATCAAATTTCACGAGCGAAAAATCTAAGTAAGATCCACATATGTATAAATTTTTTTTATAAGATATACTTTTTTTAGCCACATTATGTGATACAAGCTATCGTATGGGATGAGACCTCTTCTAAATTACACTTTTTGTGGGATACCACTTCTTGGGTAGGTCGTATGTTCAAGGAAATTAATTTTTAACTTTTTTGAAAAAAAATAAAGACCTATCTAAAGAATATACCGAGGTAATTGACATTACTTGGTGCAGCGTACCTACGATTATCATGAAAATCATCAATATAGGGTGTGTTTAGGAATGGATAAAACTTTTGATGAAAAGTTTTGGAGAATAAAAATTGCAAAGTGATATGATATGATGGGGGAAATGATGAAGAGTAAAGATGATAAAGTTAAAATAAATAGATTAATTGTATGGTAGTTGTGTAGAAATAGATAAAAAATATGGTAATTATATGGGAAATGTGAAAAAATGATTAAAAAATATGATAATTATAGAGAGTAAAAAGTTTTAAATTGAAAAGTTTTAAGTGAATATTTTTTACTCATTGCCAAACACACCCGTAATGAAGAGAGAACCGGAGAGAATACACACAAAACGACATGTTGGAGTACGAACTGGCCCTAGTTATGGAGTTATTGTGCATCTAACACACGGAAATCTACTGGAAGCACCCCACTTTCATAATATCAACGTTCTGTTTCCACTGCCCATAGAATAACTCCAGGCAAATATATTCATGCGTGATGCAGACAAGCAAGCAATCCTTGTTGGATTGGTTAGTGGAAAGGAAATATCTAATGTTGTTCCTTCCTCCTTCAAAGTAGAAGTTAGGAATAGAACTTCATTTACTTTTGGGGATGGCCATCTTAGTGAAGGATGACTTGAGCTTGGAAGTAGTAGCATCAAATTCTTCGAGGTGCTTTTTGATCAAATAGCTTATTGGAAAAGCATAAGATAGGAATATCTGAATGCGAAGGTTTCCATTCTCTTCCCTTCGTCAGGTGAATGCATAGCGCATTAACATTTGATGGACGATGACAGATCAAAAGCTGCATTTACAAGATCAGGTTGTAAATATTCTTTGGCCCAAATCATGTCATATACCGTCATTTGATACTTGAAGTGTAGGGAAAGTTGGGCATCAATTATTTGGGAATGGGAGAAATCATAGCCAAACTATACAACTATATATATATTTTTTATTATATGTTAGCTGATCCGCACGACTATCGCAAAATCTCTTCAATTAGTCGTCGATCTTCTTCTCTTCCAGATCTTCAAACTCCTTACCATTTTCCATTTCCACATCCCAGAGCACAAACAAATTTCTGCCTTCCTTCACCTTCTATATTTTGAGGGAAAGAAAAAGAAAGAAAAAACATGGCGGAAATGCTGCTTGGTTCACTGGTCGATGCGCTAGTCTCAACAACAGTCGATGGCTTAAAGCAAATGGCCCGAGACAAGGTGACGTTGCTGCTGGGAGTCCCCGACGAGATCGAAAAGCTATCCACCACATTCGCCTCAATCCAGACCATGCTTGCGGATGCGGAGGCAAAGCGATTCAAGGACAAACAAGTGAACATCTGGTTCGAGACCCTCAAGGACGTTGTCCACGACGTCGACGACATAGTAGACGATTGGAGGACTGAGGCTCTTATCAAATCACAAAAAGCTGACAATGAGGAGCATTCGCTTTGCAAGAACAAGGTACGAAGTTGCTTCTCTCCACCCACTTGTTTCACTCGTATTATGTTTCGCCACAATATTGGGAATAGAATAAAGAAGGCAAGGAAAAGACTATCTGAGATCGCTGAAGAAACTAGGACGTTGGGTCTGATTGGCCAGGGGAAACTGGTGGAGAAAACAGAGAGCCAAGTTAGGCAGGAGATGATTAATCAGCGAGAGACAAGCTCTCTCGTTGATAACATTCATTCCATTGTAGGCAGAGAGGGAGATAAAAAAGCAGTACTAGATTTCTTGACCAAGGAGAGTAGCGGGGAGGTGCCCCTTGTCGGTGCTATTGTTGGCATGGGCGGTCTGGGGAAGACCACCCTTGCTCAACTGGTCTATAATGATCAGACAGTTGAAAGCCATTTCGAAAAAAGAATGTGGGTGTGTGTTTCTGATGATTTTGATGTGAAAAGGATTACGAAGTCAATTATTGAATCTGCGGAAAAGGGTGCCTGTGAGCCGCTAGATCTGGACACATTGCAAAATCGCCTCAAAGACTTGTTGCAGGCAAAGCGGTTCTTGCTTATGTTGGATGACATTTGGAGTGAAGACAGTGGGTTGTGGGAGAAGCTGCAATCCCCTTTGCGAGCTGGTGCAATGGGAAGTCGTATTCTCATAACCACTCGCAACGAAACTGTGGCATCTGCAGTGCGAAGCTCCCACGTGCACACATTGGAAGTGTTATCAAGTGATGACTGCTGGTCACTATTCAGTCATACAGCACTCTCGCATCGGACTGAAGATGAGCGTTCAGAGCTGGAAGATGTTGGAAGGGATATTGTGAGAAAGTGTGGAGGACTGCCTCTGGCTGCAAAGACAATAGGGAGTATGCTGCGGCCAAAAAGAACCAAACAGGAGTGGGAACTGGTTTTAAGAAGCGAGATGTGGAATTCGCAGGAGATGCGGGGAGGGATTTTACCGGCTTTGTTGCTAAGCTACTATGACTTGCTGCCGCATTTGAAGCAGTGCTTTGCTTACTGCTCTGTTTTCCCCAAAGACTCTATCCTACACAAAGTTTGGGTAGTCATGTTTTGGATAGCCCAAGGTTTCATACAATGCAATGAAAGTGAAGATATGGAGGAGATTGGAGAGCTTTACTTTGATGATCTCGTGAGGCGTTCACTTATTCATGTTGAGCGGGGTGAATACAAGATGCATGACTTGATACATGATGTTGCACAACGAGTTGCAGGCAGTGAGTGTTGTTCAAGTGCTGTAGATTTTAGAAAGCTGTCGTCGTCAGGGAACCTGAGAAAATTGCGTCACGTTTTTTTAGTAGATGATGATGATGATGATGTCTACTCCGCTTCTGTAGTCACCTTGCCCAAACAAGCCCACAAGCTAAGGACATTGGTAACGATGACTGGAAATCCACCAAAACTTTCTGATTTGAGATGCGTTAGGGCTCTGCAGTTCCAGTGCGACCATCGTCATGTGGAATTGCTTCACACATTAGGACAGCTAAAACATTTAAGGTGGCTGTTTGTAGATGCTGATAATACATCTGAAGAGTTCGAGTTGCCTGGGGAGGTGTGCAATTGCGTGAATTTGCAGGTTTTGGGTGTGAAGGGCTTCAGACCTCCCCGACAAATTGGAAAATTAATTAACCTGAGGAATCTTTATTTTGAGGACGTATCTTACTGGCCCAGGGGGATCGGGAGACTAACGAGACTACGAGCATTAGAAGATTTCCCGGTTGGAGGAAGCAGCATGGAGGCGAAGGGGGCATCCTGTGGATGTGAAGAACTAAAGCACCTCAATAACCTTCGAGGAGAGCTGAAGCTCAGATGCTTGGAGAACGTAAGGAGCGCGGAGAAAGCAAAGGAAGCACAGATGCACAAAAAGCAATACATTCGCCGTCTACTATTGGCTTATTCTGATAGTTATGAGCCAGCAGGAGACGAGGACGAAAGAAGGGCAGCGGATGTGGTTGAAGAACTAAAGCCCCATCCAAAGTTGGAAAATTTTGAACTATACAGTTACAAAGGTTGCAAATTCCCAAGCTGGCTGGGTCATCCCGTGTTCCGCGATTTAGTCAAGGTGGTGCTCCACTATTGTAGCAGGTGTCAATGGCTGCCACCTCTGGGAAGCCTTCCTTCGCTTAAAGAAGTTGACATACAAGGCATGAAAGAGGTGAGATATGTGGGTAGTGAATTTTGTGGAGGTGGTGATGATAGCAGCAGCAATGTCGAGGGCGAATGTTTGGAGGTAAGTTTCCCGAAACTGGAGAAACTTACCTTCAGTGGGATGTCAGATTGGGAGGAGTGGGAGTTGGAAATACCGGCAAAGAAGAAGAAGAAGAAGAATGGCTTGTTTTTTCCATCTCTTCTTCGATTGAGCATAAAAGACTGCCCTAAGCTAAAGGCCGTGCGCTTCGACCTTCTGCCCAACCTCGAGGAGCTGTATTTACGCGGCGACCAAGATGGCCTATTCTGTCAAGGGCCATTACCCGCCCACCCCAACCTTCGGGAACTGAAGATCTCTGACATTGAAAGGATATCGCAGCTGCCTGATGGGTGGTTGGGACAACTCAAAGCCCTCCAACACCTGTACATCTGGTGCTGTTCTTCATTGATGCATCTCCCCAACGAGGTACAAACCCTCACTAGCCTTCGACGACTGACCATCACCGACTCTCCGCTCTTGGAAGATCGGTGCAAGGAGGGAGGAGAAGAATGGCCCAAAATTTCCCACATACAGACATTAGAAATAGGCAGAGATTATTTTAAGATGCAAGGATTTAATTTCTAATGTATACATACATAGGCATTTAATTCAATGGAATTCACCCCCACAAAAAAACTCCTTGGTTTGCTTGATAAAAGTTATGTGGAATTTCATTTGTAATGTATAGGCAATCTGCATTGTGATCTTCCTTCATTTGCTTAATAAAAGTCCCGTCGATTTTCACCTTATATTTCGGGGGTTCACTCATAAGTTTTATGTTCAATACAGACTGCATCTTATTCTGGGGATTTCCAATTAGGAACCTGCCTGCATGCAAATCTATTTTCAAATTAAAAAATTAACCTAAAATTACATTTCACGAAACAAAATGACCAACTGGTTGAGTTGTTAACGTTGCAATCATTTTGGGATTGAGAGCGACGTCGTATCATCTGTGCAGTTTGAACTTTTAACCTATTAAATATATGTATATATTTGCCCGTCGAAATATATATTCAAAAATTTTTTATTCTAAAGATATAATATTAATTTTCTAATCACATAAAACGGTTTCTATTGCATGCAATAGATTGATATTCCATCATAGAAAGGGATACAACAACAACAATAATACTTTTCACGATGGCAAACGGCAGCCACTGATTATACCAAGAAATAGATAAAGAATTCTTAAGTCCGCTCTTTGTATAAGAGAAGTATCAAGCTCTAAAGCAATGATTGGACTGGGCCCTACTTTCAAAATTCTTTTCTTCTTCTGCGGAGGATCAGAGCATTTAACTGAGGAAAGAAGAAATAGCAACACAACCCGACATAAAACCGATGCCTCTTAAATGAAAGTAACTTACCAAGGATATTGCTTCCAAAGGAAATGAATTGACCATGGACACGAACAATGGATTTTACTAGCAATTTGCTGCCTCATCCTTTGCAGCTCACGTTCTGGAAACATGCTGGGGATGTTACTCAATAGCCCCCCCGCCCGACTGATGAAATCCCTCTCTCTATAGACTATAGCCATTTGATTGACTTAAACCACTGGATTCGAATGCTTGCATCCTTTCGACATCAACTAGCATTAATTCCTAATTAATCACAAGTTTTAATTGCTTAGAGAAAACCAACAGCTTTGACCCATCTTCCCGAACTCCCTACAAAGCCAAAGAATTGACTAATTTCAGTCCTTAAAATTCTCTGGTGCATCATCCTCTCGTTATAGCTAGACCTTGGCATTCAAAGAAGAAGCCTTCAAAATTTTCCGTATGCTGCTCTTGCTATGTGGAATATCAAGAAATTAGTCTTCTATGACTTTTGAAGCTCGAGTTGCACAAGGACAAGGCTAGTAGAGTTGCTATCACAGAGACATCCACCCATCACAAAATCACCTTTTTTGAAGACACTTCCATTTCCTTGCGACCGTAACCCCTGCAAGGTTAGGTTCCCTAAACATGTCATAATTCAAATAATAATAACTCCCACTAGTTAGTGTCACCAGCTCTCAAAGATGCCCACCTGAATGACCCAAGAAATCCCGAAATTCTTTGGATTCTTTTTTTAAGAAATGTGAAGAAAGCAAAGGAAGCACAGATGCATGAAAAGCATCTTCGCGTGCTACTTTTGGAGTATTCACAATATTATGAGTCAGCAAGAGACGAGGAGGAAATAAGGGCAGCAGATGTGGCTGAACAACTAAAGCCCCATCCAAACTTGTAAGAATTTCAACTGTTGAGTCACAAAGGTCACAAATTCCCGAGCTGGCTGGCTCATCCCATGTTCCACAATTTAGTGAGGGTGAAGCTCGTTGATTGCAGCAGGTGTCAATGGCTACCGTGTCTCGCGAGCCTTCGTTCCTTCACTTAAAGAAGTTGACATAGGAGCTATGAAAGAAGTGACATATGTGGGTAGCGAATTTTAGCAACAGCAGTAATGCCAAGGGCAAAGGTTTGGAGGTATCTTTCCCCAGACTGGAGAAACTTTCCGTGAGATGTCAAATTGGGAGTAGGAGTTGAAAATTCCAGCAAAGAAGAAGGAGAAGAAGGGATTGTTTTTTTTACGTCTCATCTCGAATTAATCATACCGAGTGCCCAAAGTTAAGGGTCGTGCCCTTCGACCTTCTACCCAATCTTCAGAAGCTGAACTTTATGCTGCTATAATGAGGACTTGTTTTGTGGAGGAAACTGTACAACTATTAGATTTAATTTGTAGTATATATAGAGTTTGTTTTGTAATCTTTTTTCACTTAATAAAAAGTTATGTAGACGTTCATCTTATTTTTCAGGAGCCCACTCATAAGTTTTATGCTCAATCTAGATTGCATCTTATTATGAGGATTCCAAAAATAGGAATCTACCTATATGCAAAAAAAAAGTACTTATTTTTAAATTCAAAGATTAACAAGATATGTATGAGAGCTATAACAAATGTGAGGACCATAAGCGGAGATAGTAATATTTTTTTAGTTAAAATAGGCTTTCATCAAAAGTCAACTTTAAGTCCTTACCTTTTCACTTTAGTAACAAACGAAACTACTAAACATCTACAAGAAGTAATTTCCTAATGTATGTTATTTACAAATGACATTGTTCTAATTGATAAAAATAGATGAGTATATTTGAAATTTAATAAATGAGTAAATGCCTTAGAATCGGAAGTAACTGGACAAAAATTGAGTATAAAAAATGTAATTTTAATAATAGTGAGCACCTAAATGAGAAACCAATTAAGATATCGGATCGACTAATAACATGAACTAATTATTTCCAGCATTTATGATCAATAATTCAAAAGAACAGAAAAATTGAGAAAAATATAACATATAAAATTCAAGCTAGATGGAAGAAATGACGAAGCGCGTCAAGATTTTTATTTGATTATCAAGTCGCAATCAAACTAAGAAAAAAATTTTATAAGACTGCAATTACATCAACTATGCTTTATAGAACAGAGTGGTGGATAGTTAAAGAATAACATACACATAAAATGAATATAGCAGAAATAAGAAGATTAAGGTGAATGAGCAGTTAAACAAGAAAAGATAAAATTAGAAAAGAAGTAATCCCAAAAACTCTTAAAGTAAAGTCCATATGTGATAAAATGAAAAAAAAAATAAATTAAGATAGTTTGATCATAATAAACATAAGCCCGAAATGACAAAAAATGGGAGACAAAGTTTATCCAAGTAGAAAATGGTAGAAGAATTGGAAGAAGATCTAAAAAAATATGAATTGAAGTAACTAAACAAAATATGAAAATATTAAATATTACTAAAAATTTAGCTTCAAATCGCCAAGAATAGCATAATAGAATCCATGCAGCCGACTCTACCTAGATGAGAAATGATTTATGATAACGATGATAATCAAGAAATTCAAAAATTAACCTAAAATTACATTTCACGAAAACAAAAACGGCCAAGTGGTTAAATTTTGAACATTGCAATCGTTTTGTATCCAGGGCCACGTCATATCGTCTTTGCAATTCAGACCTATTAATGTATACATTCGGATTTTATATTCTAAAGACATAATATTAATTTTTCTAATCACATAAAAAGCGCTGTATGGCATGCAATAGATCGATATACCAACGTAGAAAAGGATGCAACAACAATACTCATACTTTTCATGTTGCAAACAGCAGCCACCGTGAGAAACAAATAAAAGCTTATGAACTCTTTGGTCAACTCTTTGCATAAGAGAAGTATCAAGCTCTAAAGCATTTATTGCAATCGTGCCTACTTTCAAATTTCTTTTCTTTCGTGGAGGATCAGAGCACTTTGCTAGCAAAAGCAAGAGTCAACCCCACATAAAACTGATGCCTCCTAAAATGAAAGGAACTTACTAAAGATGTTGCTTCCAAAGGAAATGAATTGACCATGGACATAAACATGGGAAAGGAAATCCCTCACTCTCTGTAGACTTATAGGCATTTCCTTGATTTAAACGACTGGATTTAAATTTTATGCCCGATTGGTTTGACATCCCCCTAAGAGGAGCATGGTCTCCTCTCCATTTTATGTAATTAAAAAAAAATTATTGTTGGGAAATGGGAGATTTCATCTCATCCTCATCCCCTTTGCATCTATCTCACCGCTGAACAGTTGAAATACTGTGATACTAAGGGAGACCAGCGACTGCCAATTACTTTGCCCCAAAAGATCAACTGATCTTAAAATGAAATGGCATGTTTTTCGTTTTTTGCTTTTTTTTTTTTTTTTTTTTTTTTTTTTGACATCAAATGCAATGGCATGTTTTATTTATTTTATTTTTTATTTTTTAGGAAATCACACAATACAAAAGAGCTCGCCCACCCCAAAAGGAGGGTAGCAAGCTCTCAAGAAAAGAAACAGCCTGACTAAGCGTCCCAGTTCAAAAAATTTACAACCAAAACTGGTGTACTGGACCAACAAACAACACCATTTGCTCCACTGTTGCAAGCATGTTTAGCCAAATTACGTGCCACTACAACTCCTCAGCACGTGGACAAAGGATAAAGAATTAAAAACACTATAAAAATTCCTTATCCTCTCAATCAAAAACTTCAGGTTCGAATGGACCTGCCATCATTCTGAAGAATGTCAAGCAAGACCAAGGAATCACTTTCAATAATAACCTGTTTTAGCCCACACTCTTGCACCTAGATGAAGCCTCGTAAAATTGCTTTAGCTTCACCCCACAATGAGTCAAAGGCCCCATTTGTTCCCAGCACTTTGCACTCACAAACTTTTCATTTCAATTTCTAATTACTGCACCAAAGCCAATCAATTCTCTACACACAAATCTGCGCGAATCAACATTAATCTTATAAAATCCCTGAGCAAGAATAGTCCATTTGGCAAAACTGTTCTTCAGATTTAGTCTTCCATTTTTGATAAAATTTGAACTGGTATAATGATGGATGTATAATCTCCACCATGTCAAAATTCCTTCCAAGCTAGCTCCCTTCTTCTCACTCAAAACCTTGTTTCTTTCATACCACAAACTCCAGCAATGGCATGTTGATCTCACATAGTTTGCTGAACACATGTGCAACCTACCAAAGAGGAGCCATTTACCGGCACTCATCGGCAAACCTAAACAAGATGCACTTGGTTGTGTGATTAGACCTAGATAGCTCAGCTACGGACTAATTTTTTCCGCAAATGGTTTGTATGTATGCCAACCTGGACAGTTAACATCAGATATACAGCCACTCCCAAAATTTTTGCAAGCCCAATACTCGCTGTCAAAATTATTCAGGGAATTATATATTATGATTTTTGCATTTTCCTCCCCATATTTTTGTGATTTTCATTTTCCTCCGCATTTTTTATCTTATCCAGACCTAAGTACACTAGTGGCTACGCCAGAATAGAATAACTCCAGGCACACATATTCATGCGTGACGCAGATAAGCAAGCAATCCTCTTCGGATTGGTTAGTGGAACGGATATATCTAGTGTACCGCCAAGCTATAAGTTAGGAATAGAACTTCATTTCCTATTGGTGAGAAAGGATGCCTTAGCTTGGAAGTGGTAGCATCAAATTCCTCAAGGTGCCCTTTCGATCAATTGTGTTATTGGAAAAGCATAAGATTGGAATATCTGAATGCCAGGTTTGTCAGGTTAATGAATAGCGCATTAACATTTGATGGACGATATCATATCAAAAGCTGCATTTACAAGATGAGGTTGTAAAAATTCTTTGGCCCAAATCATGTCATATACCATCATTTCAAACTTGAAGTGGAGGGAAAGTTCGGCATCAATCAATTGGGAATGGGAGAGATCATAGCCGGACTATATAATTATAACTATATATATATATATGAGAAATATTCATGTACAGCTTTACCGTACAATAATTATGGTGCGGTTACCTCAAAATAGGCCTTACATAATCATAAAATTATAATCTACTCCACACATTTTATTTAAAATGATATATTCTATTCTCATCAAAAAAAATTATATATTCTATTACCGTATCAATTTTCATCCCAATTGGATATGTATATAGACCTTATCTAAAAATAGTACAAATTCAATGTAATAAAATAGTTTGATGTAAATAACAACTTTAAAATTATTTTTTCAACATGTAAACCATTTGTTATAAAATTTATATATAGATAAATGTTTATATAAAATATCAATACATTTAAGTACATGTAAAGCCCATTTTGGGCCAAATGCACCGTTAATTATAGTACAGCTTCACTGCACAGGAAATGTTATATACATAAAGAAATAGTAAGGTGCAGCGCAACTACATTCTAACAGCAGTGCAATTGCGCCAAAATGGGTCTCACATAATGATAAAATTAAAATCTACTCTACTCATTGTATTTAGAATAATGTATTCTATTACCATATCAATTTTCATCACAATCAGATGTGTGTATAAACCTTATTTGAAAATGGTACGAATTCAATATAATAAAATAGTTTAATGTAAATAACAACTTTCAAGTGGTTTTTTCAACATGCAAACCATTTGCTTTAAAATTTATATATAAATAAATAATTGTATAAAATTTTATTGCATTCTAATATGTGTAAGGCTCATTTTTAAGCAAATGTAGTACTCTATATATTATATTAATATATATAATAATCAAACCACCTAGGAACCCATTCGGATCTGTTTTAAGTAACCTACATGCCTACCCTACCCTTACCATATCAATTTTCATCACAATCAGATGTGTTTATAGACCTTATCTGAAAATGTTGCAAATTCAACGTAACAAAATAGTTTAATGTAAATAACAACTTTCAAGTGATTTTTTCAACATACAAATCATTTGCTATAAAATTTATACATAGATAAATAATTGTTTAAAATTTTATTGCATTCTAATATATGTAGGGCTCATTTTTAAGCAAATGTAGTACTTTATATATTATATTAATATATATATAATAATCAAACCACCAGGGAACCCATTCGGATCGGTTTTAAGTAACCTACATGCCTACGCTACCCTTATCTTGTTTAGGGAGTCGGGTAATAATTTATACCCTATTCATATCCATGGGTAAAATTTTTTTACTCACCCTACTCAATTTAGGGTTGGGACAGTAGGTACCCATAGGTACCCTAACCAAGTTGCACCCCTACCAAAGATGTTGCTTCCAAAGGAAATGAATTGACCATGGACATCAACAATAGGTTTCACCACCAATTTGCTGACTCATCCTTTGCAGCAAACATTCTAGAAACATGGTAGGGATGTTACTCGATTGGCCCCCAGCCCAACTAATGAAATCTCTCACTCTCTATAGACTATAGCCATTTCCGTGACTTAAACCACTGGATTTGTATGCGTGCTCCTTTAAACATCAACTGATTAACCCACTGGATTTGAATGCTTGCTCCTTTAAACATAACTAACATTAATTCCTAATTGATCATAGGTTTTAATTGCACAGAGAAAACCAACAGCTTTGACCCATTTCTCACCCAGAACTCCCCAGAGAGCCGAAGCATTGACAAATTGCGGTCCTAAAAATTCGCTGATGCATCATCCTCTTGTTATGGCTAGACCTTGGCATTCGAACAAGAACCCTACAAAATTTTCTATATGCTGCCCTTGCAATGGGGAATAACAAGAGCTCAAGTCTCTATGACTTTTGAAGCCCGAGTAGCACAAGAATTAGAATTGCTAGCACAAAGACATCCACCCACCACATAATCACATTCTTTTGAAGACACTTTCATTTCTTTGCAACCATAACCCCTGTAAGGTTAGGTTTCCCAAAGCATTTCATAGTCCAAATAACAATAATAATGATCCCCGCCAGTTAGTATCACCAGCTCTCAAAGATGACCACCTGAATGGCCAAAGAAATCCTGAAATTCTTTGGATTCTTGAAAATTATCAAATGCATTCATCATAACCCAAACCAAGAAGGGGAGGGGGGGTAACTGAGAGATCCCTTCTTCACAAACTCACATCAGCTCTTCCCTAACATTGTACTCATCAAACCTGAAGGGATCTAAGCATGCTTGAAAAGTTTCATGCTGAGCCAATGAAAATATACAGCCACAACCAGTATAGGTAGTGTCAAGGGCACCAGGAAACAATAATACCTACAGAAGAAAATCAATGGTTATAAATTGAGAGAGAGATTCAGACAACAATGGATAGATAATGGAGAAAGTAGTAATATAAATCTTCAAACAAAATCAAGATTAAAGCCCAGAAAGACAGAAAACAACAACCGGCTGACCATAGAAAACCAACGGCATTGAGGCTGTTTGTTTGCTTTAATTGTAAAGAATTGAACTTCAAATACGCAAAAATGAAATTCCAAGTTCTGCTCAGAGTCACCAGCTTATTTGAATTTAAATTCAAAGCTGATTTGAAACAGAGATTTTAAGCCAACTTGCTTATAAAACTGGAGCTGAAATCTTCAATGTTGACTTAAAAAATTCATCTCTCACGGATCCACTCCTTCACCATAGAAAGCCAAAGTGGTAGGTTTCAGACCCAAATTAAGGCCAACCGTCGGGTTGAATTCATAAACCGCAGACCCTGGTTTACAAGAATTTTGTAGCAACAGGTTAAAGACAAGCAAGCGGCTTCCATTTCATTACCACAAATTTCCAAGAAGCATGATTAGAAACTCAAGTGCCAAATAACTATTACCAAAATAAAGTGTCTTTTTTTAAAAAAAAATTCTTTGTATTTACAACTCAACTCAAGTACATATTCCAATCCTAACTCTGACTCCGAGAGTCTAAATCTAGCAATGTTGCTAACAAAGTAGCTACGGATACATTTCTCCGGAAGATGGGAGATAAACTCCCCATGCTGGGATTTGAAGCCAGGACCTCCTGCACCTTAGGCGCAATTCTTTGCCAACCACGCTAGTCACTTGCTAGCATCACCAAAACAAAGTTATGACCAAGCGTGCAAGGCATCCACATTATGATTCCACTTCCATATTCCAAGACAAATCATAAAAATAACCCTGCGTGCTAATTTCTTCAAATCCAGCTATATGAATCATAAAAGAAAATACCAACAGTAATTATAACCGCTACATCAGTATTCAAAATATATCCCAATTTAATTTAGTTTTCTCCCCTTCTTTTTCATCTTCTCTCCCTTCTTGAAAGAAGTTTATGGGGAACAATGATGAGGAATTCTGAAGTGTAACATAGAGTAGGTGATATCTCAGCCAAAGAGCCCTTGACGAGAAGGAAACTTACCTATCATTTTGAATGAAGGACGCAAATGCATTTCCGGAATCCGGGAGGAGCTTGGAGAGGATGGCAGCATAGGAAAAGCCCAGAAAAGAAACAATGCCGAAGATGAGAAAAAAGAAACCCCAAATCGCATTGCTTTCCATACGCATATGGGCATAGGCGAACCACGTATGGAGAAAGAAACAAGCTGCGGAGCCAGAGCTGGAGAATTTTTCTGTCCTTTTTTCCCTCAATCAAATGCTACCGAGATGCGAATCTCAAGACTGTCGGGTTTCGGAAAGGGGATTATTGGATTGAGGGGAATCTAATTCTGTTTCCTGGTAAATAAAAATTTTCCCTTTTCACATGGCTGATTGTTTGGATTCAACGAAAAATATTTTTATCGAAGGAGGGAAAAACCATCACGCACGCCTATTTGCATTTCGAAATGTCAAACCGTGGCACTTTCCATCAAGGGTTTTGATTCAATAAAGACGCCCGGGAAGGAGATGAAGCGAGGAACGGCGAGGGCGACGGCGGGGCAATTGCCGGATTCGGCTAGGTAGGATTTAGCTCGAGCAGGGCAAGACAGTTTTCCAAGAGTGAGAAAGGGTGTGCGAATTTCGGAAAGTTCTGTGTTGCCCACCGTTTCCACCCTTGAATTTTTTTTCTTTTATTTTTTTTATGAAAATTCTACTCTTAATAATAAAATTTTTAGATGAATTAAAAAAATAATAAGATATCATAGGAATAATAATAAGGAATAAAAAGAATAAAGTTAAAATAGATAAGTTAGATGTACGAGAAGTTACGTAGAAATAATTAAAAAGTAAGTTGATTGTGTAGGAAGATGGGAAGAAATAATTAAAAAATAAAATAATTATGAAGAATAAGAAGTTTTAAATTGAAAAGCTTTAATTTGACATTTTTTACACATTAGCAAGCACGCCTTTAATCAAATCAATATTTGATAAATCCAACCCCACTTAGTATTTTTACACGTAGGAATAGGAATCCTGTTTGAGACGAGTTTTTTATTATGTCCAAGACATGCTTTAGATGGTTTAGTTGTTAAATATGTAACTTCGAAATTAATATATAAATTAAACTATTTAATTAGATTAATTTTTTAAAATTTTCAAGTGGGGTATACATATCTTTGACCTTGGATGAGACATGATTTCTGTGTTAAATAATATTGTCAGTTCACAAATGGAATGGGATGAGGTCAAGAAAACACTTTTTCATTTCCCAAAAAAAAAAAAAAAATCTGTCTTTCCTAATTCTCATTTTCAGCACAGAAAAAACATTTTTTTTCGTCCTATCCCATTCCATTCATGAAAAAAGCCATAATTCTATCTTAATTATGTAGGTTGAATTTTGATTCATAATCAAGCCAAACCCAAAATAACGGTAACACGGTTCTCCAAGAGCATGTGCATCATTGAAGTATATCCCTTTAAATGCAATCTAAGGGGATAAGTTTTTTACTTAATCTGGCCCCAAAATGAGGTTACATCACTTAACTTTTCATTCAACAATCAAAGTATTTCCTTTTTAAAACATATGGCCTGCAAGACTACCATTTAAATGATTTTTCGGACCATAACTTTAAAAAAACAATATTAAACAAAAATCCTCGTATTAGATTTTTGATTTAGGAATTCATAGTGAGCTGGTTCCTTAGAAGTGAAACCCAACATTTTGAATATACACAATAGGATAGTAATATTTGTACATTTCATTTAAAATTGCATATTACATTTATGAGAATCATGAATCCCAGTTACCAGGTGGAATTATTAACCTGATTTCGGATCCGTTTTCAACTCTACTTTTAATTTAAAATTTTGAGAGAAGAGGCTTTTACAGTTTGAATTAAGATTGGGCTGGCCACCAAAGCAGCAAGAAACATGCAGTTGTTTTGATTTCTCCACGAGACAAAACAAAAACAAAGCCAAGAAAAGGAATAGGTTTCTCCTTCCAACAGAAGCTGAGAAAAAGGCCTACCACCTCCACAACAGGTGCCCACTACAAATGACTAGCAAGATGACCACTTAAAAAACTGCAATGCGGTTGAAAATTTGGAAATTCAGAATCTAGATTTGAAGATTTATCATTTCCAATAAAATGTACACTTGAGAGACTTTTTTGCTATCCAGAAATTCAAATGGCAGCCTTCATAAAATAAACAATTGTATCTGATTAGCTATATTAGCACCCATTTACATAATGCAAACCAGACAGCTAGGATTAAACGGCAGGGGGGGGAGGTCATCTGGACTAAGGCCTGCACCATGATAGATGGCTTCAATTTCTGAGAGGCAACTCCGCAGTAGCTGTTTCTAATCGATGAAGCATTCTCATCTCCAAATGACAAAACAATTTCACACAACCATTTCAGCTTCCCTAACATTTCCTGGAATCCCGACATCCAACCTCATAGTCGGTTTGTACTTCTCAGGCACAGCAGCACCACCCTGAACGCAAATCTCCACCACAGCGGGAGCCTGGCCATAGAAGCTTCTTAACTCATTCTTCATAGGAGGACCTGCCACATCTGGCACATGCCATACATACTTCGGTGGTATCAAGTCATCAAGCACTGCGGATTGCCACCCATGCTGCCCATTTCGCTGCTGATGCTTGTGTGCCCCACAGTTCTGTGCCTTGTGCCCACTGGGCCCAACATGCACCTCTGGACAGTACCCACACACTCTCACTGCATACTTTTTCATCAGCCTGCCTGCACCTTCCCTCATCTTATCCCATGCTTCTAGCGTTGCTTCAGCAAGAGTTGCCGTTTCTTCAGCATTGGCTGGAGGGACAATTTCTGAGTCAGGTATTTCTGTAAGTATTGGAATTCTTGGGGCATCAGGCACGAGATCTGGCAAGTCATCCTCATTGGCATCAATGATCTCACTCTTCCCAACACGGATAACAGGTTTTCTCCTTCTCTTGGTGGGGAGTTCAGGCAATTCAACACCAGCTTGGACGCAGAGCTCAACAACTGCTGGGATTCTTGGGATTGAGAACCTTTCATGATGGGCAATGCGCTTGCCAAGGCGATCAAATAGGTGAAAGGCATCGATAGGCACAATCACATCATCAACAGTTGCTGCATTCGCCCAACCATGTAGGCCCCTGCGAACTTCAAACCTTGGACCCCGGCATGATTTGAATGGGTGCCCCTCTGGTCCCACATGTATCTCATTGCAATGTCTGCATAAATCAGGAGACAGATGACATTTAGACATGAAATCGAAACATTACAAAACAAACAAGAATCCATAGAGGCACTCCCTGTCTTTTCAATGCATTTGATACGAGTTGACAAAATGTTACAATCACTTAAGTGGCCCTTCGGTATTAGCTTCTGATACGGATTGAAACCTTGGTGGGGGGGGATGTATCCTCATGAATTGAAAGTCCAAATACAGGCCTTTAAGGCAGAGGACAGCAAAATTTTACTCTAAACTCCAATTTGCATGGATGAATTCTCTTATTAACCATGGTAACTTCTGTCATGCATAGGCTTATGGTGAATATGCCTATCCAGATCATCAGGTGGGGGGGGGGGGGGGGGC
>JAXCLR010000063.1:37061313-37072973 GCA_035584095.1 Annona squamosa | reverse complement strand
GGGGGGGGGGGGGGGGGGCGCCAATGGGGCTCTGCAATCCGCATATGGACTAGCCAAGTCATGAGGAAACAAAATTAGAACTAGATCCAAGGGGTAAAAAAATATATGAGGGCCCATATAAATTAATGGTTGTTTGTAGTCAGACTTCAGAAAAGAAATTTCTGCAGTGAATTGAAAATTACGGATCCAGTTAACAGCCTATCCACTCAGCATAGACTTGGATTTAGATAATTATTAAATATTCTGTAAGCACTAAACATTTACTAGTTAGCATTCCTTCTGTGATTTTCAAAATCGCAATAGCAGCTGTGAGTGATGAAAATAAGCAAAACCACATGACTGAGTGCAAGGTTGCACTGTTATGAAGCTATAGTGCATCTGCCACACAAAAATCAAACCCCCGAGGCCATGCAGAGAATATTTCGTGGGAGAGATTTACTTGCAAGCATGTACTGGGACTACTTTTAAAAGCTTTTTGAGGTTGTTTATCAGTGTAACCCGAGCATTCAAAACCTCATATGCAACAGGAATCAAGCTCTTGACCAGCATCCCATTTCTCGGTGGTGACACAGGTCCCTTTGGCTTCCCCTTACTATTCTTCTGTCTTTGTCTTGCAGCCCGCCTTAGCTCAACTATGGGCACTGGAAATGGCTTCTTCTCCTTCTTTGAGTAGTAGCGAGGAAAATCTGCATTTTGTGGATAATTGTTCCTTACAATCAACTTATTTGGAGAGGGTTTACATGAAATTTGTGATGGAACTCTAAATGCCATTGGAAGTCTACAACTGTTGACTCCCAGCTGCAAAAACAAGAAGTTTCTTGAGTCAACCTGCTAGCAAATGTAAGTACAGTAAAAGCAGGAAAGGGTAACTCCTTTAAGCAAATATTACATGTTTGATGATACAGCAGTTCTCAAAGCAAAAATCAGGCTGGTTGTTTTACGGCATACTGTGTTTTCAAGTCTATAAATCCTGATGAAATAAAACTTCAGAATAATCATCAAGGACAGACTAATTGAAGCAGCTCAATGGTTTCAATCTTCTTTCTATTGACTTCACAAAACATTATATAATGAACCTTAGATCACCAATTTCTCTACATTAATTCCCATGAAGAGTTGGGTTGAATGAATTTAATGAACAGTACAAAGAAAGAAGAATTGGTGCAAGCTATGTGCAAGAAACATGGACAAAAGCAAAGAACTAACCAATGATGATGATGATGACAATCAAGACATAAAAGAAATACAAGGACAAATCCCACAAATGGTTGAAACCTGTGAAATAAAAATTCACATGTTCTACTCTACCAATATTAACTAACTGGAGGACTTCCAAAAATAGCAAGGGAATGTAATGCACAGGCAAGAATTGTAGGCAGTTTCAAATTTCCAATGGAAGACAGCATCATGACAACAAGGGTTTCTGGACTTGGCTCATGTCTATGGCTAGATCCCTATTCTAGTTCAATAGCCATCTTATGCAGGTTCGTGCATTCTCCATTTATTGCTGTCAATCTTATTGGACATGGAACCCTGGGTCTAGCCTCTAGATCATTTGAGAAACTGACAATTTTATGTCATTCAACTCAGAAAAAAAAATGTGTTTTCATCTGTGTTGCCTCAAGGACAAAGGTGATCTGGTCAACCTGGCATTCATTAGAGGATCGCCTTTATCATTTCTTCTTTTTTGTCTCCGAGGTTTCTTCTTGGTTTTTTAGAAAATGATTTTTTAAAAATTAAAAAGCCAATGAAGAAGGAATATGCTAGCTACTAAGACAATTATCCTTCTAGCATGTTCAAGACATTAGTAGCACTGAATCCCGTGAACTGAACTAGAAAGTGAAACCATGTGTTGGCAACTTTATAACATAGCATTAGATGAAAGATCCACTAATCTGTCAGATATGTGATGTACGTCCCCATCGCACCACCTAAAGCCATGACTTTGGACAGAATTTCACACTAATTACATAAATGGTTAGTTTTCCCACAACTCATTTTTCCACAGTGCACCGCATGCCATCACTTGTTCAATTTAGAGAGAAGACTTCAGGCAGGACCCCTGGTGCCATGTCCAACACACTTCAATTGTCCAGTTTGCTTCCAATCTTCCTTCCTTTTTTTGGGTTTTCATTTCGTTTGCACACATGACCAATCCGAAGAGAGATACAACAATTTACAGGCCAAGGGAAGTCTCTTGCTACCCCCACCTAATAAGTGGCTCTGGACTGGGACAAACGTGCTACTGCTACAGTAGCATGACTACCCTGGTGCACCCACCCAAAAATGGCTGTGCCAATACAGCAATTACCCAATTCACATTTTCAATTAATTCGAATCATATAATAGTTCTCGTTACATCCATATCAATTTCGAGTACCCAAGAGAAAAGTGTGTGCATCTGGATTGAAAATCTTCAACATACAACAACCGCAAGCAAAGAGCACACGTTCCTTACCAGAAGTTCCCCTCTGAATTGGATGGAAATACTCCAGAGCCCAGCTCGAGGTCGTGGGTTGTTAGATTCTCCAGGCACCAGAGCACTGATCCCAGCCGGGCAGTGAGCACAAGCAAAACCCATTTTTTTCTGAAGGAGAAAATTCAAAATCTTATTGTAATGTAGAGCGTTAAGAGAGAAAAGGAATCGAAGGAGGATAAGACATGAATCCGAAGGAAGTCATAAAACGAAGGCGGGTTAATGATTCTTACGGTGTGTTACCCAGCCGCTAGCATTGCTGAAGCAAATGGCTGCAAAAGCGGAAGCAAGCCAGATAAATCTTCTATCGACTCTGCAGGGAAATTTTCAAGATGGTCAATAGCTTTTCCTGACATTTTCGAAATTGCCCTTTATTTTTCAAATTTTCAAAATGTTCCCTCCAATTTTGTGCTTGACGCCTAAATAGTTTTAAATTCTTAAATTGTATTTGATTGATACGGCAGCATCCCAATCCCATCAGAATCTGAAGTATTGTGCCCTTTAATTTGGGTATATCATTTGTTTCAATGAAGAACTTTAACCTTTTCATTTTTAGGAGAATTTTTATTTTGTTTGATTACTAGTCTAGTTGATTTCCTAAGATTTTTAAAAATGTGAGGCAGAAAATTGATTGGATTTCCCTTGGATTGATATTATTATATTGTTTTTGATACGGCAACACCGCATTACGGGCAAATGTGAAATATTATCAGCTTTAACCTTGCTCAATTCCATTAATATTCAAATTATTTCTAAAATTTATGACCCGACACGCATGACTTCTAAAATTCGTGAAACCCATATTGCTAAATATAGATCGAGTTTCGATAAGATATTCAAATAATGAATAGAAATTAAAATCTCTAATAAGTATTAAGACAAACATTTAACTTAGAGTGTGTTTGTTAATGAGTAAAAATTGTCAAGTTAAAATTTTTCACTTTCTACAACTACCCTATTTTTTATCATTTCTTCACATTTTTCTATACAACTATCCTACTTTTCAATCATTTCTACATAACTACCTACACAACTAACCTATTTATTTTAAATTTATCCTATTTATTTTGCATCATTACCCCTTATTATATCACATCATTTGACAATTTCTACTCTCTGCAACTTTCCATCAAAAGTTTTATCAAATCATATAAAATTCTCGAATTCAATTTGTATATCTGTTCTTAATATAGATTTTTAGCTCCCAATACAGTTTTTAAATTTTTAATACAATTTTATATATTTTCAATATAATTTTTCTTATTCTTAATATATGTCATAATATTATCATCCTCAGTGTATATTTCAATCAAACATTTTGTATGGCTTGAAATAGACTCTGAAAGGAAGTAATTAAAACTTTTGAATAAACGAATTAAGCAGTTCTAACAGACTTCTAGTTAAGCTCTTGCCATTGCTTTAGTTAATATGTCTAAAAAAGAAATTACTGTGTTAATATAAGTTTCTAATTTTTTTTCTTTTTCTCCGTGCAAGGGATTAAATAATATCTGAAAAGGTCTTATGTGCCAGGAATCATGGAAGTCGTGGCATCCAATTGTTATTAAAAATTGAATACTCGAAGAAGTTCTTTGCATTTTTCTTTTGTCACGAAGCAACACTAATATTAGAAGAATAATATTCGACATATTTGGTAAGTCTAAAACTTTCCAAATATCACTTTTTAAAGTGTGTTTAGCAATTTGCAAAAGTTGTCAAGTTAAAAATTTTTACTCTACATAACTATTTTATTTTAAATTATTTTTTCATATTTTTCTATACGACAACCCTACTTTTCAATCATTTCCACATAATTACCAACATAACTAACCTATTTATTTTAAATTTATTGTTTTTACTTCTCATCATTACCCCTATCATATCACATCATTTTCTACTAAGTTAACAACTTTTACATTAAAAATTTTCATGAAAAGGTTTACATTTCCCAAACATGCCCTTGATGAAAAAGTTTTTGAATTGGTAAAAAATGATGTGATATGATAAAAATAATGATGAAGAATAAAGATAATAATGTTAAAATAGATGGGTTATTGTATGGGTAGTTATATAAAAATAATTGAAAATAGTATAGTTGTATAGGAAGATATAACAAAAATAATTAAAAATAAAGTAGTTTAAATATTAAAAAAATTTGTCGAAAAAGTTTTTTTTTTGTTTGTTGGACACCCTTGGAATTGTTGGCAAAAGAATTTTTCTTGTAATTTGTTTGCGTGTTTGGAAATGCAAAATATTTTTATCACATTTGGATAAAAAAAATTTGAGATAAAAGTTTTTTATTAGTATATATTTACAATTATCTTAATTTTTATTACAATTAACTTTTAAGACATTCTTACAACTTAACTTTAGAGAAACAAGTTTTGTCACACTAAATATGAAGACAAAAGCTCCACTTCAACATAAAAGGGTCACAAATGCTCCACTATAACATAACAAGGTGACAAAGGCTCCTACCCGAAATGAATCGAAGGCTATTCAGACAAATGTCAGGCATAAAACCACTGCATACGAGGTGTTGGGCTCTTAGGTAAAAGTTTATGAGATAAAAAAATAATATGATATAATGTAAGTAAGGATGAGAAATAAAGAAAATAAAGTTAAAATATATATATATATATATATATATTAGTTGTATAAATATTTAAATAAAAATAATTAAAAAATAAAATAGTTATATAGAAAAATTTAAATAAAAATTTAAAAATAAGACAGTTATGGAAAGTAAAAATTTTTAAAGTGCAAAAGTTTATGCGAAAAAATTTTTATTTTTTAAAAATTGTCTTAATCTAGAATTTTTCACTATTCACAACTATCTTATTTCTTAATCATTTTTTCACATTTTATTTTTTAAACATTTTTATGCAATTGTTCATTCAACTAACTTATCTATTTTAATTTTATTTTATTTACTTTTTATTGTTATCCCTTTTATATCACATCATTTTTTTCAAATTCAAAAACTTCTAAACTAAAAAATTTCATTTAAAAGTTTTATCACTTCTCAATCATATCTTCAACGTGTGCTTGGTTGAGCTAAAAAATGTCAATTAAAAATTTTCATTCTCCGTACCTACTTTATTTTTTCATATTTTTCTATACAAATTATTCTACTTTTTAATTATTTCCACACAATTACTTATACAAACTTTATTTTCTTTACACATCATCATTACCTCTATCATTTGCATTATTTTTTATTAATTTAATAATTTTTATTATAAAAAAAATTTTACCTCGACCGAACCCACCTTAAATTTTCTAGCCTGGATTCAGGGTTTAAAATGTTAGTAGAATTTTGGTTGTTGAAATTTAAAAAACCGCGCGCATCAATCTCCTACGGCTGCCCGAAGATAAACTTGTCGGCCGAGTTGATCTTACTTCTTAAAAAATCTTATGCTTATTTTATTAATTATTAAAAATCAAATAAAATACTAAATAAATTTGAAAATTTTCAAATTTCATGAGAAAGTAAGATTTAGGTACAGCCTACTTATTTATTACAAATAAAAACATTTTTCGGCCATACAACGAGTAGCCACATAAGATTGACGCCCCGGGACAGCCAGGTTGGTATTAGCGGTCTTTGTGCTGGCCAGTTCGACACTTGGAGTCTTCGACAGAGGTTTTACCCTTTTCTTTTTTTTTTTCCCCTCTCTCTCTCCTCAAAGAGTTCGATTTCCAATCATATGCACCCGGGTGGGTGTCCTAGGCCTATTTTTTTATTTTAAAAAAAATCATGAAGTTATTAATCTAAGTATATTTAACCTATGTATCAATTTTTACTATTAAATTAATAAAAATGCCACTGATTTAATTCAAAAAAATGTTAAAGTTTTTGAAATTAGTAAAAATCGATACATATGTTAAATACACTTAGATTAAAATTTTCAAAAAAAAAAAATTATAAAAAAAATAGACTACTGTGTTTGAGGCCTCATCATATCCGAGCAGGCGTAACTTAGCTAACCTACGACATCTTAATCATGGTGATGTATTTTAGGAAAAAATATAATATTCATTTATTTTTATAATTAATTTTACTTTTAAATTTTTTCTTCATAAATATGTTTCCCTGGGTATATTCAAACTATATACCAAGTTTTGTCATTTTACAATATTTTTAATATTTATTTTTATTTTCAAAAATCAATTTTTAAGAGGTGCAAAATGAATTAAATGCCTCTAAAATTGATGAATTTTTAAAAATAAATATGTAAAAATGTTATAAGATGACAAAATTTTGTATATGAATTAAATACAATTGGAAAAAAATTAAGAAGTCAAACCAAATAAAAAATAAAATAAAGGAAATGAATAATTTATTTTAGCTCGAAATACATCATAGTGTATATAATCATGCTCCTATAAAAAAAAATTTAGATACATTTATAGATGCTCTAAACTATTATAATAATTTTTATAATTATTTCTCTAACCACAAAAGATTTTTTATTCACATAAGGATACTTTCGATGATTTGGATATTAAAATACTAATTTTCAAATCACATACAAATTGAATAATTTATTATGTTACTTTTATATTTTTCTTGGGGGTGATTCATAAAAGGGTTGCATGTAACTCTTTCTATTTTTGACATATTGATAATTAATGCAAAATCCAATCCCTCTATTATATTTAGCTAGGTGGTCAAGTTTAATCTAAATCAAATATTTTCATGAGTTGTATTTATTTTAACATATATATTCGTGTGCAAATTAGAAAAAAATACTTAGATTCATTTTATATGTCTATTAAAATATAATAATACTTTATAAAATAATTTATTTATTTAGATATTAAAAAATACTACTTTAAAATTAATATGTAGTATTAAATAATTTTATAACTATGATTTTACAGAATTATAGATTGGGATTATGAATAATCAAACCAGACAAATAAAAAATGCAGTAATATAAATGTTATTAAATACAATAAATGTAGTAGATTTTTATTAGTTTAAAATACTAAAAATGAAAAGGATAACGAAAGAGAGATTTTATAGAAGCAAAGACGATTAAAAATTAAATTTAAATCCAATGAATGGAATGAGTCTTATGTGATCAGGGTGTGCTCCAAATGGAAAGTCTCCACTAATTGAAAAACTGGTTGAACAGGATTGGAACCCTTTTGGAACCTTAATAAATCATAAAAAATTACATTTCAAATGCCTCCCCAACTGATTTTGGCTTTTACCTTTACGTATTCCTTGGATCAATCTCCAATCGCACACCTTTGGCGCCCTTCTTCTCACCTCCAAGCTGACCCTCCGCGCGCACGTTAGCTCCAGAGCCCCTCAAATGACGCCATCGAGGAGGCTGCTGCAGCTCTGCTTCTGCCGTCGCAACTATCGTGCAGGCCGCGACAAAGATTTGATCAGTGCATTGCAATCCGAGATCCGATACGAGCAATCTTCAAATCCATTTCAGGTAATCGAAGACGAAATCCACCCACCATTATTTTCGAGAATAGGAAGAAATTTCCAAGTTTTTTATCTGTACGTGGAATGGTTTACCACAAAAGCCCCAAATGGTCTCAGATGGTAGAAACCTTAGTTGGATTGAAACCCCACCGCCCCCTGATGGCCAGTTATGTTACAGACGAATTTGGATGGTTGGAGATAAGGTGTTTGTGCAATGTTCCCAACGTGGCCGGAGTGGATGATGCTGTTGCAAGGATGAGTGCAAGTTTCCATTTCAAATAATGCCCACTTACGCATTTCCAATTTTTCCTGCAGAATCATCTGCATCTTTTGGGGTTGCTGAGTTGGATATTGTGTTATAAATACTAAGAAAGCTACAACACATGCATCACAAGTGTTGAGTTCTACACTAATTCTATTATAACCATCTCTTGATGGAAATGTAGGTTAGCTTTGTTTCTTTTTGTGGAACAGCTACTGGATTTAAGTTAATGTTTGAATTGTGAGCAGAACCATCATGGTGGCTCCTTGGGAGATTTTGTGCTGGATTGGGATGCTCAATGGTCACAAGATGTAGTCTTAAGGAGGAAATTCGGTGCAGGAGAAGAGATGGCAATCTCTGCTTTGTTGGGTCCAGCAATGTTGGAGGAGGAGGAGGAGGAGGAGGGAACCTTTCCAAGAAAAGCTTTCATGAAGATATGCATGAGAAAGCCTGGTTCAAGTCCCATATTACTGTTTGATTGCACTGTTTTTAGTCAAAGGCACAACGGGTCTGATTTCGATATTCAAAAGGCTTCTTATCTTCCCTCGGCGGGTTGCTCGGGACCTTCATACTTCAAAGGACCTGCATTCAGGTGCGATTTTTGAGTGGTAGATTTATTTCTTAGACCCTATTCTTTATACATACGTGCCACCCAAACTGAAGCATAGTATAAATGATCGGATTGACATATTCATTCAATAATCTGTTCTAGTCCCACTTTTCCTAGATACTATGATTCATTATCGCCCAACTCCCTTATGATTTTTCCCAAATTTTAAAGTGATCTTTCTTTCCATGTCTGCGCAGTTTTTTGGATCCTGAATTACAGAAAGCGTTCAAAGAGTATCTGGTATCCAGAGGAATTACAGACGAAATAACGAACTTCCTTCTACTGCACTTGCATAAGAAGGAACAGTCACAGTATGTAAATTGGTTGCAAAAACTGGAGCGCATGTTGTGAAAGATGCGTAACATGTTTATCTCCACGGATAGCAACATTTTTGGAGGAGATTGCAAGCCACGTTTTCTCTTTTTTCCTCTCTTTCTCCCGGAAAAGCAAGAAAGGCTTGAACCTTTCTCTTCTCATGTTGTAGCAGCCGAAATTTTGACTTGAATTTACTGGAGGCTGTTGAGCCTGGTTTGAATTGTTGTCATTGATTGCTGTTAATGTCATTGAATTTTTGTCAGCTCCGGTTCATACCTTAATACGTCGGTCCCGTCGTTTGAATTTTCGTTATAAACTCAAGCACCTTTTATTTAGAACCCGCAGAAGCTGCGACTCAGTAATGCCCAAAGGTTGCTAGGCCCTCCGGGACCAAGATCTTACCATAAACTAATGCTAATCTTGAAAGAACATTTTTATACGCATTTTTAGACTGACTTGATAATTTAACTGCGTTAAATAGTCTTCATAATTTATTCGATTTTTCAATTATTTCTTTTTTATTTCCAATTAAAAAGCCAATGTTGTGGACATCGAGTATTAACACTTGTGTTGCAAACGGACGCCTGTTAGCAGGGTAATTTTTGGGCGGTCAAAAATTTTATTTATTTATTTATTTGCTTTTTTATAGACCAGTAGTCACACTCTGAGTGAAATTTGATAAAAAATTTTGAATTTTTTGATATCTTGTATATGCCAAGGGCGTTGTGGAGCAAAGAGCCTCCTAGGACTGTCCCCTTGGACGGTCACTGCACCGTTTAAATCTGCACTTATAAAAAATGGTCCTCTTTTTATTTTGGTATTTTTTGTTACAATTAAAATCATATTATTATGTTTATTTTTGAACTTTGAGTTTATTCCAAGTATACCCCACCATAATTTCAAATATACGTATGACGTCTTTGGAGTCCCAAATATACTTAATAAGGCTTTTTGAATTTAGAACTCTTTGTACAATTAGAGCAGCAGTAAGTTATGTCATCCAAGTTTTTAAAATCTAATCTTAAATTTGATGGACATATTCGTAATTTTACAATTACTTACTGGTGTTTATTTGCGTCTATAATGGAGTACTTATTTTGGGGTTAGATGCAAACGTGGGAATATATTTGAAATTTTAGAAATGCTATTAGTATAATTAGAATTATGGCCAAAGCTATTAGGGATATTTGGAAAAAGTCTTTAAACTTTGTTATTATTATTTTATATATTCATGCCTACTTTTATTTTTTTCAAAAATAAAAAAAAAATTATGTCAAATTTAAAATGAAGCTAGTAGGGGTATTTAGAAAAAGTGTTTAAACTTTGTTATTTTTATTTTTATATATCCATGCAATTTTTTTTCAAAAATGAAAAATTCAAGAAAATGTCGAATTTAAAATGAAGTGCTAGAGTGCAATCTAAGCTGAGCCTAAATTTTTATTAAAAAAATTTTAAAAACTTAAAAAAAAAATTTGACAACCATAAATTATGCGATCATGACACATCTTTCGATTGCACTATCTAAACAAATTCTAGAGAACTTAGAAGTCTCCTTGTACAATACGAATGCAAGAATCATCCAGCTTAGAAGAATTCTTTCACAGAACGGGCATAAATTGATTGATCGCATGGGGTAGTGGGTCTTGATCACGATATCATGATGCAGAGCATCACACCCTCTATAGCCAGCCAAAAAGCATATAGATTGTGAGGCAGAAGCAACAACATTTCTCCAGTTCTTTTCTTCATGGAATAGAAGGATCCATCTGGGAAGCTACCTATAAGCTGTAAAGCGCTTGATTTTTCTTTTCGGTACTAGATATTATACAACTTTCAGAAAGAAATTAAAAAAAAACATAACAAATAATTTTTGTAACATGCGAAGCAAAGAACGCTGCTGGGCTGTAATTTGTTCTTGTTCAATACGGGGGAACTGTAAAGCTTTTCTATTTGGTTGGGTACCAACCAAAACTTTCCAATCTAAAACCTTTCACTCACTGTAATTATCTTATGTTTTAATTATTTTTCATATTTTACTATACAAACAATCTTACTTTTCAATCATTTCCGAACAACCACCCATACAACTAACATATCTACTTTTTTTTTTCTTTACACCTTATCATTATTTCTATCGTACGTATCATTTTCTATCAACTTAATAATTTTTATTCTGCCACTGAGGTCGTACCTCAGTGGTGCAGGACATGGCCTCACCAGTAGGTGGTCCTGGGTTCAAATCTCCCCCGCAGCATTTCTGAAGTGGTGGCGTTACAAGTCTCCTCAAGTTTGTGGGAGCCGTCCACCGGTGGGAAAGTTTAGAAGTAGTAGACAATTATTAGCAAATTATAAGAATGTCTCAGAATTTAATTGTAATACCAGTTGAGATTGTATTGTATGAATACTTATCAAAAAAATAATAATAATAATTTTTATTCTTAAAACATTTTATCAAAAAATTTTATCTCCAACCAAACACACGCTTAGTCTCTTTTAGTGCAAGATGGCCTCTTCCTCATATCAAAGGATCGAAAAATCCCTGCCGCCCCCC
>JAXCLR010000063.1:36909475-37061213 GCA_035584095.1 Annona squamosa | reverse complement strand
CCCCCCCCCCCCCCCCAAAAAAAAAAAGGAACATTATTCAATGCTCCTATGTATTTAGCTCATTTTTTTATTTTTTTCACAACTATTAATCTCAATGCATTTAACATATGTATCAAAATTTACCATTTTGAAAGATTTTAAGAATTTTTTTTTTTTGGATTTTAAAAAATCTGTAGCATTTTTAGCAATCTAGAATTACTAAAATGCCATTAATTTTTAAAAATTGAAAAAATATCTAAAAATCTCCAAAATTAACAAAAATTGATAAACATATTAAATTCATTTAGATTAATGGTTATGTAAAAAAATTTCAAAAAAACAAAAAATAAGTATTTACACCCAAGTGCATTAAATAATGCTCCCAAAAAAAGGCAACCCAAGGCTTAAAAATCTATTCTGCTGTAAATAGTGTTTGTCTACAGCTAATAAAGTCGATTGTAATTAGTTAAGGTTCCATTCGACCATTTTAATTTTTAAAATGTCAATGATTGATACAAAATTCAATTAATTTATTATATTTAATATTAAGAGATCAAGTTTCATTCAAATTAAGTATACGCATGGAACACATTTGCTTAAAAATAGATATATTTGAATGTAAATTAGGAAAAACGATGAAATTCAATCACATGTGTATTATAAAGTAATAATATTTTATAGATTCATTTATCCACTGAGTAATGATATTTTAAATGATTTAAATGTTAGAAATACTATTTTAAAATTAATATTTAGCCTAAATCATTTTATTATATTGATTTTATACATCTATATATGAAGCGTGCACACAACAATACTAAAAAAATAAAAAAAATTCATGATAATATAAGTAATGGTAAATACGATAAATGGAATGAATTTTTTAATTATCCAACAAGATACTAAAAATAAATGATGTTACATAGAAAAGGGTTCCACATAAAAATAACCCTCAGTTGAGAAAACATGGAAATATTACTTGAACATGATTAAGCTATAATAGATATAATAGATCAAGATCAAGAGATAATGTAAAGATGAATAGTTTAAAAAAAAAAAAATTCAAAGATGCCTTTGTAAAATTGTAATTTAGACCAAAGACTTTTTCGACTTTGGGTGTGTTTTGTAAAGATAAAAAATGTCCCCCATAACTAATCTATTTTCAAATTATTTTTTCACATCGTTCTCTACAACTACCTTATTTTCTAATAATTTCTACACAACTACATTTACATATAACCTATACATTTTAACATTATTTTTTTATATTTCATTATTACTCCTATCATATTAAATCATTTTCTACAAATTTAGCAACTTTTATACCAAAAATTTTTTATCCAAAAATTTTGTTACTTCCCAAACACACCCTTTGTGGCCGTAAGAAATGAGTTACCTTGCCCTGCTTTTGGGTCGTAGGAAACAAAATGGAATTTTGTAAACGGAAAAAAAAAATTCCTAAAAACTCTTACAAACACTTTTCCACGTGATTATATTACTTTTCAATCGTTTCTATAAAATTTTCAATTGTTTCTATAAAAATTTCAATCGTTTCTACATATCTTTTTATGTAACTATCCCACTTTTTAATTATTCCTACTTTTTCTTCCTTATAACTAATTAACTATCCTTTATTTGTAATCATTACTCCTATTATATTACATCATGCTCTCACATTTTTCAAATTTTTTCCCACTACAAGTTTTCTAGTGTTTTTTTTTTTCCTCCTAAAATACTAGACACCCAATGGTAAAAGTAGGTGTTTGTTTTCATTTGTTCCGTTTGTTTTCAGGATGTTCAATTCATGGTGGGGCAACATGCATTAGGGAAGGGAGGGCAGCTTTAGTTACACTGCAAATTGGTTTAAACGCATAATGATGGCTTGCAACAGAAACAAACTCTAACTAAAATTCATAGATGGTTCATAGATCAAAATTACTGGCCAAGAAAATGGAACAAAAATTTCTATACAGAAAATGAAAGCATGCAAGCCACGCTAGTTGGATCCACCTGCAGCTACATCAGGAGAAAGTTCCCGAAGGTTCGTACTTCTCACCTTTGAAGGATTTCCGAGATGAGGAAGGCTACTGACACGTCTATATGACCTACCTCCACGAATTGATTTCCTCCAGGTTCTCATGGAATAAGTTCTCCAGCAACAGTTACAGAGATTAGAATCTTTACTACAATTATCACAGAGGTGGACGGCATGATGTGGAACTTCTGTTTTTGATCTTATAGCAACTGTTTTTTCATCTAGCTGATCTTCCTCAAACTCTTCTTCTGATTTTCCTGAGGACTCTGCAACCGAGCCCCCAAACTGAAAGGGAAGAAAGGAGTGTTAGAATAAGATTTCCAGTCAACTGCCCAAGGAATTGAATTGAGCGATCCCCACGGAAATATTTTACCTATGACACATGAGAAACAACAGACCCTTGGCATGAAAACAATTCAGTATAATTCCCCCAACGTGCCATGGGAAAGACATCTCCCACATCAAATTGTGCAACTGTCTGTTTGTGATTCATTAAAATTTAAAATGGACACTTGCAAAGGAAATGATATTGGCATACATTCGACAGTAGGCAATCAAATGCTGCAATCATTTCACTGTCATGACATGTTTGCACTGAACAGACAAGCAATGATCTGCACATGAAACATTTAGTTCACGGATATAATTTAGTTTTGGTGGTTGGTTTTGCCCCTGTTGAATCCAACTCAATCCAGCCAGTAAAAAAGCTTGGGCAGGGATTTCAAGGGAATTTCAACAAAAATAAGCCTGGGCTAGACTCATTCATCAGATGGACCAGAAAATAGACCTAAACCTACAAAATCCACACCTTCATTACCGTGCCCATCATAAATCCTACAAGGGCAACCAGAAGCTAAATGGTCCAGAAGCTAAATCCACATCTTCATTAATACATCCATCGTAAATCCTACCAAGGTAACCAGAAGCTAAATGATCCTTACTGTACCCAGCATAATTCCTACGAATGTAACCAGAAGCTAAATGGTCCTTACCATACCCAGCATAATTCCTACCAAGGTAACAAGAAGCTAAATGGTCCAGAAGTGGCTAATAATTAATAAATATGAACAGTGCATCAAAAGTCAGTCAGTTCTTCATATACCTCATCTTCTTCAAATTCTAAACCTTCACTGGAATCATCATCTTCGTCCTGAAGAGGTTCTTCTTCACTCTCGGATACTGCTGCTATTTCAGTAAGCTGATAGAAAACACAGCAAGTTAAGAAAAACATAAGGCCAACACAGAAGTGACATTAAAAGAAGAAAGGCAAGCAGGGTTAGCATGAACAGAAATCCAGGAAATGCATGCCAGTTTTGAGTATACAGAGACTTTTTTTTTTGGATGGACACAGATGTTTTTGCAACACCACTGATAATGAAAAATGCAACACAGATTTTTCATATTGAAGGACATTATCTCTGTGATTACTGATGATAAAGAGAGAAGTATACAGGTCCTTCAATGTGAAATGTGTGTAGGTGATTGGTATTGTATAGCAAGACCACTTCGATGAGACATAATTTTGGCAGATCAATGATAATGAAAGATGCGACACAGACCACATGATGGTAAAGCGAAAGGTATACAGGTCGACATTCAACTGAAAGTACATGAATAATTCGCTGATAACATATTCACTCTGAGGGAAGTTTTTAAACCTTCCTAATAAATGGCACAGCAAATATTTAACTTTTGACCGTTAAGTCAAGGTCATTACCCATTAGAGATGAAAACCATTATTGGCTAAGTCATAGACCCTAGATATAAAGAATCTTGTGCTTTGTTTGATTTGACTTCATTGAGTCAAAACTTTGGTAGTTAAAAGCATTACAGATTCAAGGTCATGCCTTCACAGGTATAAATCTTACATTTGGATACCAGAAAGAATCATACTAACTTTATTATTTAGAATAATCACCTGCTTCTAGCGGACATGTTCTCTATATCCTAGTCTTTTGGTTCATCCACTTGAGTTACCAATAAGTAAAAAGCATTGCAGATTCAAGGTCATGCCTTCACAGGTATAAATCTTACATTAGGACATGGGAAAGAGTCCTACTAACTTTATTATTTAGAATAATTACCGACTTCTAGAGGACATATTCTCTAGATTCTAGTCTTTTGGTTCATCCGAATGAGTTACCAATAAGTAATTCAGAACACAGTATATGGAGGCCCACACATCATAAGCTCTCCAAATGATCTTCCCCATTGGAAACTCTGTCCATCAAATATTTGACCTTTTCAACCTGCGTACAAGCTTCGTTCACTATTTTCTGCCGAACCAGTTGACTACAAGATGCCAATCAATAACATGATTTCATTGGCAATGGTGGGCCCCACCAGACAGAATCCAGATCAAGAAGCTCAGATCACCAAGGAGTTCATTCGAAATAAATGCTTGATAATCTGTACCATCTGTTATATCAAATGAGAACCTGGTTTATTTAACATTTACTTTACCTCTTTTGAGTGTCCATCAGGATGCAAAGGCGAACTTGATGAGGAACCATATTGTGAAGTCTCCTCATCTCCAAATCCAGACCCATTCAAACTGCTCGTATAGCTTGTGCCTTCTTCACCCGTCGGCAAAGATCCAATTCCAAAGTTACCAAACTGCAAGTTAACCGGCTCAGCTCCCTCAATATGGAGTGGTCCATAGATTGGGCTTCCAATGGAATTCTTACTGCTATTGGCTGTATTGACATGCCTATTTTCTTCTGTTGGTGAGAACAGCCAAGCCTTGGCAACAGAACCATCTGAGTTGAAAACTGCCATGTAGCGGCGAAGTGAACCCTGTCTTTGGATCATCCGAAACATTCCCTTTGAACCTATTGAATTTGAGTCACATTGCTTGCAATATTCTTCGTGTATAACTTTGACAGTGTTTGTAGCTGCATCATATAAGCATATGCCTGCCTGTCGCTTTCTCAAACAGCTGAATATGGTTGAATGTATGGATGCTACACTACGATCAACATTGGTGTTGTTCACTTTTGGAACCATGTGCTTATCAGCCCGTTTGCACAAATAGTCTTGTATGGTCCGAATGTTCCGGATGTACTTCACGTACTTGTTTTTGGAAGGATCCAAAGTCATGTACTTGGCACGTATAGCAAACCGTTCAAGATGCTTTTCTTCATCTGCTATGTATATGAGAAATGGAATGATGGATGGATGCTTCTTCATGAGACCCATCTGGAATTTTCAGAAAAAATATCTATGTAGTTTAGGAAACATGCATGATCCCAACTAAACTTCCTTAAAGAACACAAATTCAAAATAGAATCTGCTGGTTCATCAATGAGACATCAATCCGTTGTTACTGATGCTACATGTTTATGAAATGGAAACCATCAAAAAGTGTGAGATTAAGTAGTACATCACTAATTAGGACCCACAGAAAGTTCTCTTGCCTAATGGTCTGCGGAATCATTCAGTCATCCGGTTATGGTAATTCATTTACAGAAGATCAAGGTTCTAGTCCATCTATTTGACCTTTGAAGTTCCAGACGATTTCTATAATATGTATTCTGCGGGTTCGACATGTCCTGGTTCACCTCAGTGAGATCAATCCATTTTTACCAATTAGTGGGACTGTAAGGAAACTTTCTCTGCATAATTGTCAGAATCATTCAGGCATCAGGGCATAATTATTCACTTACTGAAAATCATGTTTTACTATGTGAGTTATGATTATTCATTTACAGGAAATCAAGGTTCTACTACATGAACTTTATGATTCATCCACATCAACGTTCCAAATATTGCTATAACAGCTCTACAAAACAGTGCCCCAGATGTTGAGCAGTGTGTACCACATTGGCAAATAGCATTATGCTGTGCAATTTTTGGAACCGAAAATAGCATGATCTATAAAATCTACAACAAGCTCAATTGCCACAAGAAATCATAAAGATGAATGAGCTTATTCCAGACAAAGGCCCAGCATTTCTCCCTGTGATTTCTTGACAGTAAAGTCTAGCAACAAGTATGATATTTGCCTTTGCCAATGACACAAAACATAGTAGCTAAAAATTACCACAAAATTGAGGCTCAAATGCACCCCTTCGACCACTACTGATTCCTTACGAGCCTCCCAAGTTGTGATTAGCCTATCAAGGCTGTCAATAACCATTTCACTCTGTGCCTTGTACCCCTCAATTGCTAACACCTTGGGCCCCACTTGTTCTGCAACGAGATTTGTGCAAGCATCCTTTTTATCAGAAACATCAACCTTCATCACTTCCACTTTTTCTAGTGTTGCTGCTGATTCTGCAGAAGTTGTGCAACCAGATGGCATAGATAACCTCACAGCTTTCTTTTTATTCTTCGCTTTTGCAACAGCAGCAGTGTCTAGGAATTCGCCTGCATGATAAGTGGATGCCCACAGCAAAGGATTTTCCTTCTCATTGACAAAGCTCCTCATCATATGACGTATTGAATCTGTAGAAACAACAGTAGTAATGCCAAGCCTGCTTGCCTGCACTGTGGAAAAACTCTTAAGAAACAATATGTTGTTGAACTACCACTTATCAAAGAACGGCATTAGAGTTTAGACATAAAAATGGGATATACAGAAGCTTTGCCAACTCTTCAATTTTGTATATAGCAAAAAAATTTTAGTATAACACTTAGCTAAGTAGCAAACTCATTTATTTTTATTTTTTAACATTTTTTCTTTTCATTTTATGCCGGCCATGTGTATTCATATACAAAAATTTACCTTGTCGAATTTTCGTATGCATTTTTTCTACAAAATTTCAGGAATAAATTTTTTTCACTTATCTCACTCTAAAAAAAAATTCTTTTTGAAATTTTGTGAAGAATAATATACACGAAAATCCAAAATTTGTAAATTTTGGTTCGAAATTTTGTGGATGATATATACAAAAATCCAAAAATCGTAAATTCAAAAAATATAAAATAGATGAGGCTTTTACTTAGCCAAGTGTAAAGGCCCATTATCCAAAATTTTAAAGAAGTATATTGGACACATAAAAGCTTGCCACAGCAAGACCTAACGACTATCCAAAACTTCTGTCTAGAGTACTCGTCTGCATGATCTCGATAGGACTCTGCAGCCAAGATACAATTTTGGATAACCAAGCAAGTCCAAAGAATGAATGCAATCCATCCTAACCAAGGGAAACCTCTTTAGATATCCCTTACTTCCTATGCACGGATGATATGATGGTGATGGTGCAATTGAAACTTCTTGCTTCTGTAGCTTCTTGAAGAGGTCGACTTATCACAGGGCAAATCTCCTAATGAGATAGAAATCAATAAGAGGCATACGTTACATTTGTTCCAAGAACCTTAATTTTTCAAAGAAACCTAGCATGCACAGATCTGTTCAGAAGGCATTTCATAAATTTTGAAATGTCTCAGCGCCAACAGTCCAGTCTGTCTTTCTGCGTCCATGATTACCAGTGGCTACAGAAACAAGTCATTTTTACATTCATCATTCATTCACATCTGGTAACTGGTCACTTTCTTACTCTGGGGCAATGCTGAGATACAGTCAAGGAATTACAACACATCAAAATCTAAGCAAGCCCACATATCAGGCACAAATAACGCACTTGTTGCATATGGCCATTTCAATTGTGTACACAGCGAAGTATCTTAAAATTTCCGTATCTAAGTAGTGCAGGTCCCCACATACGAAAAATCTACCTAAAGCATTAGCCTCACATCTAAAATTGGACGCTACAGTGAGAGCCATATTAACATCAAAATAAGCAACCACAGTACTGCTTGTGCAGGAATCCTGATAAACTGTCAGTCCCAAAACTTGTATATCGCAACATCATCTTATAATAACTTCGTCTCAGATATGATTTCCTAATTGAACTCGTATCTAGGTATTCAAATTAGTCCTTCCAAATAAAACATGAAGCCTCCATGTTGTAAATAGAGATGTCATAAATGCTCTCCAATCCACTAATGGACACATCTTTGAATGGCAAAAACCGAGACTGTACTAAGGATACAAACATCATCTATGACTCTGCAGTGGATGTTCAGCAAAATAAATAAAAGCAGACTAAACCCAGATTTCACAGACAGTATGATCAACATCATTCATGATTCCATCTTGGATGGTCAAACCAACAAGTAAGTGTCTCACATTTTGACATACAAAAAAGAGATGCTGAAAGAGCCAGATCAAATATTTTGCTGTTCACTGGATCTCAACAGGATAAGGAAATACCAAAGGGTAACACAGGAGGAGGAAGGAAGAAATACCAGTAAAGATGAAAGAGTTGATTTGCCACATCCGCTAGTTCCACAAAGTAAAATGGTAACTGACTCCTTCCTTTCACGAAGCCTGCAATAAAAATTAATGAATAGAAGAAAAGAGAAGGGGGGGGGGGGGGGGGGTGGGGGGGGGGGGGGGGGTTGTTGGATGGGAGTAAAAGGAATAATCAAGGACTGCAGCAATGCTGAATATGATTACAACAGTAAATACGTTGTTCGATTATTTTCTCATCCATCAAGCCACCCAAACGATTCAAAAGAAGAAAGTCCTAGCATTTGCACCAGGAGAACGTCAAGAATATTAGTCATCAGATTGTTCATTATTTTGCATGATTGGTCCAAAGCCAAAATTTTAAGGTATTCACTAGTCGACGGCAAACAAATTTTACAACTGAAACGTAAATCCATTATTTTAATCTGTTAATACATGAACTAAAGTTGCCATCTATTGAAAAAGCAATGGAAATTCACAATATTCCTTGCAATATTTTCTTCAGTCAATAAAATGAAAGACACCATTCAAAAGTTTAAATAACTAACACCAACTCAGAGCTGTCATATGAGGTATTGAGCAGTCATATGGTCAATGCATATGTTTAGGAATCTAAAATCCCTTTACAACCTTCTTTCTGCATCCCGAACGGCCAAACTGTTTTCCTAGAATCAAACGGGGTCATTATTTCCCAAATGGCTTAAAATTTTTCAACCTTTTTGCATCCTGAATGGCCAAGAAGATGGTTTCCTGTTATCCAACAGCTGCTAGTAATAAACATTATGCCAGCCGTTCAAGTGTTGTCATACTATTTTCACATGATCTGGATAGTTTCTGACAAACAGGTAATAAATGACCTTTGGTTTAATGATGATATAATGACGCAGATAGAATGTGTATGTTCAATTAACTAAAACTCCATTTAGGCCCACTATCAGTCAGAAGCCGTGATCAAAAGATGGCATGATTTTTCGGACAGGAACCATCCACAGAGAAGAGAAGCCATCAAATGAACATTCTTCATCACTTGGTCATGCAACAAGTTGCTTCCATCCTGTTATCAAAAAAAAAAAAGTTGCTTCCATCCAGGCTACTATCCTATATTAAGGATGAATTAAGAATTCCACAAAATTCCAGCTGTCTAGAGATTTAAAAGTATAAAAATCTTTCATGCTGCATGTACACATACCTGCAAGCTAGAATGAGATCAGAACGTTGACTTGGTCCAACATAGCGATACTCTTGAAGAGAACTGCAAATTGCTTCCAAGAACCTCTGCCTTGTCACAGTCACTGTGACTTGTTTCTTGTAAACCGCAAACAGCTTGTCATCATTTTCTTCTAATAGACCCCTTGATGTCTTGTCAAATATTTTACTTGTGCACTGTTTAAGATCCTCGAGTGACGGTCTTGCATATGAGAATGTATCCAGATCATTTATTAAGGTTCCTGTTAATTGAAAATTAACAGCAACCTGTAGGTTTTCACCCTCAAAGATGTCAAAAACTCTTCTGCTGATCTGTCAAGAGCAAAGGCTTCTCAGAGGAATGAAAAGGAGATTAGAAGAATCAATGAATTGCAGGAAGAAAGACTGAGGAATATCATTGAAACTTTACACTTTACAGCCTTTGTAACCAGTCACATAGAAAAGTGAAATTCTAGTCAATGGCATCAAATACCTTGAAAGCATGATGTACTTTGCATCCAACTAGCTGCAGCACACTCTGCAGAACAGATCTAGTGTACCAAAATGTGTGAGGATTGTTACACGTTGCTCCTCCCTCTTTTTCGGTTTCCTCATCAACCACAACGATATAGAAGAGTTTCCGACAAGCCATCTTTGAAACCTCTCAGCAAAACCTTCTAGTCCGCAGCAAATGTCTCTCTAACAGAAAACAAAGCAAATGTCGTCAACAAATGAACACTAGCCATAAGAGTGTGCTTTTATAATACAACCATGACAAGACAAAGAATATAACCATGATAAGACAAAGCAGACCAACAAAAGAGACCATAGCCCTCAACTGTTTGACAATCAAGCAGTCCAACTAATATTTTTCTCTTTGTAATCACAGTGGAGCTCAACTATATGAATTGCCAACTTGTATTTAATCTTCACAGCATAAATGGACAATGAGGACTCCTCAGGAGGATACAGCAAATATTATGTTACTGAAAACCAAGGATTTCTGTTTGTATATTCACTACTTATCAACACAGGCTGACAAGGCAAATAACAAAATCTCTGTCAATTATTCGTTTATGTTGCTGAGCTCTGAAAATTGAGTTTGCATGGTAGACAAAAGGAACTTTATCACCACTTAGGCTATGAAATTCAGAAAGGATACAAACTCAAGCATGAAACATCTGGCTGGGATATTTGGTTTCAGGACTCATACCAACAAAAATCACCATCTAGCTGTTCAAATCTGGCCCTCCGACCAGCAGGATCTGTTGTTAATGTCTATTATTTAAGAAAGGGGAATGATCAAATTCAAAGTTTCTTCGCTGGACAAGAAGACAACCATTGTCATCTTTGTATTTGCAATTATTTTCAGTGAGAGAAATCTATTTGTAGCCGACTAAACAAAATATCTTCGTATTTTTCTTTCGCTGAATTTTGGAAGAGATTATTTTATTTAAAAAAGACTTCTATTTCTCCCGGATGATCAAAAGTGGGGTTACATGGGAATTGACACACCTTCACTGGCTACTATAATTGACATTTAGTGTAGTCATATTGGCTCGGAGCACTCCATCCCATTTACATGGATGAAAGAGATAAATATCTTGCGAGAAATTGGTCAATCCTTATTTGGGATCAGTAGTTATTTTCTTTTGAGCTGTTCAATCCAAAATTCAGCTGTTCAAATCTGGCCCTCCGACCAGCAGGATCTGTTGTTAATTTCTATTATTTAAGAAAGGAGAATGATCAAATTCAAAGTTTCTTCACTGGACGAGAAGACAACCATTGTCATCTTTGTATTTGCAATTATTTTCAGTGAGAGAAATCTATTTGTAGCCGACTAAACAAAATATCTTCGTATTTTTCTTTCGCTGAATTTTGGAAGAGATTATTTTATTTAAAAAAGACTTCTATTTCTCCCGGATGATCAAAAGTGGGGTTACATGGGAATTGACACACCTTCACTGGCTACTATAATTGACATTTAGTGTAGTCATATTGGCTCGGAGCACTCCATCCCATTTACATGGATGAAAGAGATAAATATCTTGCGAGAAATTGGTCAATCCTTATTTGGGATCAGTTGTTATTTTCTTTTGAAATTCCTCAAAGCAGACATTGTTACTTCTGAATAATACTAGTCCATTCCGGAAGCAAAACCAACAGGCCTCCATGCAAAACTTTCCCAGGCAGCAACAACGAAACCTCCATTGGCTATCAGTGTTCACTGCTGATTGTAGACCCCGGGCCATAAATTAGATGGAACAGAAAGTCAAAAGTTCAGTCTGTTGAATAAAACAGCGTAATTCAATTCTTGGGAAAGCGACCTCAAAGTTACCATGTTGGTTTTCATTTTGCAAAATTAATCATAGACGTATGGAATATCATATAATTTTAATACAGAATTTTTGGAGGCAGCTTACGAACTATTTCTCTGACAATCGCCTTCAAAACTCAGCATTCCTTCCTAGCGAATAGTGGTATCTACATTCCCAACTTCCCGTTGCCACACTTCACAGCATTGAATTTGCAAATCAACATAATGCCTCGTGCATTCTTGCCCTCAATACCATGATTTAACCCTCATGACAGAAACCAAAGCAACCTTCCTATACGTACCAAATCATTCACCTGATGACTATTCCATTTGAGGTCTCCGTATAAAACAGAAAAAGAAGCATTGGAACACAAACTCAAAAGTTTTCAAATGCTAATGCTAGGAAGGTAGAAATCAAAGTCGTATTGTCAAAGAGAACTACAGAGACAACAGGGTGGCAAAAGTGGGGTTCCACCTTCCAATCTTCCCAGCCACTGAAATTCCAAAATAAACACAAAACAGACCGCAGAGGATAGGCAAGTGCCATGCAGTGCATTTTCCATCAAGCAACAAAGGGTAGTTGGTGGGCCCACTTTTGATCAGTGCATTAGATGGGCGATCTTTATACGGGCATGTGCACCTGCCCAAATTCAACAGGTGGACAATTAAGCCCGCCCAACCAAAACCACCGACAATTACCACCAACAGCTGAGCACACCCCGATCAGGGATTCAGAACCAGCCATTGGAGAAGAAATTCGGCAAATCAATCATCCATCATGAAGCTCGTCGAATAGACAGTTCGGATCATCAAAAACCAACCCGCGTCCGCATCGCTCACAGTTCGCACGGATTCCTCAAATCCTCAACCCAAATGCTCCACGGAGCGTTGCATAGTTCTTCCCGCGAAGCGAGTTTCGGAAACTCGGCAAACAAAAATGCAAAAAACTCATCTTTTCCGTTGCTTTTGGAACGAAGCGAAAGAGAAGCTAGAAAGGAACGCAAGTTCGAAACATGAAGAGATTGATCAACGGAGAAACGAAAGGCAGAGAAAATCATCTTACCAGGAAAATTCTGGGAGAGGAATTCGAATAACGCGGGATTGCGCAACTTGGAAAAGAAATCACGCATGCTTTGCAGCGAGAATTTCGCCTCGAAAGCCAAAAGCACGTTTTCAAGCATCCATGCTTATATAGGAAGTAAAAGGAGAGGGCTCTTCCGGCAGAAAATACATTTACCAAATGCATATTCACGCGCGTGAAAAAAACTTATCCTCGGAGAATCTCTACAAAATAAAGACGTACGTTTTCTAATCGAATCCATTTTTCCCACAACAAAATGCTAAATTTTATTTTTTACTTATAATTTTGTTTTTTTATGAAACATAGTTTGTTTTCTTTTGGATCATTGACTAACTTTACAAATTCTATTATATTAAAATTTTAAAATTTACGTGATTAAAGATATGGATGCTGTGTATGGATGATTTCGAGCAGGTACGCGTGCGAAGGGTCGTGAATCATTTCAAGCGAGGGTGGAAGCGGGTGGATGAAGACGCGGGACGAGGCGCAGGTTAACGTGCTGCTTCCAACGGCTCTCGCTGACGCGATCCGCATGCCGGTTCGTACGTGTCTGCACCCTACGCACGTTACGATACGCGTTTTCGAGACGGTTTCTAGATTTTATATTCCCAAATTTTCCAATCAGTGGCGGTTTTTTTTTTTTTTTTTTTTTTCTCTTTCTCGTTCTTTGGACCCCTCTGATTTTGATCTCGTCCGTCTGTGCAACGGATCTACCAGACATGTAACATGACCAATGGCAATAGGTTAGGAGTGCAGCTCGCCCTTATGAAATTCAGGTTTCGAGTTGATCTAAAGTCTAACCATAACTTTATTTATAAAAAATTATTCTTACCTTAATTTTAACCCTATTGGTAAAACATACATTCTAATCTTATTTTTAAAAATTGAATTCCGGTTAAAATTTAGATTAATAAATTTATATTGTATTTAAGAGTGATAAATTTATGTAGAATTTAATATAAATATATAATAATAACACATTATGTAAGTAAACATAATATATATAGTCAAACTACAATTTTTTAAAAAAATAATAATATAAAAATATTTTTAGAAGAAAATTTAACATCAAAAATAGGATAAAGAAAAAAATAATAGATATAAAAGTAGATAATAAAAATAAAAACAATATACTTTTTTATAATACACTTGCAAAATGTCAAATATATATTCAAATATAAATATAAATATAAATAACATAAAATATATAATATAAAATAATATTGTTTAGATATTATGTACATAATATATTTTATAATAATATAAAATGGGAAATCGAGCTTGGGTTTGGGTGAGCTTTAACCCAAACTCTATCATATTTACGAATCAAGTTTCTCATGTTAGGGTTCATTTTCGCCTAACTTTATTTCGGGTTCACTTCAGTTCTAGCCATATCTTATTCACATGTCAGGTTCCTCAAATTCAAGTTCTTCGAACTTGGATTATAAAAAAAGCCTAATTCAAACATCATTCAAAATTAAGTTCGGTAGGCCAAGTTCAGACTCAACATCATCCAAATTACACCCCTAGCTAGCTATGGAGAGGGTCAACAATTAAGCTTCTTAATTTTTAGAGGAACATTTCCCTTTAAAACTTTGGGCGAATTCCATATATACTTATGAATGTTATCCTTAATTCTATTAATACCTATGAAATTTTAGAAATTTCTAATATACCCATTATTTTGCCAAAAATTTCACTTAGATCTGTTAAAAGGGTTATTAGTACCCCTACAAATAATGAAAATTTCCATCCATAATTATTATTTTATAGTTAAAAATTCACATTCAAATGATATTTTAGCATTTTTAAAGCTCATTTTATTTAAATATAAATTTTTAGTTTCAAGCAAATCATTATATTAGGATTGGGCATATTTGTCATTCTATAAAGATGCTAATAACCCCTTTAACGGATTTTTAACGTCGTGGATATAAGTGAAATTTTAGATAACATATATAGGTATATTAGGAATTTTCAAAATTATTAGGTATAATTAAAGATCAGACACGTAGGTATATGTCAAATTTAACCTTAAAACTTGTAATCACCTTTTAGTAAGAGGGATTAGGAGGAAAGAAAATTTTCCACCTCTTACACATTTTTAAAGAAATCATTTAAAATTTTAACTATTTAATTAGCTCACTTTTTCATTTTTATCCCTAATATTTTACTTACTTCATCACATTATTACTTTATTTACTTTTACTTTACTTTTATCATATAATATTACATCACTTTTGCACTTTTCAAAAACCTAACTTTTGATTTTCTTACTACCTACATTATCAATTGATCCTTTAAAATATTTTAACATCTGTCTATGAGAGTATGTAAAGAGCAAGAATAAAAGCATAGATAGAAAATTTTTTACAATTGATCCCTTAAAATTTTTTAACATCCTTCTATGAGAATATATAAAGAGTGGGTTAAAAGCACAAATAGAAAATTTTTTAATTAGATAATGATGTGATATGGTAAAAGTAAATGCGAATAAAATATTTATATAAAACAATAATTTGAATATAGGATAAATTTTATATAAAGATATATTTCTAACTTCCTACTTCCCCTTGTACACGGAACGCTCCCTCCCAATCACTAACTAAATTAACTTATGCTATTATATATTCTATGGGAATCTCAATTAAATGAATTTATTGTATTCAATATTTTATATCTAAAGAATCAAAACAAGCAGAGGTGACCTTGTTACGAGTTATGTATTCTTTGTGGATGATACATTGCTCTTCACAAGAGCAAATGATGAGGATGTGCAGTGGTTGAAAGAGATCATCAAACAGTATGAAGTGTGATCTTAATAACAAGTGGATATGGGAAAAATAATTATGTCAATATAAGGAGACAAATAAGGCAAGAAGTGGAGCAACTTGGAGGTTTCAATAAACAAGAGATTCAATCTTGGTTAGAGCTCCCTACTTTGCTTAAGAGATCAAAGAAAGTAATTTTCAAGCATATCAAAGAGAGAATTTGGAGAAAAGTTCAAGATTGACAAGTTGTTAATGGAAGCATTTATCCTAGGGAGGAAAAGAGGCTCTACCGAAATCAATGACACAAGCCTTTTCTAACTACATTAAATTTATTGATCATGACTAAAAATTTTATGATGAATTTAATTTAATGTGCTAATGAGCAGGTTTTGGTGAAAAAGACAAAAGAAGAAGAAAAATGCACTAATTAGCTATTTTTATTTTTATTTATATTTCTATCATTTACTTTTTCAATTAATTTTTTTCTTTTATGTTGTTTGCCATGTTACATTTTCTTATATAAATATTTTTTATATTGTTATATTTTTTAAAAATTATTTTGACTGTGTATTATTTTGTTTACTTATATAATTTGTTATTATGATATATTCATATGAAACTTATCACTCTTGAATAAAATATAAATTCATCAATCTAAATTCTAATTGGATTAGTGTTGAGTTTCTCTCTTAGAGATGGGGAGCAAGCGGAGAACATGAAACTGTAATAAAGGCATTTCTTCAAGGATGTATGGGAAGAAAAGCATATTTCAAAAGTATGACCATTACCAATGGATATTTCAAATGATATATTTGTTCGTGCTTTCGTTGATGCTCAATCTAATGAATGGAAGGGATAGGAATTATCACAGCCGCAGGGAAGGGTGAATGGCTAGATAGAAATCCAAGGGATTCTAATTTTTGATGGAGGGAAGGATGATATTATGTACTGATCAAAGGAAGTTAATGGACGCTACTCCGTAAAATCAGCTTGTAGAATGCCTAAAGATGCAGATGCTGTTCAAAAATTTCGACGGGGGTGGGTGGGGAGATCATATCACTGCCTTGAATACAGTTCTTTGTAAAACTTGGGGAAAATTTTTTTGTTCACATATTAAATTTTACAGATTTTAGATACGTGTATATGTTTTTCTGAATTTCGAAATTAATCATTTTTAGTTAAAATTACTTAAAAAAGCCTTCAAACATAGATTTTTTAAATTTAGAAAAAATACATAATGTAAAATTCTGATAAACACTCGGTGAAATTGAGAAATATATATATAAATCCATCAAATTTGTGTATTCCTACGCTCGGAAACTCACATCATCCGGTACTATTCCAACAGCAACAAACGGACTCTTTCGACGTGGGTTCGTACTTTTTGGTGCATTGCTTCAGCGCAAAGGCTGAAAGGCAACAATGATGGCTTAACCGCGCGTAATGCCCACAAATACGCAGGTGAGAAACACGCTTCGTTTTTTATTTTTTATTTTTATTTTTTATGGGAAAAACACGCTTCATTAGAATGAGATAGAAGTGAAAACTTTTCCGTTTTTATCGACTGACAAAGGGTTAGTCTCGAATATAAGTGCGCTTATTATTTATATATATATTCATCAACTTTAAAATCTTTGATATATATCCATTCAGTATACTGTTAATTCAAATATACCTAAAATCAGATGTTTTATACGATAATCATTAATATTAATTCCAAATGACAAAAATAACTATGCGAAAATCAGACGTATAAGCAAAATCTCTTCGCATATCCATGCTCAAATCTTCTTTCAACAAAATTTTTAAAATTCCCACTTGTATTAGATTACGATGAAAGCTACAAAATGAAATCTAACATTTTCATTCAAGGGCAATATGGTCATTTATAAATGCAAAACTAGACTTAATTGATGAAATGTTTGATTTTGAGTATATTTAAAATTAATAACATAATTAGAGGGTATATATGAAAGATTTCAAATTTTGTGGGTATATTTAAAATCAACTTATTCAAAATTACAGATGTCATAAAATAGTGTTAAAATTTATGCAAATTGAGCTTAAGTTTCATATTTTTGATGTATTTATAAATGAACAGTATTTATAATAAAATATTATTTTTCTTTTTATTTTTTCACCAAGGTTTATTTTCAAGAATATTTTCGTCCGTTCACAATGGTCCCAAAAGTATTCATGAAAATGAAAGAATCCTCAAGGTAGACATGAAAGTCTCCGTTTAAAAAAAATGTAGATATGAAAGTCACGACATAAGAAGGACTTTACAGTTTACGAATAAACATAATTTTTGTTATATTTTCATGTCCAAATAGTCAACCACACTTTTTTCATTACTTTTTCTGTAACCCCAAAATTAATTAAAATTTTTAATAGGCCATATATAGCAAGCCAAATAATAATAGACCGAAGCCGGGATATAATTTTGTCCACATTCAAAATAAAAATCATTCATTTATAAAACTGGAAGTTAAGCATATACAATAATTTCTGAAAAAAATGAAAGCTTTGTGTTGCTAGCCACCATGGAGTGATCACTGCTAGAGGAATTAGGTAGTTATGCCAAAGTGTTCCATATAATAATTTATTTATTTCAAATAGAAATTTTTACATTTTTAATATATATTTCTTTTATTATTAATATACATCATTACATTCTCATACAATTTTTCATCCTATTTAAGCTCCTTGGATAAGGAGTGTTTACCAGATACTGAGAAATAAAAATTATATTACTAATAAAAAATAATATTAAAAATAGAAAAATAAAGTTATTATATATTTAAAAATAAAATATTATATTTAACATAAAAAGTATTTTTGAGACGGGAGATCTCTTCCCATTTCGTCCGTTTTCAGTATCCCAAAAATGTAGACTTGGGAATTGGAATCCCCACATGAGGGAAGAAGTAGGGCCCGTCAATTTGGAAAATCCCCGTGATTGATTGAAGCATGCGGGGCCTAGTAATGGACCGCGTCAAGAGGTGACTTCTGTTTCAAGGGAGGAATAAAATATAAAGATCGGCTATCAAAATAGCGGTCCACGTCCAACAATGACTTCGATTCCGAACATGAAAAAGACAAGATTGTTATTAATTAATATGCACTAAAGAATGTAAGTTTACTGATAGAGGAGTTTTATCAGCACTTTCAAAATATTTTATGCAAGTAAGAACATGGCTGCGAATCTGTGATTGTCGGACAATTAGTGTAAAAGCAATACTACTTCTATCCAGCCTGTTTCACGCTAATATTAAAATCATGTTGATATGTTTCAGGGTCATGATCCTGTGAACTCCGGTTAGCCAGCTTAAGTTTATGTATTCTTTTTAATTTTTTTGAAAAATCTAAGTTAAAGCGTATTTAGTGCTAATCGTCCCGGATTAGAAGATAAAGCTTTGAATGGAGCTTAGGGCAATTTGTCCCTTGGTTTGTTTGGGAGTTATTTCTCCCTGTTCTTTGGCGGAGTATGTAAAGTTACATTGAGCAGATTGTCTTATCCAATTTGTAAGAATATCTCGAAAGCTTTCTTATAATAAATATTTAAGATAAATATAAATATATAATAAAAAAGTGTATTTAATCGGCATATAGAATTTTATAATTTCGAAAATCGTGTATGTGTTTTTTAATTTTTAAAATCAAAATTTAGGTGTATTAGCCCAAAAATGTGAATGCTTTCCATAATTATTAATTTTTAAATTCATAAGAATATAATTACACATTTTCAAAACTTTATAATTTGACTTATAAATTAAAAATATATTGGCCCATATTTTCATGGAAAATTTTAAAAAATGAACAAAAGTCCTACTCCTATACTTTACCATGCTTGCTCTTGTGATTGTTCAAATTGCGTGTACGCCGGGGCATTAACATCCATGATTTTTTAAATTCCCCTCCTCTATAATTGTACGCGGCATATATATTCAACGCGTACAAGTCATCTTGTGTGAATGGCTAGCCAATTGTTTATTTCCTTATTTATCATCGTTGTTGTTACTTGTTAGTTGTTGTTTCTATATTCTAGTCAAGCGAAAAAAACGCCAGTCAGGAGCGGGTTATGGGTGGAGTCAAAAAGTCCGACGACATCGTAGGGCCACAACGGTTGACCTAAAAATATCTTTAGAAGCTTCGGTCAAGTCTGCATCCTTGAATGGAACGGAAACGATGTGACTAATATAGATAAAAAAAATATTTTGATCGCGGAATAAAATTAAAATATTAAAAAAAGCATGGATGAAATTTTAGATAATAATAAAACGGAATTTTTTTTTATATCAATACTAACATCTTTTAGGCGAGATTACAGGTATATTCCTTAGTGTCACGAAATTAGAAAATATTTTGTAACATTTTCATAAAATTGTATGTGTTTCTTTTTTGTCAAAATTTTACCAAGTACAGTTAAATTCTTTGGTGAAATAAAAAAATGCCAATTATATATTTCAATAATTTTTTATAGTTTTTCTAACAACCATAGCAAATAATAAATAGATTGTAAAATAAAAATAAATGTAAATAAATATATAATAATAAAATAATATTTAATAATCTATTTATTATTAAAACAGGCTTTTTCATTTCATAAGAATTTTAATTTTATTTGGTGAGAAATTGGTAAAAGAGATGAACTTGCAACCTTATGCAAATCTTGAATAGTATTTTGTAAGTTTATGAAACTAAGAAATGCACTAGCAATTTCCCCCAAATTATATCGGTAAAAATGCAAAAATATATGAATACTGATGCAAAAATCCTCAAATATGACATATAAGTAATAATTGATATATATTTTTAAAAAAGATAGACACATTCCTTCAAGTGGTTGTGCTATTAAAAAATAGATATGGAGAAAAATATGGCCTGATCTTAGCCTAAAGCAAAAGATAAAATTCACTAAAAGTAATTATGCAATCATGTCTGATCGATAGGTAACGTAAATATAAATTCAAGCGCATGAAAATGAAAATGATATGGATTTCTCTTCATATTTCTTCTCGAAAAGGGTAACATCTACTTTTTTTCCAAAAAGCATGTAATACTTCAAATTCTATGTGGGGGACTTGTCAGCCTGAATTGTCAACGATCCAAGTTCTCCGTTTGTGAATTATCTATCCATGCAAAAATCTCAATTCATTTCCCATATGGTTTCATTTTAACTAAAGTTTTCCCCAAAAAATGATATTTTTGATTGAGTCAAAATTTTACCACTTGTATTAGAATTGGATTATCTCAAGACAAACACAACATTAGGTTAGAAAATTCATGGGTTGATAGGACTTTAAAATGTGCAACTTTAGCGAGTAACTCTAAACAACCTAAAAACGGATCTTTTTTAGGGCAAGGTTGTTCATGGTGGTGGAATGAGATGAGGAATAAAATGATGATAGGATGGGAAAATTGAATAAAATATGTTATTTCCGTTGCAACGAGAAAATTTATATTGAAAATGAAAAAATAATCAAGTCGTTATGTATTAAAAATAAAAAAATTTTAGGGTAATTTTGTTAGAAACAAAAAATCTTATTTCATCCCCTCCTCTTGAACAAGTCGTGTTCTAAGGAACCCAAAATCCTTAAATAAAATTATATCTTTATTCGCAAGATAAATTTTCAATTTATAGTGTAACTTTTTAAATTTTTGATATAATTTTTTTAATTTCTAAAATGATTTATTCTATTCATAGTACACGTAATTACATGTTCATCTTGTTTCTCTACCTTGTAGGCTTTTTGAATCCTTTAAGTAGGTGTTAGTTTTAATGTTATACTTTGGTTTTAGGGTGTTTTTGAGAATGGATAAAATTTTTTATAAAAAGTTTTATGGAGTAAAAATTGTAAAATGATGTGATGTGACAAGGGTAATAATGAGAAGTAAAAATGATAAAGTTAAAATAGATAGATTAGTTGTGTGGATAGTTGTGTAGAAATAATTGAAAAATAGGATAGTTATATAAGAAAATGTAAAGAAATGTTTAAAAATGAAATAGTTATGAAGAGTAAAAACTTTTAGATTGAAAAGTTTTAAATTGACATTTTCTAAGCGTTGCCAAACACACCGTTAATGTCCTACTTTTATTTTTACATGTTCAAATTCAGATATAACTTTTCAAAGATTTATCCCTTGAGTACTCAAGGGAGATGCTTACCGAAATGAGGAGCAAAGAATAACTTTTTACCTTTTTCATTTTCTTTGTTTTTCTTTACATCTAACTCATGTATATTAATATTAGTCTCCACAAATATTTGTACCATGTAAAGACTATTCCAACTGGATCTGTATAATTGACAATATTGACTGCAGATGCAAAGGATTTCTCGAAAATCATATTTGTCAACATTATATATTATAGAAGTTTTCAATCAATTAATCAAGATTTTTTACATTTATAGATACAAATAGTTTTAAAGCTCCGTATAAATAAAAATGTTTAAAATGCACAATGCAAAATATCCAAGTTGCGATAGGTCTCACTACGAGAGAATCTCCCCGTTCATTAGAGTTATATATTTTCCAATGTACAAGAGAAGTGATAAAATTTTCAGATAATTAGTACAAAAGTTTTTAAAATAAAGAAAATGATCTAACATGATAGGAACAATATTAAAAAGTAAAAAAAAAGTCAAAATAGATAAATTAGTTGAATAGATAGTTATGCAGAAATAATTGAAAGTAAAGTAATTCTACGAAAAAATATGAAAAAATAATTGAAAAATAGATTAATTGTAGGGAGTGAAAATTTTATATTAAAAAATTTTAATTTAAAAAGTTTAACTTGTAACCTAACACCTTGAATCATTTTAATTTTTTTATTTATGTAGTATTTTTTACAGTATTTTTTATAAATTCTCATTTTTATTTTTTTTTAAATTAACGTGTCCTAATCATTGATTAATATTCAATTATGCGCATCAAAAGTTTTATTATCATTATTGTTTAAATTAAGGTTTTTGATTTCTCCAACCTGGTTCCCTCCAATATACTTGGATCGGGCGCACCTCCGTCCATTAAAGGTAGATTATTTTTTAAAAAAATATATGAGAGAGTTTCGTCAAAAACTCAAAATTAAAGATGTGTGTGTACCTTATTAAAATTTAAAACATGTATAGAATGAATGAAACAAAACTGTTTGATTTCGCCGCAGATGCGGCATAGGTACATGCATTCTGCAGTCATGCTGCCTGTCATGTATTCGATCCCCGCTAGATATAAGGTATCAACTGACTTTTAGAGTATGTTTGGTTGAAGATAAAACTTTTGATAAAAATTTTTTGAAGTAAAAATTATCAAATTAATAGAAAATGATGTGATATAATAAGAATACTAATAAATGGTAAAGAGAATAAAGTTAAAATAGATAGATTAGTTGTATGAGTAGTTATGCAGAAATGATTATAAAGTAAGGTAGTTTATATAGGAAAATATGAAAAAATAATTAAAAAATAAAGTGGTTATAGAAAGTTAAAAGTTTTGATTGACTTTTTTTGCCTCAAACAAACACACCCTTAATTTTTCCCCATTATGTGGGGGTTTTCTAGATTCTCCCCTAAACGGAGGAATTTATAAAAATATTCATACATTGTGTAAGAGTTATAAAGGTGCTTGATTGTAATATAAGATGTCAAATATACACTACTATCAATCCAAAAAATTTGTTTGATTTCTATATCGATTTTCATGATTTACGTATAAATATATTTTTTATCTAATGATTATATGACTACGAATATTGTGGACGTCATATGGGCAATTGATTTTTTAATAAACTGTAGGCACTATCTAGTCTTTCTTCATATAAAATTTATCAATTTTTTAAATTTGTTTACTCTTTTATTTTGTTCGGCATGTACCCATACAAATTATGTTGATTTTCAAAAACCCAAATAAAATATTAAAAATTTTCGAAAACTAATAAATCTCATGAAAGAAAGATCAAGGTGGGATCATACATACCAACCCATTTTTCCCCATAATTTGGTGAAAGGGCGAACTTTTTTTTTTTTCTTTGATAAACCATGAAAGGGCGAATTTGATAATAAAAGATGCTAAAAAATAACTTTTGATCAGTGAGAAAGAAAGAAATTAAAAGTATTAGATGCCTTAATCATTATAAATAAATAAAGCAGTCGCCCTCGCTCGTCCGTCCGCCCATCCCAAGTCGCACTCACCATTGCTGAATGAATACTGACGATCCACTTTCCTGCCTGGAGAATTATTCTGCCATTTATGATTGAAGTATAGAGAAATTTCCAATTAATTATTAGCCCGCACGTATCATCTGTAATGAGAGGACGTTTCGTCTTTACGTGCGGGTTCTTTTAATTCGTGTCAGTAATCTGCATGAGTTTTGAATCAAAATAATTCCCTCCTTAGTTACTAAATAAATTATGCCAAATAGAAAATGCGGTCTGGATATAAATAGATCATCATGATAAACCCAACTGCCAAGAGTGCTGCACCATAACTCAATGTTTGTGGGCAACTCTAAACCATGACCCGGTGCCCTCATTCTTCATGCAACGCTATATACCAATGCGAACGTCAGCTCCGAACCGTCCAGCCTCGGGATAACAGTCTGGACGTTCATTTTTTATAGTCTCATTTATCTTCTCATCTTTTTGCAGTTTTACAGTTTGAAGAATGGAGTGAGATATAAAATGGAATGTGAGGTTGGGTTAAAAAGTGTTGGTGTATTCGATTACATTGAAAACTTTTTTAACTAAAAATTTTTAATATATAACTTTTCGTTATTCATAATTATCTTATTTTTTAACTATTTTTCACATCTTCCTATGTGGTCGAATTAAGATCTCCTAGATTTTCTTTTAATTGTTTGACAAATGCATCCCAAAAATAGCTCTCGAAATATGTTCCCTTATTAGTCACCCCCAAAAGCTATCTATCTTAAGTAAGAAAGCTAAACTAAAACCAATCTCTTCCTCTAGCCTCTTTTTACTTATATGAGATACATTGAATGGGCCCAGTAGCCTAGGCTTGTGCTACCTAACATAGGCCCAATAGCCTGATTATTTTCTTGTATAATTATTATATTTTTTAATTATTTCATCCCAAATACTTATACAATTAATATATTTATTTTAACTTTATTATCTTTACTTATTATTATTATCTTTATCATATTACATCGTTTTTTCAATTAAAAAAATTTTTACATCAAAAGTTTTTCATCCAAAAGTTTTATCACTTTCCAAATATATCTTAAAAATTAAAAAAAATTATATGAGAATTTAGAAAAACTATATAAAAATTTTAAAAAGTAAGAAAAAATTATAGCTTCTTAAAACATGAATGCGTCCCAATAAAACTTATTTGACAATGTTATGCAAAAACCATGTTACCTCTTAAAAAGCTATAACAATATCTTTTATGAAAAATTTGAAATTCTAGCTAAAAATTTTCTTGCTCATGTGTTTTGCTTATTTCCAAATGCTGGTAAAAAAGTCTTATATCTCATGGTGTGTTTGATAATGAATAAAACTTTTGATAAAAAGTTTTAGAGAATAGAAATTATCAAATTATGTGATATGGTATGAATAATGATGGGTAGTAAAGATAATAAAGTTAAAATAGATAAGTTAATTATATGAATAGTTGCATAGAAATGATCGAAAAATAGGGTAGTTGTATAGGAAAGTGTGAAAAAAGAATTAAAAATATGATAATTGTGGAGAGTGAAAAGTTTTAAAGGTTTTAATTTGACATTTTCTATCAATTGTCAAACACACCCTCATTCTCATCTCATTCTACTTGTGAAAAAAACTTGAGAATTGGGATTACTGGTGTGCAACATATTTTACCCTAGCCAGGCTACACTATGATTAGATGATGTTTTTTTTTATTGGAATATATTTACAACAAAGCTCTAAGACAATTTTAACAATATTTTTCAAAAGAAACAACAAGCTCCCAAATATCAATGGAGGAGACCACCAGCTCCCAATCAATATAAGGAGCACCACATGCCCCCACTGAAAATTTGGTTCAAAATCCTTAACCGGAGATTCGAACATGCACCAGCTAGGAACGAAAGCTTCGTTCCGCGACTAGTGCCGCTCGTTTGGTGATTAGATGATGCTTTATTTTGAAGATAAAATCAAATTTTACTTCATTCATTTCACTTAGTATCATTTTTTAATCGAAAAACCAAGATTAATAAAAATCAAACATGTGCAAAGGAAGTGTAAAATTGACATAATATAATTTTTGGGTTCATATATCATTTTTTAAATATATTAATATAGCATCTAAACAACCTAAAGAGTCATTCCCATATGGATAATTACTCTATAAATCATTGTAGTATTATAATGTAATTTACATGTGATTATACATTCATGCATAAAGCAAATATTTTCTAACTAAGACACAGATTTAGCTGATTTTTGGCATAATGATAAAACAAATCGTTTCAAACAATATGATAGGTTATATTTTGATTTAGCTATCAAGGTGGGCCCCATTTTGATCTTAGTAGTTCGCTGAAAGATGCAATATGGTGTCCCCTAGAATATTCTAGTACCTACTTAATCGTAGTATTGATTTGGCAAAAAGTTCCCATTGATTAATTTTGTTTGCCCAAAAACAATGGTTGTTAGGGTTTATGTCAAAAATCAAACTCAGTTACCGTCAAGATCAAAGAGTGGAATGTAAAAAAGTCAAGGTTTATGGTACTACTGTTTAGGACTTTTTAGATAAGACCAAATTCAAATAAGAATGGGTAAATGCTTTTGCAATAAATTTCATATTTAGAGATATTTTTGCAACTTAAGTTAATAATTGTAAGGTGAAAATTACAAAATTATTAAAAAAGGATACAAATGCAGATAGCATTTAAAAAAAGAAAAAAGAAAAGCAAGTTAAAAACTGAATGGTATTACCATCTTTCATGTCTCCTACCCAAGGGATCAGGGCATCTAATTGTTATTGCTGGGATTCTGTTAATTCGACAACGACGGAGAAATTGGACGGCCTTAATCAACGCATTGTGTAGTTTCTAGAAAATCGGATCTTTTGGACATGGGCCAGTTGCAATTGCAGTCATCTTTGAAATTCTGAAATTATAGAAAAATGATCTTGTGGGGATATCACATGGAATGGAACAATTGATTTGGACAACGTCGTTGATCAGGCATCGACTTCCACTTTTTTCTTATGCTCACATAGCTTTCGGCTGCTCCTCTCAACAAATTGCTTAATCCTTTGAATTGAATTGGCAAGTCCAAACCTTGAAGGAGACTCCGGAATTATACATGAATGTGCATAGTCTGCACACCAAATTAAGCATTACCGTAAATTTGTTCAGTTGCCCTTTAATAGAGATGAATCTTGAACATAAGATATATTAATAGTCAAGATGCTTCTATGAAATCCTTTTTTATGTAACTTTCTTTATTTTTAACGACGTATGGTTAATGAAAAATTCATTTCATCCATTATATTTAACATCACTCGTATTATTATGAAACTTTCTCATTTGTCTAATATCATTGTATATGAACTCCTTCTATAAACATATAAAATTAATATAATAAAATAATTAAATTTTAAATATTAATTTTAAAGTAGTATTTTCAACATCTAGAATATTACTATTATGTGAATAAATGATTCTATGAAATATTACTACATTCCAATGTAGATATAAATGTATCTGATCAAAATATATATACATCTTCAAAAATGGTTAAACTTAATACATAAGTTAATTACACATAGGTTAACAATTTTATAAAAAAAATTTAAAAAAATGGAGTTTTGCATGCATTGAAACATTACTCTTTTTTAACTACTATGAATATTAAATCTCTGATTGAAATGATTTCTTTATTTCTAACTATAAATATAACGATGAAACTAATGAGCCGGTAAGATTTCTTATAGTCACCTACAAGGATCATGCACCACTAATAATCATATTCAGTATCGTTTATTTTACGGTAATATCGTAAACTATTTTAATAGAAATTTTTATTCAACTCGGAAAAATCATGTGGAAACAACTAAGATACATTTGCCCATGCATAAGAATCCCATGCATGACAACATGAATTCATCTACGTGGGTGAATTATGAGCACAATGCAAGACATCAAATAAATTTAATGGGTTAAGACTAACTGTTAAACGATCTCAAGTTTTATGTGTAAAACATTAGTTTTGATGAACATTTGGTTCTTAGCTAAATAAGTGGTGGCAAAAACGAATGTATAATTAATGTTTATAAAATAATTAAGATGGGAGAAATAAAGATATCTAGGGTTTTTTTGTTAGTGAGAAATATGGGAAAAATTGTAAAGAAAAATGTTTTAAAAAGCAAGAGAGTGATATGATGGAATATAGGTAAAAAGAGCAGAGATAAAATAAACAATGTGGAGTATGAAAAGATGTAAAAAAAATGAACGAAATATTAAAATAATAGTAAAAAGATGAAGCCCTTAATTCAGATATCTTAGCTTGTTGCAATTATTTTTTAATCATTATTTATATATTTCCATAATTTAGGGTGTGTTTGGGAAGTTATAAAACTTTTGATGAAAAGTTTTTTATGTAAAACTTGTCAAATTAGTAGAAAATGATGTGATGTTGTAGGGGTAACGATGAGAAGGAAAGAGAATAAATTTAAAATAAATAGGTTAGTTGTATTGGTAGTTGTGTAAAAATGATTGAAAAGCAGAGTTGTTGTATAGAAAAATGTGTAAAAAATAATTTAAAAAATAATAATTATGAAAAGTGATAAGTTTTAGATTGAAAAGTTTTAACTTGACAACTTTTCTAATTTGCCAAACACACCCTTATTATATAAATTTTTGCCTATTAATTATTCATTTATATTCTTGCTATCACTAATAGTAAATTCTAATACACTCCTTAGTATGCGCATGTTTGTTTGTGTGTGATGGATAACTTTTTGTAAATTTTCTTGCTGAAAAGAGTTGCTTGTAATTGTCATGATAGGATGACTTTTATATGAAGAATAATTCTATTAGCTAAAGCTAAGCAAATGACTTACTTAATTCACCTCCAAAAATTTATTTTGAGTTTTTTAAACATAAGGATATTTTGCATATATACTATTTTTGAATATATGTGCATATATACACATAGCTGTTTAAAATTTTCAAAAATATATATACATATCCAAAAATAATAAAACTTAGTTTATATTAAATACAGCTAAATAAACAAGTTGTATGAAGAAATAAGAAAAAAAAAAGATTTTAAATGAATTTTTTAATGGACTAAGTGAGTTGTTTGTTTATCCCACACTAACATTATCACTTCTCCTTTACAAATGCTTTATCACCTCCTATCTTTTGCAATCTCACTGGAAGAACTTTACTTAAGAGAGTAAGAGACCTATTCTATACCCTTTGGGTTCCTTCTCTTTTTATGAGAAGGGTCCAAGGCTATGAAAAAGGTTTGGTTGACTAGTTGATTTTACATTTTCATTTGTCTGCCATAACGTCACAAAAAAATTCTTATTTTTTTCCCATAAATGGGAAAAAAACAATGGTGTAAACTATAAATGCAATGTTATTCAATAGGATAACAACAATGTCTTAAATTTTATCTAGAAATTGAGGATATGTTTTTTTATTAGTGCATGATTTACATTACATCTCAACTTATATTACAATTGAGCTCTCATACAATTCTTATAAATTTTCAAAGGAGACTACACACTCCCATATATCAAGAAGGCATATCACATGGTCATGAATACCAATGAGTAGACAATGCTATCAAATTACCTATGCTCAGGTACCATACCGGAACTTTATATAAATGGGTGATAAAACACCCTCATCTGGCTTTAAACCTAGGATCTACCAATCTTTTACAACTTGTGGCTAATTATGTTTTGATCTCAGGCTTAATTACTAATGGAAAATATAACAGGGTATGTGCTGATAATAATCATGTTTTTCACATGAGATTTCGCAGATGGGCAATTCTCAAAGCTTGACTTTGTTCAAATAATAATATCTTGCAGTAGTTAACACTTGGATGACCAAGTAATTGGCGTAAGTGTATACAAGTTATTATAATAGGGAGCTCAAGGATTTGAAATTGGATAGAGGTAGGTGCTTAGTTACTCAAAATATACTTTATTTAGGTACCTGGTCTTCAAGATGGATAATATGATTGACAAAAATATACCTTGCAGCAAAGGTCATCAACTCTGGAAGTTCATGGTACTCTTATGCTTCATTCCAAAGAACAGAAAAGAGATGACTGCAAGATGTGAAGCAAAAGCTTACTAAGTTGCTAGATTAGGTAGTGAAAATGAGATGCAAATCAATCTATTTCTACTGTTTATTATCATCCACATTTTGGTTTGGATTCTATAATCTTGCTCTTGTGTATAATATGTTTTTTAGTTTTGGCTGCATTGCTTAATCAATATTCTTTGCTCAGAGAGATAGATCCAATAGATTCCTTGGACTGGGGAGAACACAACTTATTCTGTTTTCGTAATTGCAACAATCAAGCTTGGGAAGAATGGATGTAGGAGTATTGATTAGCTTGGCAACCTAACGACTTATAAGTATTATAAGGTGCATCAGAAATGCCATTTTTTTATTTTTATAATTTAAAATATTTTTAAATAAATCAAAAAAGTAAAATTTAAATATATTTGAAACTTCATTATTGTTCCCAACTTATGTAGGTAAAAAAAATTTTAAAATGGTTCATACAAGCATATCTATTGAGGCTCAATGTATACCTTCGCATTAAATCATGACTGAATAATTTCAATCTCGAACCCAGCGTCAACGCAATTGGTCATTGTTAGTGTCTTGTTTCTAACTGTGTGTGGAGCGAGCCGGGTTCAGAACAGGGCTGGGTGCAATTCAAACTCATTAAACTTGACTTTATTTTAACTTTAATATTAACTTTATTTATAAATATTAACTTTAATTATATTTGTAAAACCTAAATCCTAACTTTATTTTTGAAAATCAATTAGAGTTGAAATTTAAGTTGAAATTTATCTATTTCATTTAGGATTGGTAAATTTAGAATTTCATATAAACATATAATAATAACAAATTATATAACTAAACATAATAATATAGGACTTTTTTCAAATATATTCATCACGTTTTGAAAATCTTGGATATACCCATTTTACGTAGGTAGAAAATCCCCACAGTACCCACTCCATCACGGAAGTGAGACAAGCAGACAACAGCATTAACAAATACTTGAAATTACTCGGTACCCATGAGCTGGGCAAAACGGAAAGGGCAGACCCTCCGAGCTAGGATGTCCATCCATGCCCAAATCCCCTACGACCCATTCTCCATTTTCATCGACTCCTCCTTCTTCGTCCCCTTCTGCATCCGGTGTCGACAGCTGTGGCACACTCCTCCGTCTTTGTCTCTATTGATTTTGATCTTCCATGTTCCGACGAGCTGTTCATTCCTTCTCTTTGATATCCATCCATCCAGTGTTGCCGAGTTCATACAACCCATCTCAAAAATTTTCTTCTTAGAATCCCCCTTATTTTGTTTCTCTCTGACTTCACGACCATTTAATTTCCAATTCATTCAAGGTTGTTATCCTCTTTAGTTCCTTCTATTCTTCTTCGCAGCTGATGCTTCTGTGTTGCCGATTCATGGCAGTTAAGCTTCAACCCTTAGCAGCCCTAAGAGGCAGTAACCCCAACTGCAGTAGCAATATGAAGAGATCTTTCACCAGATGCCCTGTATTTTTAATGAGAGCTAGATCAGAGTATCATCGGAAAGTGTCAATGTCGGCAGAGTCTTCCTCCTTCACCAGCAAATTTTCTCCACCTCTCAGCGCTGCGACGACCGAGGAAATAACTTTCATTGTTGGACATGAGCTGAACGTTCTTGAGCTGGAACGACTCTTCAACAATAGCAGAAAAGATGCATGTCTTCCTCTTCAGTTGGCTGGCCGGCTGGCCCTTCCTTTCCCTCCCCGGCCATCGAATCCCCCAACTGTCGCCCCATTCGCACAGCTTACCCAGGCGATCATCAACGAGACGATCATCCCCGTAAATCACTGCCTCTTGAACATGCCGGGAGCTTCTACCAATAACCTCAAGAGGATTCTCGGCCACCCACAAGCACTCAGCCACTGCGAGGAGAAGCAGGAGGTCCACTTCCGCCAGCCATTGCAGCCTGCTATGTCTCAAGGATCAGATTGCGGACATCGCTGTGATTGGGAGCAAGGTTGTCAGTAGGGAATTTGAGCTGTTAAGTGCTCGAGCAGAATTTCCAATACCCATATGGGAATTTCAACAGATTTCTTCATCTGGGCTTAGAACACCTCGCACCCTCGAAAGGAACAGAGCATTCTGCGTCTCAGATCTCTTCTGGAAAGATCTTGAGAGTGGATGAAATTTTCGTACGATGCAGTCTCCCCTCTCTTGCGGATGATGGTTCAATGCAGCCTCATTGCACCTAGTGTATTTCACCTTTTGAAAAAAAAAAATTTTTTTTTTATAAAAATATTAATATAATTACTAAAAATGCTACTGATTTTAAAAAATTCAAAAAAATATCTAAAAATTTTCAAAAATAATAAAAATTTATACACATATTAAATATAAAATAATAAAAATTTATACACATGTTAAATACATTTAAATTAACAATCATGTAAAAAAAATTTTAAAAAAAAAATTTTAAAATGGGTGAAGTATATCCAGCTGCATTGAACCGGCTTCCCTCTCTTTACTGTCGCCAGCGTGGAGAAAAAAACCGACTTTATTTTATTATTCATTGCCAAAGATGTTACAGGCATTTTAAAAAAACTAAGGCTCATTTTCTATCGCATCTATTAAATAATGTAACAATGACTAATGGAGTTGGTATATTGGAGATTTTGTGTAAATTTGGGGCGTATACCTAAAATTTTTGAAATTTAGTGGATATATTTATAATTACGGTCAAATGTAATAGGTATATTTGGAAAAAGTTCTAATATATAATCAAACTACATATTTTTTAAAACAGCAATATAAAAAACATAAAAAACAAGATACAAAATAAAATTTATAAATGTAAAAGTAAATAATAAAAATAAAAGATGAATATAAATGAAATAATATATTTTATTTATAATATAATTACAATATGCCAATATATATATTCAAATACAAATATAAATAACGTAAATATGCAAAATATAAATAAATATTGTTTAAATATTATATATATAATATATTTTATAATAAATATGAAATGAGAAATCGGGTTCGAGTACACATGAATTCTAATCTTATTATTTTTACAAATAAGGTTTTTCATGTTTGGATTTTTAGAGCTTGGGTTGTGAAAGCAAGTTTTAATACTGTTAAAAATCAAGTTCAACGAGCTAAGTTCAAGTTTAACTCAACCCAACTCTAATTGCACTCCTAGTCCATGATGAGGGAATTTCATATCCTAATTTCTAGAGTAATACCTTCATATTGAGCAAAAAATGGACAAAATTGTACCTAAATGATTCAATTGTAAGATGAAATATCAAAATAAAAAATAATTTAAATTTCAATCCAAGTACTAGGTAGACATTTGTCTCATTTACCCCTTTCACAAAGTACATTTCTATCAATTGTATAGTCATTCAATGTAGATAACATAATAAAAAAATATTGGATAGGCTACATTACTTTGAAGTATATGTAATTATAAATAATGAAAATGACTTAGATTCATTTATAAATACATTAAAATGGTGAATTGTGATCTAATGTATTCAGGTGCACTTAGCTTCATTATTATTTTTTAAATTTTTTTAAATTTTTTATGCAATTGTTAATCTAAATGTTTTAACACGTGTATCAACGCTTACCATTTTTTAAAATTTTTTGATTTTTTGAATTTTTAAAAATCAATAGCATTTTCATAATTCATAAATTATAAAAAATGCAATTAATTTTAAAAATTCAAAAAAATCTATCAATTTGCAAAAATAGTAAAACTTAATGAACATGTTAAATACACTTAGACTAATAATTGTATAAAAAATTTTAAAAATTAAATAAAATAAGTTAAATACAACAAGATGCATACAAGCTAAATGCACTCGAGTGCATTTAAAAGTGTTACTAAAAAGCTAAAAAGTTGAATTTAAATACAACTAACTGAGTGAATTTGATATAACATTAAGGGTATATTTAATAATGAATAAAACTTTTGGTAAAAAGTTTTGGAGAATAAAAGTTATCAAATGATGTGATGTGATAAGGGTAATGATGAGTAGTAAAGATGATGAAGTTAAAATAGCTAGGTTAGTTGTGTGGATAGTTATATAGAAATGATTGAAAAGTATGATAATTGTAGAGGAAAATGTGAAAAAATAATTAAAAAATATGATAGTTGTAGAGAATGAAAAATTTTAAATTGAGGGCGTGTTTGGGAAATTGTAAAACTTTTGATGAAAAGTTTTATATGTAAAAGTTGTCAAATCAGTAGAAAATGTTGTGATATTGTAGGGGTAATGACGAGGAATAAAGATAATAAATTTAAAATAAATAGGTTAGTTGTATTGGTAGTTGTGTAAAAATGATTGAAAAATAGGGTTGTTGTATAGAAATATGTGTAAAAAATAATTTAAAAAATAGTAGTCATGAAGAGTGAAAAGTTTTAGACTGAAAAGTTTTAAGTTGACGACTTTTTCAAATTGCCAAATACACCTTGAAAAGTTTTAACTTGATATGTTTTATTAATTGCCAAACACACCCTAAGATGATAGTCCAAACTAGTTGACATATTTTTAACATTTAATATTTTCCATTTTGAAAATTTGAAGTGTAAAAGCACAATATTGACTTTAGGTTAAATGCTTTGGATAATGCTTTTGCTTTTTTACTTTGTTTTGTATTTGACAACAAATTTAAAACTTTTTAAATGAATAGTTTTTTAGTATAAAATATTTTTAAATGGGAAAAGTAACATGTTATAATACGATAATAACGAGTAATAAAATAATATGTTGTGGAGAAATAATTAAAAATTAAGATAAGTAGATGTGAAGAAAAAATTTTAAAATAAAATAATTGTGAATAATGAAAAATTTTAGATTTACAACTTTATAAAAATGCCTAATACATTAATGTTTGGATAATAGTATTGTTATTTTTTTAACTTAAGGGCATGTTTGGATGAAAAAACTTTTCCAAAAAAATTTCAATCTCTACAACTACTCTATTATTTATTTATTTTTCTATATTTTTTACACAGTTATTATATTTTTCAATTATTTTTATACAATAATTCATCCGATAACCTGTCTATTTTATTTTATTTTTTTTATTCTTCATTATTATCCTTACTATATTACATCATTTGTTTAAATTAATTTTTTTTTAACTTTCCAAATACACGGAATCCTAAGTTTAATGGTTTACACAATCCAATAAAAAAAAAAAAAATTGGTTTACACAATAGTTTTGTTATCTGGTTGGCCCCGATTTACCTTGGGTCCTTTGACCTGCAGTGTAATCCGTCCTCTTCCCACCGTCTCCCGTTCTCCCTCCTCCTCCCTCCGTTGAACCCTCCATCCTCTGTTTCACCCTCCGCGTCTCCTATATGCAAAATTCCTGATGGAAATCTCCAATCCTTCCACCTCTCTCCCTGCACTCCTCTCTCTCCTCCGCTCCCACCTCTCCTCCTCCAATTTCTCCGCCGCTCGTTCCGCATTCGCCTCCTTCATCGCCGCCGACCACCCACGCCACCTCCTCCACGACCACCTCATCCATTCCTTCCCAGTGCCTCCCCGCCTACTCCTCGACACTGCCGTTGGGGCCTACGTCCACTCCAACCGCCCCCACCTCGCCTTTCAGATTTTCAAACGCATGAAGCGGGTCCGCCGCAAACCCACTCTCCTCACCTGCAATACCCTCCTCAATGCCATGGTGCGTTCTCCTTCCCCCTCTTCCTTTACACTCTCCCAAGAGATCTTCAATGACATGTTGATCCTTGGCGTGAAGCCCAATACAAACACTTGCAACATTTTTATATATGGGTGTTGCGTCAAGTCCAAATTCAAGGATGCGGTGCGGGTTTTGCGTGAAATGGAGGAAAGGTTCGGTTGTAGTCCAGATACTGTCACGTATAATACGATTCTCAACGGGTTCTGTAAGCGGGGGCTTTTGAATGAGGCCAGGGATTTGCTTTCTGACATGAAGTCACATGGGCTGCAGCCAAATCGGAATACTTTCAATACATTGGTCTCAGCGTATTGCCGCCTGGGTTGGCTGAAGGACGCAGTAAAGACGGTTGAGCTGATGGCGCAGAGTGATTACTTGCCAGATTGCTGGACTTACAACATGCTGATAAACGGATTGTGTAACGAAGGAATGCTGGAAGAGGCTTTCCGGCTTCGGGATGAAATGAAGAGTGTGAAGATATCACCAGATGCAGTGACATATAACACACTCATTAATGGATGCTTCAAGTGGCGAAGTGGCTCGGAGGCATATGAGCTTCTGAAGGAGATGGAGGAGAATGGTGTGAGGATGAATGCAGTCACGCATAACATCATGGTTAATGGGTTGTGCAAAGAAGGGAAGATGGAGGAGGCAATTGAGGCATTGAAGAAGATGGAGGAAGGTGGGTTTTCTCCTGACTCTGTTACATACAATACGTTGGTTGATGGATATTGTCGAAGAGGCAATATGGGTGAAGCTTTTATACTGATGGATGAGATGCTAGGGAAAGGTATAAAGATGGACACTGTAACACTAAACACCATCCTTCATTACCTTTGCAAAGAGGATAAGCTTGATGAGGCTCATTCCCTCCTGCATAGTGCCCCAAAAAGAGGCTATACACTGGATGCAGTTAGCTATGGAACACTGATTGTAGCTAACTTCGACAATGAGAACGTGGATGGGGCATTGGAACTATGGGATGAGATGAAGAAGAAAGACATTTTTCCTCAACTTATTACATATAATTCCATTATTTCAGGGCTCTGTAAAGCTGGAAAGATCAATGAAGCCTTTTGCAAGTTAAATGAGCTGTTGGAGGCTGGATTGCTGCCTGATGAGAAAACTTACAACTCACTCATCTATGGTTATTGCATGGTAGGGAATTTGGAGCAGGCTTTCCAGTTTCACAATAAGATGATTGAGAATTCATTCAAACCAGATGCTGTCACTTGCAACATTCTTATTCATGGTCTCTGCAAGCAGAAGATGGTTGATAGGGCCCTCAAGCTCTTTAACAAGTGGGCTTCAAAGGGAAAAGATATAGACAAAATTACATATAATACTTTAATAGCTGGCTTGTGTGGTGAAGGGAATATTGATAAAGCATTGGAACTTTTCAATGAGATGGAAGAGAAGAAATTAGGACCAGATAGTTACACTTACAATGCAGTTCTCTTTGGGCTCTCAGAGTCAGGCAGAACAGATGAAGCAGAGGTGTTCTTGTCAAAGATGATCGAAACTGGAATATTAAATGATAAATTCAATTTTTCTGGACTAGAAAAAGTAAATTGTAAAGAAGGTTTGGAGAAGAATCAAGACTTAACAGACGTAACTCCACAAGAAAACTCTGGAACCAGTTCTGCTTCATACTCAAAGTGCATTGACCAGCTATGCAGTGAGGGGAAGTTCAAGGAAGCTTTATGCATTTTGAATGATATGAAACAGAAGGGGATTTCTATAGATGGCTCTACATATGTTGTTTTGATGGAAGGACTTATTAAGAGGCGTAAAAGAACAAAATCAAAGAATGCATATTAGAGCTTCCTATGATTTGTTTTGAGGGGCTCTTCTTTCATAGGAGGCAGTCAATTTTAGCCAGGAACATGAATGCTCCTGCTTGCAGAATTAGCAGGCAGACTGGACTAGAGCTCAGGTACACAATTTTATTTGTTAAACAGTGAGACTTCCACAATTAGAAAATTACTATCATCTTAACTTTACATGTTCCTATTCATCCTTGGAGCAAAGTTTTTGATGAACATGCAATTTTTTTTTTGGATAGATGTCTAATGCTTACTGAAATTAGTGCCTTAATTGTGGCAGCTCAATGTATGCCTTATTTTTCTCCTCCTTGAACAGTTTGAGAAGCAAGTAGCATTTGGGTTAAGGGAATGAAAATACCTTTTTTTTTTTTTGTATTTCTTCTGACTTTTGGGGTGTTTAGCATTTGATAAAAATTTTCAAAGAGAAGTTTTTGGTGCAAAATTTTTAAAATGGGAGAAGTGATGTGATGTAATAAGGGTAATGATGAAAAGTAAAGAGAATAAAGTTAATATATATATATATATATATATAGCAGTTGTATGAGCAGTTGTGGAGAAATGAAACTGCTCGGTAAGTATTATGTTTTGCAATAGATGCTATCAATTCGTATCTCAGCTGCCTTTTGCCTTGCATTAGTTCATTAATATATGTATTTTAGCTGCTTCAGAAGTGAGTGAGTGGATAATGTGTTGACCCAACAATAAGAACTAAAGATTATGACAGCTGTTAGACTGTCATCAGCTTATGTCCATGTGGAATGCGAAACATTGTTGCTTGGGATTCTTAAATCACGGGCCATGTCAATGGCTTGGATTTCTTCAGCTTTACAGTTTGCTTGTGTTGCTTATTACAGACAGGAAGAGAACAAAAAGACAAAAAGCAACAATTTTAGTGCTGAATTAAGAAATGAAAACTGGAGGCGTATTTGATAAAAATTTTGAATGAAAAGTTTTTGAAATGAGAAAAGCGATGTGATGTAATAAAGGTAATGATGATGAGTAAAGAGAATAAGTTAAAATAGATAAGCTAGTTTATGAAAAGCTATAAAGAAATGATTTAAAAGTAGGATAGTTGTATAAGAAGATGTGAAGAAATTGTGACCTTATAAAGAGAGAAAAGCTTTAGATCAAAAAGTTTTAAGGTATGTTTGGTATTTGATAAAACATTTTAAAAAAAATTTTGGTATAAAAGTTTTTAAAATAAGAGAAAGTGATGTGATATGATAGAGGTAATTATGAGAAATAGAGAAAATAAAATTAAAATAGATAGGGTAGTTGTATGAAAATTTGTGAGGAAATGATTGAAAAATAGTATAGTTGTATGGTAAGATATGAAGAAATGATTGCAAAATAAGACAGTTGTGAAAAGAGAATAGTTTTAGAATGAAGGAATGGAAAAGTTTTAGGGATATACAGACACACCTCTAGATAGAAAGGTGTTATTAAAAACCAGCGGTTGTTTCTCTTGTTCTGTTCAGGAGGAAACGTGTTATTAACTCTGACAAGGAAGCAAGCCTCAAAACTTCTATAGGTTTCTTCTGAACTAGAGAGGTCTAATTGCTGTTAAGATTGCAAATATTTAGCACATTATGAGGGTTATGATTTGGAGCTCTTCTACACTTTCTATTTTCTATATTTCCAGAGCTGGCTGTGTATTCTAGATGTTCTATCGTATCTACTTATTGTGTGGGTCATGTTTTATGTATAGTCATATATGGCCTTGTGATTTCTTTTCTGATGGAATGTCATCTTATCCATCTATGTGGGTCCACTCCACTCTGTGTTTGTGTACAGAGAGTTGCTTATTTGTGTGCTTTTTTTTCAAAAGTCTGCATGGAATCCACTTGGGTGTTTGATTTGTGACTGTAGACATGGATGATTGACACTCCAAGGTGCTGAAATAATCCAGATTGAATGCATTGCAGAATGCAGACCAAGATCCTGTAAGTGGCTCTATTAGTTATAATTAGGGCTACATGAAGGACGAAGGCCTGCTTCAAAGTCCACTCTAAGAGTCCATGGCTGGAAATGACTTGATGCTTTGCAGGAAGATTATTTACTTTTCTTGGTGGTATGTTTTCTCTGGTTCTATCTTTTCAATCTCGTTGATCAATGCTAAGCAGAATTGACAATCAGCTTATATTAGTAGAGATTGGAATGGGCTCATTGGCTCTCTCCAAGTGCCTATTTCTCAGAATTTGTCCAAAAAAATTACTATCAGTGGACAAATTATGAAAGTTGATTTGTTGGGGAACAGGAATTCAATCAACTAATATTCTCTAGACAACTTCTCACAAATTTGGCATTGACCACAGTTTCAAACATGTTATGCTTTTGCAGGGTTTGAACCATGCCCTCACTTCTCAGGCTTGCATGGGCTTCAGACCGTGCTGCATCCCAACTTTGGTGTGGATTATAGAGTAATTGGATCATCGTCGTCATCATCATCATCATTATAAGCCATTTCCAACTTAGGTGGGGCTGCATGGATTCTGTTGCACCATTCTTGATGATTTGAGACTAAATTTTCTGTGATACATAATGTTTTCAAACCTTGCCAGTGAGAATTTCTGTCTTACTGCCGGTCACAAGCCCGGATAAAAAGCGAGGGCTGGCACGTCAGGTTAGCAGCAAGTGCTATAAAAATTACCGCCACATCTCTTATGGATTCTAGAAATATTACAGCGTGATTGGATGATGTAGTTTTTCCTGTAGCACTTGAGGTGATTCAATGCTGGCAATGGAATTCTACAGTTCTGTTTAACATTTTCTTGGATCACAGCATATTTGCAGTGAATAATTTTTTCCAAGTTGTGCTAACTGCTTAATTTGTCGTATACACTTTGCAATTCACACTTCTTGTAGATGAATGACAATACTTCAATGTTACAGGTTGGAGAATGAGCATCTAAATAATGCTGGCAAATTTAGGTCTGTGAAGATCGTGCCACGCCCTTTTCATGAAGTGGAACAAGACTGATGGAAAGCCTTGACACACAGTTGTTGCTCGAGGTATTCTCTTACATGGCCATCCCCAATGCCTGTAAATATTCAATCAAATTTCTATCGGGAGACGCCCACTTGCTAGGTGGATCTAAGATACCGTGTTGTGGGGTACTCCTCTTGAAATGGTCCAAGGCACAAACAAGCACACAAGAAATTCCTCAGAAGGGAGAGGGGAGACGCCGGAGTGGTTCAATTCCCACTCTTATGATTCCTTCTTTTCCTTTTCTTGTAGTTTTTGTATCCTCTTTTAAATTACGATGAATCGAAATACATTTGTAGGGGCAGGGCGGCAGGATGTATGAAAATTGGCAAATTGCAGACAACTAATTCACCTATGCTCTCTTCTTTCTCTTGGCTGCTTTTATGAATGGAGTCTGCTTTCAGTTCTCTCATTCTTTCACAAGATCCATCAACAGTCTTACTTTCATTTCATTTGAGACAGGAAACAAAATCTGAATTAAAGAAACAAACTACAGCAAAGCCATATATTAGTCATCTAAATAATCACGCCTGACATCTCCCTGATATCTCATTTGGGAGTCGAAGAAAGGAAAATTGGGTAGGTGGGTGGATTTAAAGTCGAGAGATTTTTCAATGCACCTGGGTGCACTTAGGTTCAGTGCACCTGGGTGTATTTAACCCTTTTTTATTATTTTATTATTTTTTTATACAACTGTTAATTAAGCTGTATTTGACATGTATATCGATTTTGATCAATTTTGGAGCCGTTGTTGATTTTAAAAAGTTCAAAAAAATATCTACAAATATCCAAAATTGGTAAAAATTAGCATAAATATTAAATAAACTTAGATTAATATATGTATAGAAAATTTTCAAAAAAATAAAAATGAAAAATGGATTTTTGCACTCGGGTGCACTGAATCCCTACTCTTTAAAGTCACGAATTACAATCTCAACCCACCCGTACTCTTTAAGGTCACGAATTACAATGTCAGCATGGAAATGGCTCAATCCTTCTTTGCAGGGTGGAAAAAAGCCCATCTACCGATTCGGTTTCTCTATTTCTTACTCCGGCCCTGCTAATTGCTACCACGACGATGGAAAGGCCACACGAATGGAGGAACCGGCCATAATTCTCAACTAGGGTAAACCACCGACAGCCTTATCATTTCTAAAAGGGTGCATAAACAGATTCTCTTAGACCTGCAGAGCTGCTGCAGCGTTTTGTAAAGACGCGTAATGTTAAACAAATATTTTAGAAACTTGTAGCACAATCAAGAACAGATATTCCTTTTATCAAAAAAAAAAAAAGAAAAAAGAACAGATATTCCTTTTAATAAATACAAGATGTTCATGAAACAACTGCCTTTTGTCCGTGAAACCAACGATTTGGGTAGTGAAAATGTGTCCGACTGCAAGAGGCTATTTAAGTCTTAAAGATGAGTCGCTGCACAGGTGCTGCGATGCTCACCCAGCGACCTTGGCAGCATCGTTCACAAAGTGAGAGCATTTATTCTTCTCTTGATAAATGGGAGCTTGTTGTTGTCTCCCATATCAGATTCGACCTTGATTATAATATTATACAACTAATAAAAAAAGTCTTAGAAATTAGTCATTTAACTAATTAATACATCAATCATATACAAGTTGGTCTTATCAGACCAAGGTGAATGACCCACCTGTTGAGAATAATTTTTTTTAGCTGTTGAGAATACTTATCCCAAAGTAAATTCAGTAATTTCAGTTCTGTGTACTGGTCAAATTATACAAAGTGTCGACATCTTGATCAACAAGTCAATTGATCTCACACCGATGCAAGTTTTTTTCTATTATCATTCTTGTTTTGACAACGGAGGCTGATTCTGTGCTCCCGAGAGCAATGCTCCTGGACGCATATACCTTTTTTATTTTTTTTAAATTTTTTTACAAGATTGTTAATCTATATGTATTTAACCTACGTATTAATTTTTACCATTTTTGGAGTATTTTAAATATTTATTTTTTATTTTTAAAAATTAGTGGCATTTTAGTAAATTAACATTTTAGGTACTTTTAAATTACTAAAATGCCATTGATTTTTAAAAATTCGAAATAAATATCTAAAAATCTTCAAAAATGGTAAAAATTGATACATACATTAAATAAACTTAGGTTAATAAGTTCATGAAAAATTTTTGAAAAAAATTTAAAAAATAGGCATATGCGCCCAGGAGCATTGACGGGAGCATAGGATTAGCCTCCTTCGATAACATGGTCACGTATCTTAAATACGCACATCTAATCACTTCTAGAATTATTAATTAAATAAATTTTCGCCCATAATATGTTCCGTTTTTATAGTTAGTGAAATATTTTATTTAGGGTCTGTTTGGTAACCAGTGAAATTTTTTAACGTGTTTTCTGGGTTAAAAAGTTGTCAAATCCAGCCGTTCGTACAGTGCATGTTATAACAGAATTAATGCAACTGATGGAAGTGCTGGCCGGCTTGGTTCGATGTCTTGGTTTTGCGTCAACAGTTACAAAGCTTGCTCGGTTCTGCATCAACGCAACCACAGACGTGAAGTGTGATGGTAGAGGCTTCAGTGGCGTCGTATTTAGGCACACACATTTCGGGTAGCGCTGACCGAAGGCGTAGAGATGACGGGACATTTTTTTTCCCTGACATCCCTCCGTCCTGAAAACTTTTAGACGAGCAATGGAGTTTTAACGGATACCAAACAGACCCTTATTTTACTTAACCCCGTTTTTGAATTTTTCTTGCCGTACAGAGCAAAAAAGATGTTCCCAGGGAACTACCCAAATTCCAGAATTAGACGCCATTCACGAAAACTCCTTTTTATTATTTATTTGTTTTTTTAATTAACTATTAATCTAAATGTATTTATTTCATATACCAAAATTTATCATTTTTAAGATATTTATGTATTTTATGTAGAAATTTCGAACATGGGTATTTTTAGTCACTTATTTGAAATTCCAAAAATATATAATGTGTATACATCTACAAAAATAATAAATTTTGGTATATAAATTAAATGCACGTTGATCAGCAGGTTTATAAAAAAAACCCAAAAAATTTTGGGCCCGACCCAGTGGATATGACAGGCCCCGAATTGGATTGGCCTGGCCCGTTCACCCTCACCAGTCAAATGCCGCTATTAAACGCATACACAAGAGCTGCTTCCTGCCGCCGGCCACATGGGACCCCACCTGCGTCCAACCGTGGCACTCTTTTTTTTTTTAATAGATGTGTAGAGCTAAATTATTTAATATATAAATTAATTTTTACTATTTTTACATTTTAATTATTTTTTATTTTTAAATATTAGTGACATTTTCGTAATTTTCTAAGTCAAAAATTACTAAAAATGTCATTATGTTTAAAAATAAAAATATTTAAAAGCATCAAAAATAGTAAAAATTGATTTATAGATTAAATACACATCACTCTTCACTATAAAAAAAATTAAAATAAGTAAGAGAATAACATGGCAGGACGCATGAGATAACACATACATGGCTTGAAATTTGAATGCGAACTTTCTAAAGAAACATTTGATTATTTTATTAACCCCTACGCGTGAGAGCATGACATGATGGTGGAAATAAGCCAAATAGCCTTGCACATCCAATGACAGAATTCCCATTTTTCTTTTTGGAATAAATATTGTTTTCTGAAAACGCCTGCAGCTCAGCTCTCGTGCGTACGCCATCAACATAATTAGGCTAGAAAATATCATATGATTGTGAATTAGATTTAGTTATTCAAAACCCAGACGTTTTAAGTTTTAAAAGATTGCAAAGTAGACCCAATTAACTAAGCAAAATTAGGGTGTGTTTGTTTGAGGTCAAAATATGTCAACTAAAACTTTTTAACCCAAAACTTTTCACTCTCCATGACTACTCTATTTTTTAATTATTTTTTCACATTTTTTTACGTAAACTACTATATTTTTCAATCATTTCTATACAATTACCTATACAACTGACCTATCTATTTTAATTTTATTCTCTTTACTCCTCATCATTACTCATATTATATTACTTCATTTTCTATCAATTTGACAACTTCTACCTCAAAAACTTTTCATCAAAGGTTTTACTTTCAACCAAACACACCTTTAATGATTAACGGTTGGAGTTTCAAATGCAAAAACAACAAACACATTGGAGTCTAATTGTGTGTTAGGAAAAGATAAAATTTTTTTATATAAATATTTTGAATTGGTAAAAAATGATGTAATATGGTAAAAATAGTAACGAGAAGTAAAAAGAATAAAGTTTAAATAGATAAGTTAGTTATATAAATATTTGCACATAAATAATCAAAAAGTATGATATTTGTATAAGAATTTAAAATATGATAATGAATAGATAATTAAAAGTATTATAATTGTACACAGGAAAAAATTTTAGATTAAAAAGTTTTAATTTAAAAAATTCGTGTTATGAGCAAACATGCTAAAAAAAGCTTCCATTTTCCAAGCCAGCAAGGTCTATTTGCAACATTATGTAAGCCAAAGATCGAAACTTTTTTTTGTTGGTGAAAATATTTTTCATTTCTTTCCTCGTCATCCATTTCTATCATTGCACATGTTGAGCTCGAAAACAAACAATTTTTATTATAATTAATCAAGAGCATAATTTATTGACATAAAAACTTTTCAAATTCAAAATTTTCATTTTCCATAAGTATCTTATTTTTAGTTATTTTTATATTCTCTTGTATAATTATCTTAATTTTCAATCATTTTTGAACAATTACTCGTGCAACTTACATATCTATTTTAAACTTTATTCTCTTTACTTTTCTTCATTACTTATATTATATCACATCATTTTTTTACTAAATTAAAAATTTTTCATTTAAAAATTTTATCACTTCTCAATCAAACCTTATATACTTAATAATATTAATTTCCTTTTGGATGGACCAAGATACTCGAGCTTTGCACCAACTCCTCCTTATGAAACCTCTCTTTTATGGGATCCTTTTATTTTTAACAGCTACATGTTTTATGAAAATCCAGTACATCTATTACATTTAGTATCATCTATATTATTATAAAAATTCTTTTATTTGTTCAGTAATTAACAATTATGGGTCTTGTCTACAAATCTATAAAATTAATATAATAATATAAATTAATGCCAAACATCAATTTTTATGTTGTATTTTTAATATCTGAATCATCTAAAATATTACTTTTATATAAGCTATTATCGTATGTATGTGAATAGATTTAAATATTTTTCCTAATTTACATATAAATATGTATATTTAAGTAACTATTGGCTTATACATTTATTGGGTATAAATGAATCTAAGCCTCATAGCTAAAGAAATAATGTCGAATATGATAAATGTATTGAATTTTACTTTAATCATCTGCGACTAAGAAATGAAAGGGATTACATAAAATTACTTCTATGAAATTCGATTTCATGGTAGCATTCTCAATGTACATGTGCATGTACATGTATGTTTATATAGAAAGAGAACTGATCATGTGAGGCCAGATTGCACAATAATTATGGTGCAATTTGTTATAAAACGTGGCCAACACAAATTAAAATGCAATGAAACATTACGTAATTATTTATTTATATGAAAGTTATACTTTAAACGTTTTAGATGTTGAAAATATCATTTGAAACTTGATATTTACATTAAACTATTTTATTGCTTTGATTTTGTACCATTTTAAGACGAGGACCATACATGTGTTGAATTTAGATAAAAATTGGTATGCCAATAAAGTGAAAAATTCTAAATACAATTAGTGGATAGATTTTTCATTTATGATCAAGTAAAGATCACGGTGCATGGACTGTAGAGTTCAATTGCATGCATTGGATCTTTTTCATATATATACACAACTCTTCATGTGCAGATGAATCGGCAAATTGCACTATAATTACGGTGCAATTTGACATAAAATGAGCCCTATGTGCATTAAAATATAATAACATATCATATAATTATTTATCAATATAAAAATTATATTTTAAATAATTTAGATTTGCAAACAAAACTCTAAAATTAATATTTGTGTAGAGTTATTTTAATTATTTTAATTTTATACTATTTTAAGATTAACCTCATATATAGTTTGATTTGGATGAAAATTGATATGTCGTTAAAATAAATAATTTAAATATAATAGACAAAGTAGAGGTTAATTTCATAATCAAGTAGGCTCTATTTTGCCAAGTATTACACTGTAATTATGATGTGATTTAAATGCACTTGAATACTTTTTATATATTTAAATAAAGAAACTATCTAGTATAAGTGAACTATACCATAATTATGGGATAATCTATTACAAAACAAGCTCCATGCACATTAGAATACTATGATAATACAAAATTTTGCACAATCATTTATTTATATAAAAATCATATTTTAGATGATTTAGATGTTAAAAATACTATTTTAAAATTTATATTTACATAAAATTATTTTATTATATTGATTTTATACAATTTTAAGATAAGGTCAATGCACATATTTAATTTAAACGAAAATTAATATATGAATAAAGTAAACAATTTTAATATAGCATAATAGATTTTTTATTCATAACTAAGTGAGCCCCCTTGTTTCATAGGCTACAAGGTCTAGTCTAATACATTATATCAAAATCTATATAGAAATAAAATATTAGAAAACAATTCTTCTTATACTCATAATATTTGCTCATAATTTCTTATATTCGTATAGTGTTTCATAAATTAATTCCGTACCCATAACATTTTATCTTAAATTCTTCTCGTATTCATGTCATTAATACAACTATTATCTGAGTTATTGACAAGATGATTTCGTATATTCGAAATTTTTTAATTGAAAAAATTTAACCTTAATCTGACTCAATTGATGATAATAAATCATTAATATGTGATATTAAATAATTTAAAATTCATATTAAAGTTGAATTATTTTAATTAAAAATTTTTTAAAAGGACAAAATTATTTTTTCAATGGGATAGGTGATGTTTGTGTTAACGGTGTGGGTACTGGGTATAATAGGAATTTGGGGTAAAATATTATGATAAACAACACAGGTATAAGAAGAATTTGTAAAACAGTGGGGTATATTAGGAATTCAGATGCAAATGCCGGTGGCAAAAAAGAAATTCTCCCTGCAACTCTCCCATTTTCACTTTATAATCCCTCCTGCGTGGCTTTCCCTCCACTTTGCTGGCTGCTTCCGCCCTTCTTGCTTTCTCTCCGCTGCAGAAGATGCAGTCCGACGTCGACATGAGCGGCTGGACGGATCTCCTTCACTCCTCCACGAAGCTTCTAGAACAAGCTGCTCCTTCAGCTCAGTTCCCTCCTCTCCAGGTTCCTTCCCTCTCCCCCCACACTTTCGCCGCTCCTCTTTGAGAACCACAATCCTCTTTTCTCCTCATCCTCGTGCTTACGTCGCATCTCACCTTTTTCCTTGTTTTGTTTTTTTTCTCGAATTCGATTCGTTTCGCCAGCGGAACTTGGACCAGTTGGAGGCATTGTCCAAGAAGCTCAAGGCGAAGACATTCAGAACCGAATCTTCCACTCAGTCCATCGCCGCCACAAGGTTAGTGCTGATGCTTTTCTCTTATATTCCTTTTTCTTCCTCCATTTTCTCCCTATTGCTCTAGTCTAATGTTGTTTTCTGGAAGAAGAATGTGTGCTGTAGTGTATGCCATTTAGAATTCGTTTTACGTTAGCAATGTGTGCCTGCACGTTGCAACCCGTGATGAGTTGGTTTTCCCGTATTGGTGGCTGCCTTGATGTGTTATTGCTGTGTAGTGCTCTGTTAGTGAAGGTTGCCTGGGCGCCTTTCTGCCCATCATTCGAGACTGAGGATTGGGCGGCCTTGATTTCGCGGGTCTTCACCATGTGTTGCTATGGCCCCCTAGGGTGGAGTTATTGAGATTGTTTGGTCAGGTGGCGAAAAATTCATTGACATGTTTTGCAGCTGAGGTTTTGTTGGAGAGCAATGGTCATATCTTCCACCAATTTGGAAGTAAAAAATTAGCAGTGTCCGTGGTGGTGTTTGCAATGAGGAGTAATTTTCAGGTTGCAAAGAGGAGTCGGCATGACCAATTTCATGTTATTTATGTGCCCTGTTCTTGGGATATTATTTGTTTGACAGAAGAAATGTTAGTCCATGATGTGTTTTTTTCCCACCTGCAATGAGGAGTAATTATTCGTTGTTACTCAAAAAATTTTAACTTGTTGTTTCTCCCAAATATGCTAGTACCTAAGATACACATCCCATTATTCACAGGCTATTGGCACGAGAGGGAATAAATGCAGAACAGCTTGCCCGAGACCTCAAATCTTTCGAATTGAAGGTATACCTTTCACTAGTTCGTTTGTATTCCATTCCTAGATTTGTGTTATTTACAGTTTTCCTGTTATTGGTATTGCTCTAAGTATTGCCAACAAATGGATGAATATGCTGAAGCTATCCTGTCATTAATACTGTTACAAGCAACAGATGAATCCATGCTGCTGATATTGTCCCAATAGATGGATAATGTATTCTTCCCAATTTCCTCAATGGGGAAACACTCAAGTAATACTTAAGTTTTATAACCTTCAGGGAATGCCATAAACTAGGAAGCACACATTAGGCAATCAAGACATTTGCAAAACGGAAAAGAAAGAGGAAAAAAAGAGTTTGCCCTTGATAAGAGATTAGCCTAATATAAAAACATTCTGATTGTGTTCATCAATGGACTTTTTTTTTTTTTTTTTTAACTGAAATAGCAAACTATCAGATTTTCAGTCTTCTTCTCGTAGTCAAATGAAAAGAATGATGATGCTAGTTGATTTTTTTACCAAGCGGCCTAACCCTTTTCTATAAAAAAACTGAACCATTATTATCATTATTGTTGTTGATGATAATGATGATGATGATGCTAGTTGATTTTTCAAAACTGAACTATTATTATAATAATTATTATATTTGCCTTGGATCTCAAAGACTTTTTCTAAAGCAGTTTCTATCTTTGGGGAGTGATTTGGGCAATTGGTTCAAATGGAATTTGGTGTAGTTTGTAACACCTTGGATTGAGATAATTGTATTAGGCAATGCCCTATTGAGCATGATGGTTTCATTTTCGAGAGACACTTTGCATGGTTAAAGGGTCTACATGAGATTTTGGAGGCTTTGTAGGCCCGACTGTTGGTGGACCTTGTATTGTATATATAGCAGGAGAGAACCTGGTCTAGAAGTTTGCTCACCCATTGATCAATTGATTGTGCAAGGCACTTTTTGGAATAAAACTCTTGAGGCCTTGTGAATAATAGCAGATACCTGACATATATTGTACTAAACCAAGGTATCACAATCTACATCCACCAAAACCTCTACTTCCATTTTTTCATCCAATGTTCAATGTGAATATGGTGATTTGAGAAAGAATCTTGTGTATTCTTTTTTCGAATTTTCTGTCTTGGGGATATTTGCCTAGATTATGAGATCTCCATGGACATGAGATGCCACAAAATGGCCGAAGAATTGTAAATCTCTTTCCCCTTGCTGTATTTATGCTGCTCTGACATCTTAGCTGGATAGCATTTCATGTCAGGGAATTGGAGAGCAAGGTTTTTCTTGTGCCTATTAACCTGTTGGAATGTGGAAGCTATGGGAGTGGAGTTTCTGTCTATTTATGGATGATAAGTGGAGGACAGATATATTTAGGGACTGATAATGAAGCGATAATCTAGAAGTTTGGTTTTGGAGTCTATCATCTTCTAGACCTAAGATTTGATTAGCCAAAACTGGCTTACGGGTATTTGATCTGGATGAGGCCAGTGCTGTCTGCAAGCTAGTGCCCTTTCTTTTCATGTTCTTGTAACATGACCCGTCTAGCATGATGTGACTATGATTGGTAAAAACTATCTCACACCCTTTTGTATATGACCTGGATGAGGCCAGTGACGTGCATAGGCTAGATTCCTTTCTTAAAATGCACTATGAGATTTCGCTTGCCAAAACTAGCTTAGTGGCTGATTGGATTTTATCTGGATGAGAATATTGTTAGCTGAAACTGGCTCAGAGGCTGATTGTGTTAGATCTTGAAATCCAACAGAAAAACGAATGAAATTTTTATTGATTTGAACTGGAAGTTTACAACTCTATTTACCAGTAACGAACTGAAAATAGAGAAAAGAAACTGTTTATCAGACAACGCTTTGGCCAAAAATTCCCTACAACTGACTACTCTTATTTATAGATGCAAAACTCACTAATTCTACATGCAGTAAACATCCCACTTGAGATACAACTCAGCTACTCTCTGAAACGAGCTGGCATACGGAGTCGGTTCCTGGGCTGCCCATATCTCGAAGTATCCTCCTCTGGCTGCTCGTGTGTAGCATTACACTTGTGTAGTGACTTTGCCACAACAGGACCAGCTTCCCTGGACTCAGTTGTCATGGGCTCTGATGCAGATTCCTCTATTGTAGCTTTTAATGCTAACAGCCCATGCTCTGATGCAGAAGGCGTTAATATAGGTCTAACAGTCCTAATGTCTCCCCGCACCCGAGATAGAACCACCTCTGGAAATTGGAATTTTGGAAAATGTCTCCAAAACCAAGATACTTCTTCCCTGGTATCATTGCACGTAGGCAAACCTTGCCAGTGAACTAGCAACTCATGTTTCAGCTTATGTCCATGCAGCAGCTGATGAACTTGAAACTTCCAATACGGTAGTAGGTAGCAGCCAACCATTTTCATCAGCAAAAGGCAGTTCTGTAACCAACAGTTGAGCATTGGAAGCCTTCAGATATTGGGTGCATAGAATGGAAGATATCCTCCACAAGCATGCCCCATGCATAACTGTTTTAGCAACTGCCAATTGGATCCACCTGAATCCCACACAGCCCCTGCACATCGAACATCTGCCTCTACCATCTTATACAAAAATCTGCGATCCCATTTAACCATAGGACTGTCGAACCATTAACATTCAGGAAAATTCTCAAACAACCTGAATGTGTCACTTGCGTTCTCCATATACTGCCCATCAACCCTTTTGGTGACCCCACAACTATTAAGGAAAAATAGAGAGCCTGTACCTTTCTCAATCTTATCAATAGAAAGCAATATTATCATCTTGCCTAGTGCCCCTTCATTGCAACATTTCAGTGAACAACTAGAGCACCTGTTGCCACTTGAGATAGTGGACTTGATTTTGAGAAGAGAACGAAGAATAGAAAATTCTTCAACATCGCTGTTGCCAACCCTGTATTACCGATTCTCCTCTTTTGGCTCGAATTTGGTGTCATCCTTATCTGCAATTGGGAAGAACACAAGACACTTAATCTTCTCCTGTTTAACCAAAACTTCTGTTGTCTCATCTCACAAGACATTGGCAGTATCATCATAACTTTCGCAGTGGTGGTCATGTTTTCTCCTGCCAATATCATCTCTTCCAAGTCCAGGGGTTCCACCTCTAGTGGCAACTTGATCAAGGTCACCATGGCTCCACCAATTGATTGTCCTTGCATTGATGAACCTGACGTTGTTTGGTTCGTCTCACGCGATGTCGGCAGTTGTTGGCTCTCAGCCTCTCCTAATCCCTGCTGTGTGAGCCATCCATTGGCTTCTGTGGATTCCAACATACAGCTTAATTGTTGATTTGAATGCTTGTCAGTCGTCCAGATTGATTTCTCCCAAGCATCAAATCGCTCTTCCAAAAACCTCTCCATCGCATTAAATCTCTGAGCAAACCTCTGCTGCTGTGCATCAAACCTTTGCATGGTCTCCAATGAATGATGTTCCAAGGCTTTGAGTGTTTCCTTAGCCTGCCATTCTAGAGAGTTGACCTTAGTTGCCACTGCATCAAACTTGATTTCGATGGAACTAACCCTTGCCTCAACTCCTTCAACCTTCGCTTCTATTGCTGCATTTCTTTCCAACAATTCATCTCCTTTCTTCTCAACACTCTCCTCCGATTGCTTAATTTGTGCCATGTCTGCCTCAACGGCTTTGGATCACCAACTTTGTTCTGCTACCAATGTTAGATCTTGAACTCTAACAGAAAAACGAATGAAATTTTTTATTGATTTGAACTGAAAGTTTACAACTCTATTTACTAGTAACAAACTGAAAATAGAGAAAAGAAACAGTTTATCAGACAAAGCTTAGGCCAAAAATTCTGTACAACTGACTACTCTTATTTATAGATGCGAAACTCACTAATTCTACACGCAGTAAACATCCCACGTGAGATACAAATCAGCTACTCTCTGAAACGAGCTGGCATACGGAGTTGGTTCCTGGCCTGCTCATATCTCGAAGTATCCTCCTCTGGCTGCTCGTGTGTAGCATTACACATGCATAGTGACTTCTCCACAACAGGACCAGCTTCCCTGGACTCAGTTGTCATGGGCTCCAATGTGGATTCCTCCGTTGTAGGCTTTGATGCATACAGCCCATGCTCTGACGCAGAAGGTGTTAATATAGGAACAATGGTCCTAACAGATTGTATTTGACCTGGATGAAAATATTGTTGGATGAAACTAGCCTAGAGGCTGACTGGATTTGACCTGGATGAGAATATTGTTAGCTGACACTGGCTTAAATGCTGATTGGATTTGAGCTGGATGAGTCCAGTGCTGTGCACATACTAGCTTACTTCTTTACATGCCAGGAATGTTGACCTCAACCATATTGATGGAGGTATTAGTGGGTTGCATTGCATGCAATTCAAACATCTGATTTCCCCGCTCTAGATTGATTCTAATGGCTTTTTCCTAGTCATATTGAGTTTAAATTGTAGGATTGTTTCATAAAACAAATAAAAATATGACTACAGATGTTGAGGTTTATTTCTGCTTACTTTCTTCTTTCTCACTTTCTTTGCGTCTAATTCTAGCTTTATGCTAGCTAAAACTGTAAAAAGTAGAATATTTATGCTCAAGTCTACTATTCAATTCCTTTTTTTTTTTTTTTTGGCCTCCATGGCATTTATGGCAAATTGTCAATGACCGATAGCTATTGACCCATCATGTTCTTTTGGTTATGTTTCTTGTTATTATTATTTACTTTCAGACAACATTTGAGGATGTTTTTCCTGCTGAGGCAACCAGTGTTGAGGAATATTTACAGCAGGTAATTTTGGAATTTTTGTTCTTTCATGATGATATATTGATTTCACAAATAATTATTGAGTACTATCGTCAGAAATAGGATTGGTGATGTGTTCCAAAAAGAACACTGATGAAACCCAATAAATTGTCCCAGCTGTGTCCATTGGTAATGTTTTGCCACCTCTCAGCATCATGATCAATTGATTAGGAAATCCTACCAACTCTTTATAAATCATTGTTTCAATATTTCACAAAATGATCAATGTTGATTAGTTTTCCCACAGCGCAGAACATGTTCATATTTGATTAGTTATTGTCATTTTTTTTTGGATAAAATAGTTATTGTCATTTGAATGTCAAGAAGGTGAAAATCAAAAAGTTATGAGAGAGGTTTGTTGAAATGATTGTTTCTTGGTTTTAGAAGCAGGTCAAATGTGCTAATAGCTAATTATTGTGCTTGTCAAATAGGGGAATATACTGTTGAATTTTATGGACCATTTGATTCATTCTTACGTTGTCTGTGGGCCAAGAACGAGGTCTTTCTTCACTTTGCTGAATCCATACAGGCCTACAGGGGTCATCAAGCTTCATGAAAAATATCCCACCTCCTATTTCTGCAAAAGTACGTTCTTGAGCTCTTTGGTATTAGCCTATTGGGTGTTGCCCTCCAATCTGAATGGCTATTATCCTGGTGGGACTGCTGCAGGCTGCCTCATCTTTGTTCTTTACTCAATCACTGCTTGTTGAAAATGCTTTGATTTCCATTGTCAGCTTTAAGCATTTACTTTCCAGAATTGAATGCTAGGGATTCTATCCTGATTGACTCATTGTATTGAAGTCAACGACAATCAAAATTGATGGTTGCACCAATCTACCACGAAAGCAACAATCAACTAAAAGATGTCCAGGAGAAAGAGGGCTGTTCTATTTCCTTTTCCACCTTATTACATAATTTCTCAGATTTGTATGAATCTGGAACTTTCTTCTAAGATCAAGAACGTTCCTGATCCCCTATGGGTTTCATATTGTGGGCTCATCTGATAATGGTGGTCATCTAACTATGAGCATGGGTGCCTAGGAGTTAAGCTCACACAACATCATGCTCCTTAGAGTCTTTTCCATCTCATCATGTAGTTGCTCAGATCATCTTTGCAAATCTGGAACTTTCTTCTGAGCTCAAGAACGCCTCTGTGGGTTTCATATTGTGGGCTCATCTGACAATGGTGGCCATGTAGCTATGAGCTATGAACACTCAGGAGTGAAGCCCATGCAACATTTTGCTCGTCAGAGTTGACTGTCTTTCTCTGAATTTTCCCTGGAAATTGCACCTCATTCTTGGCTATTTGGCAGGTGATATATTTTCTGTCTGTCAGAAAATAACAGTAATTGAAATTTTAATCTGTTTATTGACAAGTTTAAGATCGTCACATTTCCCAAGCTTCTTTCTCTAGTGACTCTACCCAACAAATCTACCACTGTGAATACATTATCAATGTCCTTTTGAGCTAATTTTTCCAGATTTAAACCCAGATGATGACTATGGGTTCCAGATCTGCTGAATGTTCTTGATGGCTCTCGTTTTTGAGTATGATCCAGCTCAATTCATATGGTGATAAGTTTTCCCCCAGCACAACTTTTTCTCCCAATTGTATGTTTATGCGCGAAGCTGTGCTGATGTTTCCATGTTGAAGTACTGCTAATCTTGTTGCTTCATCTTAAGCACTGTGGCTATTAGTTTTATTGTTATTTTCTCCATGATCTTAGACAAGACCTCAATCCATCGGAGAATAGCATACTGTGTTGAAATCTTAGATCTAAAATTTTACTTTTATCTAGTTTTTCCTAATGCACCCTAATGCTGCTAAGTTGCTTTTTATATTCTTAGTTACATGTCTTTCTATCTTTTAATTTGCTTCAAGTCCAAATTTGAGCATTTGATTGATCACATCGTCTTATTTCTTTTCTATATCTTCCCTTGCATCTAAGGTTCATGAAATGGCAATGGTGTCAGCTATTCAAGAAGCACAAAAGGATAATATAAGAAGCTTTAATGATTACATGATGAAAGTTATGGAGGTAACTGGTTGATCCCATCTTTCTACTTTTGTGCTTTATGTACTTCATTTATTTATATTCTTCATCTGTTATTAGGCTGTTAGAAGAAATGCTAACATGAGTCAGGGTAGTGTGGAAATACATTTATCGGCTGTGCATTGTTCTTTGCCAACACTTGGGTGTTCTCAGGTGGAAGCCAAGAGGGTTGGAATTTCTCAGCTTTGTAATAGTTGACCTGAACCATGGATTCTTAGATTAAAGTTGAGCTGAGGGCTCCGTCAACACCCAAAGCCGATTGGATGAATGTAGTCATCCATTCATTATGGTACTTGGCTTGTAGGTATGTGGTGGTCAATCAATACTATATTCATGCTTACCCAGCCAGGCTGGTCCTAGGAGATAATTCTTACAGCATATTTGAATCTGCTTATGTGGGCTGGATCTTCTAGATAGCTGCTTTTTTGACTTTGCAACTTTTTTGGTGAATTCACTCTTGTTATAGCAATTCCTTATTGTCGCTCTTCTGTGTTTCTTTTTCTCCTATTTGATGATTTTCTTTGTGATTCGCTCATGTGTTTATAGGAGGACTGGCAAAAGGAAAAGAGGGACTTTTTGCAGAGTCTAAACCAGCTTTCATCTTTACCTAGGACCAACATCAGTTCTCCAAGCACTGGAATGCCTGTTCCTGGTCGAGTTTCTGCCTTGCCTGCTGGTTCTCAGGTGGCTAGTCGTCCCAGTATGGAGCTCATGACTCTTTCTAACAAGCCTACCCTTGACAATAAGGCAACAATCTATGCTGAAGTGGTTAGGAATCTCAATGACGCAAGAGAGCGTGGTCTAACCTTCAAGGTAAGATGGTATTTTTGTGAGAACTTCTATGAAATCTATTGAGCATTCTAGTTTAGATACTTGATTCATGATTGTCTATGGAGGTCACTGCCTAATGGTGTGACCCAGAAAAAAACTATCAATGGTCCACTGGCATTCTCTGACAACATGCACCCATATTCTTTCGGTCCTTCCTTGTGCTTTTGGTGTTTTTTCCGAAATCCACTCCACCTGAACCACTATAGTTTTTTTCCGACTGAAACACAGCTGAAGTTGGTTAACTGTTGCTGCCTACTTTCATCATCTTATTACCATCTGTGTCTAATTATCTTGCTTGTTGGCTTGGTTGTCCACCTCAAACACCTGTTGTCAGATATGTCATTCTATAAGCATGTTGTTACTTGACTATCCTGGATTCTGCCTTACTATATTTCTTTCTATATTGCTATCTTATCAAAATTTTCCTCCAGCTTGATCATTGGCCAATGATAACATAGCTGTTGAATGTGCCTTTTGCTTTCTCCATCCAGGTTTGGGTCTGTAGGCAATTTCCTCTGTGATCTTCCCTTTTCATGAATTTCTAACCTAAGTGTAGAGACATTTTTCTTATTCAAGCATACATATACTCATTCTTAGTATTTGGTAGCTCAACCTCATTGATTTATCATTTGTTATCTGCGTAGCCTGCTACAGCTTTCAGAAGCACGTACGAAAGTTTGGGCCTTGAGGCATCTGGTGCTAAATCAGTAGGCATGCAGAAGATATGGCATCTTATTCAGGTTTATTATCCATCCAGTTTTTATATGTAACTAGGTTGCACAGGGTTTCTTTTCTATGGGGTTTCCATTGGTGTAATTTTTCCTCTCCTAATTTCTGCTCGTTTCCCCCACAGACGTTACTTGGTGAGGATTCATCTGTTCGTTATAATGTGTCGAGGAAGATGTCACTGGTAATAGGTGCAAGGCGTCATCTAGAATGGGGACATGAAAGATATCTTATGGAGACAATCCAAAGTCACCCTGCACAGGTGAAAATGTCAATTTCATTCTTATGGTTTGTCTTTAGACCTTTCTGCTTGAGCTTTTGCCTTAGATATCTTCTCTTTAACTCTCATCACTCACTTCTGTTTTTGTCATGGTTTTGTCGCTAGCATAGCTTTTTATTATGATAAAATGGACTTTCCTGCAGCCTCTGCATTTTTTTTTCCGCTTATCCCTGTAATATTTTTTTCATGTCTCGGTCACATGTATTCATTTTAAATGACTAGATTTCTTGACTAATGATCTATTGGAGTATCTGGTATAATTTTTTCTACTCAAGTGATACTTTGAAGTATAAGTACTTTTTTGTTCTTTCTCTAATATAATTTTTATAGCCTGCCTTTGCTGTATAAATTGAATTCGCAATATGATTGTAGGCTGCTCTTGGTGGAGTTGTTGGAAATCTACAAAGAGTTCGGGCATTTCTTCGGGTGTGTTTCTTGCGATGTTTCTGGTTTGTTCCAATCATTGACATATGGTTTCTGTCAAGGCTGACTTTTTTGTCCATTTGATTATAATTTCCATGACAGATTCGTTTACGAGACTATGGTGTTTTAGATTTTGATGCTGGTGATTCCCTCAGGCAACCTCCAATTGACACAACTTGGCAACAGGTTCATCCTGATTAGCTTTTTTCCTGTTAAAAGGAACTCGTACTTTTGCCATTGGACTGGATTTGTTGTGCTAGTATGGGATTTTGTATTTTCTGTGTGGCTTCCACAATCTAACTGTTACACCATTGGTCATGCATCACCAGGCCCTAGCAACATTCTGTACTGGGTTCTCAAAACTTGTCTAAAGTGCAGTAAATCTGAATCAACTACCAATCCTTTCTTCTTTTTCCTCTTTCTCCTTTTGATTTATTCTTTTGCCTTTTCTTTTCTTTTCTTTTATTTTTCCTCTCTTTTTCCATCACAGTTGAACTGCAAAGAAGTGTCATGTTGATACTTTTGAGGGGACACGAGTCATTTCAGAGCAACTTTGGCAAACTTAATAGTTAATAATGAAGAATACTTTTGATGGGAACTTTTTTTTGGAATTTTAAGTATATAACTACTTGATTTGAGATTTTGAATATTTATTTGATTACTGATCAAAACATAGACCGACTTGATGATGCAATTAGGCTGGAGTTTTATCTTGCATGTCAACTTTTCTATAAATAGTGTAGTACAAGCTCAGTTGATTATGAATCAAGAATTCGTTTATCCTTTTTTTTTTTTTAAATTATTTATCCTATTTTTCTGAGTCTGTTCTTCACTTACTTTCCCTGTTTGAGAAGGTTTCCTCTTCATTTCATAGTTTTCCTTTTTGGGATTATTTGGCATCTTGTCCTACATTGCTTTTATGGTGGAACTTGTGACTATGGTAGTTTATACTAGGGAATTCCCTCAGTCAATCTTTGTGACAACCATATGTGGGAAAAACAAATAGAAAAATTTGGGTGGGATTTCTTTGTTAATTTTATTGTTTGATTTGTTACCCTTCCTGGGTGGGTGAGTCCAACTCCATGGATTCCCATGTGTCTTTCAGGTCAAAAGACAAATTAAATGAGATGCTGGGAATTAGTGTATCATGAACCAAATTAATCTTCAGATGTAGCCACCATGTTAAAGATCTTAGTAGCAAGCGCTCGATTCATTGGGTTGCTTATGATGCTCAGGGAGTAGGGGAAAAGTTATGTTGCACAGTACAATGACACAGCACTGTGGAAGGACATGAATACCACAGTCCACCTTCTATTTCCTTTTTGGCACTTCAATGTAATAGAAGCAGATACCAAAATTTCAATTTTGTGGAACATTTACTCTTCTGTTGTAACAAGACATCCATATTTTCTAGCTGTTCTTCTAGATGTTTTGATTGATTGATTTTCTTTTGATTCCTTACAGATTTATTTTTGCCTGAGAACTGGTTATTATGATGAAGCAAGAACTGTTGCTCAATCATCCCGAGTGTCACACCAATTTGCCTCTCAGGTATTTGTTAACAAGTGCTGTCACTTACATACCTTCTGTAGACATTAAACTCAATCATTGGTTTCTGCAGCTTATGGAATGGATTACAACTGGAGGTATGGTTTCACCAGAGACTGCAGCAGCTGCTTCTGATGAATGTGAAAAAATGTTGAGGATGGGTGATCGAGCAGGTCGAAGCAGTTATGACAAGAAAAAGTTGCTACTTTATGCCATTATATCTGGTTGTCGCCGTCAAATAGATCGGTTGCTTAGAGACTTGCCAACACATTTTAACACTATAGAGGATTTCTTATGGTTCAAGCTGTCGGCAGTCCGGGACTCTCCATCTGGTTCATCATCTGTCGTCTTGAATGAGGGCTTGGTGCCATACACTTTAGATGATTTGCAGGTTTACTTGAATAAGTTTGAGCCATCTTACTACACAAAAAATGGAAAAGACCCTCTGGTCTACCCATATGTGTTACTTCTGAGCATTCAACTACTACCAGCTGTACTACATTTGTCCAAGGAAACAGGAGAAGAAGGATACAGTATTGATGCCGTGCATATCGCAATAGTGCTAGCAGATCATGGTGTTCTTTCTGAAGGCACTGGCACCGGACAGAAGTTGGGAGTGATGGATGCTTTTGCTGAAGCGACTAGCTTAATTCGGCAGTATGGCTCATTGTACTTGCGTCTAGGTAACCTTTCTCTGGCATTGGAGTATTTTGCTCAAGCTGCTGCTGCAATGGGTGGTGGGCAAGTGTCATGGAGTGGAAGAGGGAGCATTGATCAACAAAGACAAAGAAACTTGATGTTGAAACAACTTCTAACTGACATTTTGTTGCGAGATGGTGGCATTTCTCTCTTGCTTGGTCCAAGAGGCGCAGGTGAAGAAGGCGACTTGAGAAGATTCTTTGCTGACAGGCACACACAGCAAGAATTTTTGCTTGAAGCTGCTCGCCAATGTCAAGAAGCTGGGTTCTATGATAAAGTATGCTCTTCCTTCCAGTCATGGTCATACACTGCTTTTGTTTTCCTATTGTTCAATTGGATGGATGTGTTGGGGATTTACTTTTAGATTATCATAACCCAGAATTTTGAACAAATGAGTTCAATTACTTGAGCGGCTCATTTCCTGTTCGATGTTTGCTTTCACTCTTTCAGAGGAGGATGTAAGTATTGTTGTCCTTGTATTCACTCCCTTTCTCAGTTGTGTAGTTTGATTCATGATTACTTGGTTCATAGACTTACCACACACATCCTTTTCGTTAGGAAGTGGTTTTTGATTATCTGTAAAAGACTAATCTTGGTCTGTAATGGTGGTCCTAACTCCAATGGATGATGACAGTTGACACTGTCACCCTGGATGTCCATTCTTGAATTTATCCATGTCCATAGGCTTTTTTTCATTTTTATAACAGGAAACTTATGAAAAATCTATAATTAATAGGCTGGCTGAATATTCTTTCAAAACATATCTGTGGGATGATTGGATCTGTCCAGTTGGTGAAATGCCAAATGAACTCTTAAGGTGCTTGTAGCCCATGTTTCAATTGAGATGCTTGCTATTCTTTAATATTTTCTTCAGGGACACACTTTTGGTTGTTTAAATTGTTTTACATTTACATCTTCTTGTCAGGGATTTTTTCCCCTTTTTGTTATGTTAATGCCTCAATTGTTGATGTTACTGCCATTTTGCATTATTTTTGCTACAGCCTCTATGCATTGTTTTTTGCCTGCTGCTGCTGCTGCTGCTCTGCGCTGGTTGTCTATCTTGTTCTGTGATTAATGCAGATGCTTGTTGGCTTGTTTTGCAATTTGTCGATTTGTGTAAACATAATGGAAAGAAAGGCTGGCTGCTGCTTGACTTTTGGTTTCATATTTATTTGAGATGCTTGTTTATTTTTATAATTATGATGCTTGTCAGTCTGTAGAAATTCAGAAGAGGGTGGGGGCATTTGCAACAGCTTTGGAGACGATTAATAAATGTCTTTCGGAAGCAATTTGTGCCCTGTCACGTGGTAGGTTGGATGGTGAAAGTCGCACTGCTGGACTCATCCACTCAGGAAATGTAATATTGGAGACATACAAATATTCGCCTGAATCCAGGTTCTCTCTTATCAATCTTCCAATGTTTTTCATTGGTTTTCATGGTTAAATTGGATTGAAATTTTCCTGAACAAATGCACACTGAGGCTTCGTTCGTAGTTCTCTCTTTTCCTCAACTGTTGCAAAAGAAATTGAATGAACACATTTTTTGGAATAATATTTTTGACCTTTTATAACATGCGTACCTTCATTGTGAATGACCCTAGAAAGGATTATCATCCTGTTTGCCGAGTCAAACAGGAACTCCAATTAGCCCAGTGCATAGTTTTTTCTAATTTTTTTAAAAAAATGAAAATATGGGCCCAAGTATTTTAATTGACATGCCAAAATTTACAATGTTTGGATGCGTATATGTATATTTTTTCTGAATTTCAAAAATCAACAGTTTTTATGGGTATTTAAGTAATTTTTGCCCCTCAAAACTGTTGATTTTTAAATTCAGATAAATGTATACACGTCTAAAAATTTTAAAATCTAATATTTGAATTAAATACAATTGGACTTACATTTGCATAACAAATTTTAAAAATACATAAATGTGCCAGTGCTAACGGGATCATTACCTCCCTTAGAAAATGGGAAAGGCCCTGCTTAAAGCTCTGCCATATCCAAAACGGCTAGTTCGAGATATTATGGTGCAACTTGGATGAACACATAAAGAGCTGTTTTAAAGCATTAGTAGGTTTCTTAGGTGTGGATTGTCATTCCACTGTTAGTTCTTCTGTTTATTCATTTGCTTGTAAGACACTGGTGTGACTTTTACCAATACAAAGATTTTTTTGGGAATATTTATATATTTGAATTAATGTTTATTAGACTGCAATGGTAATTATCACTGTAATGAGGCAATTAAATCTCTTTTTCTTTTGGTCAAAACTTCTTTTTTTTTTTTAAAAAAAAAATATTTTTTCTCTTTCCGGTTTAATATTCAGTGTCCTGCAACAGGACGCATGGTTCATCTTTTATCATCAGTGGTTTTTTTAAGCTTTTGTGTGTTGGTACCTTAGCTTATTTGTTAGCCAAAAAAATAATTTTATGGTATGCCACCAAGTCAAGAGTATACATCAAATACTGGAAATGGAACTGTGATTGTTGGAACTTGGAAAAAGAATGGGTGGTTTGTGGATTTTTATCCGCGGCATGGGTCCTGTGTAAAACTCACAATTTTACAAAGCTTCGATCTAGAAATGATTATAAGAGGGCCAATTTAGGGTGTGCTTGGGACGTGATAAAACTTATGGATGAAAATTTTTTGGCGTAAAAGTTATTAAATTGATAGAAAATGATGCGATGTGATAGGGGTAATGATGTGGAGTAAAAAAAATAATGTATAAGTAATTGTGTAAAAATGATTGAAAAGTAAGTTAGTTTGTATAGAAAGATATGAAGAAATAATTAAAAAATTGGGTAGTTGTAGAGAGTAAAAAATTTTCGGTTGAGAAATTTTAGCTGAAAAATTTTATTTATTGCCAAACACTTTGTTAGTTGCAGGCCCTTCAAAAGCCTATTGAGGGGCACACAAAGTGCAAAAAGACGGTTGCATATTAAGGATGGATTTATTGTCACAAATCATAACAGATGCTAGTTGTGGATCATGGTGATTAGACTAGTGTATAGTCCCAACTAGGATCCTCGTAGTAAGAAATTGTGTGAAGCCATTCATCATGAGAGTGTAACAGTGTGTCATAGAGTACAACCTGTGCACACATAGCCCGGATTTTAGCTTAATGAGATGTTGGAATATGTCACAATGCAATGGCTAAGGGATTAAGACTGGAGACATTTCATAGGTTGGACTTTTGGAATATTGGCTTATTTTGTTGTGTTATTCTCCAAATCTTAGCCATTATAATTACATTCTGCTGTTTATGATGGTGACAAATAATGTTTATTTTATATATTCCTTGAGCAGTGATTCCACAAAAATTTTGTATTTTGATTCTCACAATATTTCTAAGGCTTGCTTAAATGTCTTATTTGATCATGGTTGGAAGGGAGAAAAGAAAACGCACACAGGGAAATTGAAAGGAGAACTTAAATTGCACTTAACGATGTTCTTGTCTGCATGGTGCGTGCTGGCTTACACATAGGAAAAAGTTGACTATAGGTGACACTGTGTCCCTCTTGTAGCAGAATGCACCAGGAGTCTGAAGCTGTGTTAAATGTCTCTCTTTCTATTCACCTTTGTAGTCTTCACTGTCAAAAGATATTAACCTGAAAATGCAATGGTAGCATGGCTTGAATTATTGCAAAGGCTTATTAGTGTTGGCATTTGATCTTCTTAATTTGTGTGTGCAGTCTTCAGGGGAGAGGAAACATTTCTGAACAAGAAGTGATACTAAGACAGCTTGAGGCCATACTTTTTGTACACAAAATGGCTAGAGCAGGACAGCATGCTGATGCACTGAGGGAGATAACTAAGCTGTCCTTCCTTCCATTCGATCCTCGAGCAGGTGATATCACACGTGATGTGTTCCAGAGCCTGTCTCCGTATGTGCAAGAATGTGTGCCAGATCTGCTTAAGATTGCTGTTAATTCTATGGACAGTGTAACAGATTCTGATGGTACACTACGTGCATTGAGGACAAAGGTTGGTTTTCCTGCCATCATCATTGTTTGCTACGTTAATCATCTGTTTTACCAGTATTGCTCACTTTATTGGTATTATCATTTATCGTTGATGTTGTTCCCAATAATATTTCAAGGAGATGACTGACAAGTTATCATATACGAAACTGATAGTTTATTTAGGGGCTGTCTAGCAAGCACAAAAACTATCCATTTTTTGAAAAACTTTTCAATGACAAGGATGATAGGACAAAAATGGTCATTTCATGGGTTGAAAACCAATTTTTTCTGGCTGGCAACATGTGAGCAGTTGCATACCTTGGAAATGACGCCACCACTGGGGAAGGAAAGGGGGGGGGGGGGGGTTCCAAAAGTGGTTGCAATCATGCAGTCCACCAGTGGGCTCATAAATACGAGTCTGACAATTTCACTGTGTAGGTCAGAAAACAATTAATACACAGTTTTTGGCCGGGGAAAAAATGTCTCTGAGTTTTATATGTTTCTAAACAGCCCCTTATTCAAAACTTTCTCAATGGTATTGGTTGGCAGTGACTGATAAATTGTCTTATTGGAAACTTCATCTGTTCCAGATCTTATCATTAACTATGGGGAAATTGGAGCAATATTCTCTCCATTTTGTCAAGCATATCAGAGATGTTGTTGCTGTTTTACAAATTATCTACCAAATCCGCTATTGATCATTTCTTCCCTTATGGCTTGTCAAACAACTTTAATATGATGATAATCTTCCTAAATGAATGTGAAATCTAATATGTCTTATTAATTTGTCTAATAGTTTATTTATTCAAATTGTCTTTTCCAGATCTTATGATTAACTTTTGGTATATTATAGCAATATCATCTCCATTTTGTTGATCACATCAGAGACGTTGTTGATGTTGTTGTTTTACAAATCATCTCTCAAAACCCTCTTTTGACCATTTTTTCCCTTATTGCTTGTCAAATAACTATAATAACCTCCCTAAATCAGTGAAATCTATGTTTTTAGTGTATATTGTCTGTGTATGTTCATGTGAACATCGATGTAATTTTCTTGTCTTAAAGTCATATTAATTTTTTTCAGGTTATATGTGTGTCTCTTAGGTATTTTCCTTGGTCATCAAATTTTACAGTTGAAGTTATTTTTTCTGCTTCAATTTATCTTATGTTTACATTAATTTATCATTACTTTGATTAATTGTTTTTTCCAATGAAGTTCCTTGATAACAATGATATTATCTCCAACAAAATGAGATTATTTTTAAATACCAATAAGGCCAGCATTGGTTGTCAGTACTTCTATCATTCTCATTTCTGAATTTTGTCTTTTCACAAAGTATCAATGGTTGTTGCAAAATTTGATTACTGGTTTTGCTATTGTATTCCTATTTAATTTCTAAATGTACAGCCAACCAGGTGTATCCAGGTTGGTACCAGCATTGGGCACAGATGCTGCTGGTCATGGGATTGAGTCTAATATGAGAGCTTTGTCTCATGTAAGTGGGAGCTATTGTCTCTTGTGTGGGGAGCATTTGGTCTCCTCCTTTGTTGATAGTGGGAAAATTATAAGGATATTTGAGCTAGATCTGTAACATGAAATGAGATATATGTATTCTCAGACTTGATTTGTAATATGAGTTGAGATGAGATGTAATATTCCAAGGGCATGTTTGTTTTCAACAAAAACTTTTCAAACTAAAACTTTTCATTTTAAAACTTTTTATTCCTTATTACTACCATATTGTAAAATCATTTCTTCACATCTTCCTATACAACTACCCTATTTTTTAATCATTTCTACGCAACTACCTATACAACTAACCTATCTATTTTAACTTTATTTTCTTTGCATTTCATCATTACCCTTTCATATCACTTCATTTTCTATTAATTTAACAACTTTTATACTAAAAGCTTTTCATTCAAAAGTTTTATTACTTCCCAAACACACCTGAAGACCTATAAAAAAAACACTAAATATACCTTGATACATATTCCTTGATACCAATTCCATGAAGCTATTTGAAACACTACTTGGTCCCGATGCATTATTTCCTGCATTGTTGATTTTCTAAGAGGCCTATGGTTTTGTTTTGGTGGCTGTATCTAGTTGGGGTATGAACTTATGTAGGCAGTAGTAATGCATTCTGATGCACTGATGCACTTTGCTTGCTTGCTTGCTTCCTTTTTTTTTTTTTTTTTTTTTTTAAAAAAAAAAACAATTTCGTTGTCTAATACTGATCTTTGTGTCTAAGGGGGTGTTTGTTTATCCAGAAAATTTTTCAAACTAAAGGTGTGTTTGCGAAATGATGAAACTGTTGATAAAAAGTTTTTTGTGTAAAAATTTTTGAAATGAGAGGAAATAATGTGATATGGTAGGGTAATAATGAGGAGTAAAGAAAACAAAGTTAAAATAGATAGGTTAGTTATATTAGTAGTTGTGTAGAAATGATTGAAAGTTAGGGTTGTTGTATAGGAAGATATGAAAATAAAAATAAAAATAGGGTAGTTATGAAGAATAAAAAGTTTTTATGAAAAATAAACATATGCTAAAATTTGTTACTCTATTTTTTAATTATTTCTTTACTTCTTCCTATATAGTTACCTTACTTTTCAATTATTTCTAGACAACTATCTATACATCTAAATCTATTTTTTTTGATTGGTCTAATTTACCTATTTTAACTTTATTCTCTTTACTTATAATTACCCCTACCATATTATATCATTTTTTCCATTTCAAAATCTTTTAAAACAAAAACTTTCATAAAAAGTTTTATCATTTTCCAAACACACCCTTAAAGGTTATAGATTATCCTCAACCTTGGGAGTTTTGAGTGTTCTCTAATATTGGACTTGCCAGTCCAACAGTCTGGTTCTAGATTCAGCATCTTTGGCATATTATTTTGTTTCCATTGTTTTGCTGATATATATTCGGTAATCATTTGGATAATTGTTCCTGTTTAATATCGGGAGAAAATAATGATCACAACGCAGTGAACCTTGCTAGCCAACAATTGGAATTGATGTTCTGCACATCAATGGAATTTAAACTAGAAAGTGCTTCCACTGGCCATCAAGATCCATTCTTTATTTTTTGCACTATTCATGTCTTCATTTACTCTTCAAAAACTTGTTTCTTTTTTTGTTTTGCTATCCATATTCAAATTATGCATGGTTTCTTTGAACTTGTAGATTGCAAACTTTCTGGCGAATCACACAAATAGGAATTGGCCTCGCGATTTGTATGCCAAGGTTGCTCAAAGCATATGAAGTAGGCGTTGATGAGTTGTTGTGTCTATAGTTGGCAGTCATGGAGGTATGCATATTTCCAGTGTGGCTTGTTTCTACTATTTATGATATAGGGTTCCACATGAAATGCTTAATATGCGAATTGATGGGTCCCATTTTTTATGAATGTTTTCTTTTACTCTTTGGCCTTCTTGGATTTGTCGTTGCATTAGTATACTTGTGGGAGATGGTTTGCCCTAATAATTTAGGAAGACGTTGGACGAGCTAAAGCTTTGATAATTCTCCAACATTATAGAGGTTGACTTGCACAATGATGCAGACATCCGAATCTGAATCCAAATATTGATGTTTTTTAAAACGAAAATAGATGGCAATGTGCATCAATCTTTACAAACGTGAAACTCATTATTGATGGATGGTGAGGAATTCTTTATTGGTATGCTATTATGGTTGGTCCCTCATGGTTTTCTGACATTTTGTTTAGAGGTTTACATGAGATCCAAGTGTGAAAAGGCCAGACTACTATTTTTAACTATGGTGGTGGATACACACCAAGAGAGCAATTAAAGTCGTTGGTCAACCATACAATCGAGGAACTCTGAGCTTGTGCATTTGCCAATCAGAATGAGAAAGATTTCAGCAATTACTGAAGACATGAGGAGAGGAGCACCGCAAGATGATGATGAGTTGATGTGACTCATCTTAGGATTTTTAATATGAAATGTATTCACTTATTTGTCCGTGTCAAAAGCAGTTTCTCTCTTTTTGAGCTGATGCTATTTTCTGCGCAGGAGTGAGCAAGCCAAGCCCACCACAGATGCAGGAAGAGGAAGGGTTGGTTTGGTGAGATTGACGAAAGTAATTGAAAAGCTAGAAGCAGCATCCGAATATCTGAACTTCATATACTTGATGGGGTGTAAAATGTTTGCAAGAAGGAAGATTGCTGTCTGATGAACCAGATGTTCCATCCACCCAGTAACGGCGTCAATTACGCCAATGCCCTTAAGATTTGCATAACGTTTGCTCGAGTTTTGTTTTGTTCTTTTAAGGATTTGTAATCATATATGCTCCCGATGTAGTGATCTACTTGCAATTTGCTGCTCTTGATGAGAATTGTATGTTTAAGAGGAAAGAAAAGCATTATCTTTTTCTCATTCTAACCTTTTCATTTTTTTTTTCCCGAATTGAATTGTGAGTTTTGATAACATCAAATCGTCCATCACGCTTTTCACGGGTCATGCTTCAATCTGGCGCTTGAAAAATGCAAGTATTTTTTTATTTTTGAAATTCAAAAAACGTAAAATTTGAGAAAGAGGGGGGGTGGGAAGATCATGTTTGGGCTCGCATATCTATGAATAAAATATTTAAAAAAATGAAAAGAAGAAAGGGAAAAGTTTGCGTAGCATTGAAGCATGACCTTACTTTTATGCACATTTTTGCCCCCAAAAAATGATCATCCTCATGATTTTTTTTTTGATTGGTCATCATGAATTTTAATTGGTGGGGGAACGGTTACAAGATTGTCTAAAAAAATATTTTTTAAAGATTATATAAAAGTATTTTTTAGATGTTATGCAATTGCAGTTTGAATAAATAATCTTCAGTACCTTGGTAGTTGGCTGAATGATTCATTTCAATGATTGATTTGAATTTTGCCAAAACATTATTAGTCGAGAAAGAAAATTCAATTCACGGTATCGCCGCACACATGCGAACAATTAGGCATAAATTTCAATATGAATATTAAGCTAGCATATTTTTAAATGGAATAAACATTTCAATTATTTTATCATATTAAATTTCTCGATTTCCATTTGTTGCTGTATACTATATTGATATCTAATTTGCAGCACTGAAATAAGCATTTACAATAAATATATATCTCAACGCCTAAATGATTTCATTCTTGCAATCCATTGTAATCCAATGTAATAAAAAATGAGTTCATTATTGCATCTAGACAAATTGACAGAGGCATTCAACATATTCGCATTACAAAATGTTAATTCACAACAGAATTCAAGATGGCCTAAATGTCTGTTACTAGAAACGTTAGGCGTGCCACCACTTGTATGATCTTATGTGACCAAGAGTAACGTGTGTGCGAGTCGGAGGTTCAAGGTTTGAATTTGGAATGAGAGACTTGTATTGTTTACCTGTCCTTTGAATTACATCTCCATCAATTGCTCCGTCATCCAATGTCATAAAAAATGGGCGACATAATTAAAACAAAAGTCATAAATACATTATTTAATAAAATGGGTAGCGCAATGCAACCTCTTTATGTTCTCATGCTTAAAAACAACGGTCTCACCTGTATACATGTAAGGAAAAAAAAAAAAAAAAGGAGCAAATCTCAGGCGAGCATTGGATCGGGTTCCATAAATGAGTTAGATGTTACGTGCAAAACCTTGGGAATGGCGAGAAGAGATGCATTTTACATCCAACGAGGGATTAATTGGACATAGCATGGGTATTGTTACGTTGCGTCCCCCGTTTTTGCTTCTTCACATCAAGCCATGAGTTACGTATTATACGCAAGCATATAAACAACTCTGTTTTTAATCTTTTATGCATTAAACGATACACAAATTCAAACTAATACGAACACCCAGTGGGGTAACATGCTGGTGCATGAGTGGCGCATGAGTGTTAATCCCGACTTCGATTGTTTGCGAAAGTAGTAGTCTCCATTATAATCCAATGCAATTAAAAAAAATGAACTATTAATAGCTCTGACTAATCCAAGGACTGCTTGTTTTTGTTCCAAGATGCAGATAAATTTCATTTGTCTCCACCAGCAACTCAATTCGACATAAATACACATGCGCAAACTCAAAAACATGCCTAGAAACATCAACACGGTATCATCAATACCAGTCATACGCAAACTTCAACATGTTTGGCACTATAAATTCACCCCTGCGAAAAACGGCACTGCAATAATGTATGATGTCCTCAGGAAAATATCGAAAAGAATGAATAATCCTGAAACAACTGGCTGGTTCTCTGACGAATTTAGGTTTTGAAGAGCAGGAAAGGAAAGAATAGGTGAAAGAAATGGAAGAACCAAGAGAATTCTTACCTGTTTGTTTTTTCGCTTAAGGAAGTCTCTTCCAAATTGTTTTCCCTTTTAATTTGCTTGCAGGCAATTTTGGAAGGCGAATTCCATTCCTGCCGAATTCCAATGGAAGAAGTCGCATGCATGCAAAAAGAATTTCTTCCACCATTAATTATATGTACAAAGGTTATTGTCAGTAACAAATGTGACAACTTTCTTACCCTCTTCTAGAATCCAGCTACCAAGCAATTGAAATTGCCCTCCTAAAGGTAAATATTCGTTTCATAATGCCTTCTTTCATGCTCGTTTCATCAAAACGTACCCCAAAGTACCTCAAAAGAATTATCATAGTGACAAAATGACTTGCAGCACTACTGTTGGATCTGCTTTACAAACTAACTGCAATCATGTCAATTTCACTTTGTATTTAGAATGACTGTATCTGGAAATCGTGGTTGCTTTGTTGCTAGGAACAAGAACTTTTTTTTTACTTTGCTGCCTCCTGATTTTAAATGAATCATTCACTGAACTGAAAAATTTACTTCCTCTTTTACTTTTATTTATTTTCTGAGCAATAACCAGAAGTCCTCAGTTTGTTTACGATATTCACCAACAACTGAATCATGCCCTGCACTGAAAAAATTTCGAGTACAAAGGTAGCACATGTATTGTTTTTTATTATGTAAATATCTCGTCTGCAAGGGAATTATGTCAAGCATTGACAAATGACCTCCATCTCTTGCTGTGTCATTTTTATTTATTTTTATTTTTTTAAATGTATATGAATAACAAGCACCTTTGGTTTGTTAACCAAAATAAATCTCCAACTGAACCATGTCCAACACTGAAAAAATTGAAAGTACAAGTGGCAGTATAATGTACATTTCTTTATAGGATTTACAAATTCATCAATCCAGGGGATTAGAAAAAGGGAAAAGAAACCAAAGGACTCAATTACATGCTAAGCTTCCATAATTACAAGAGTTGGATAAGGCTAGCGAACTGACAAAACCATATGCATTCTTGGCATTACAAACTTTAATAGCTATGAATTAGTATTAGGGTATATTTGTATTGAGGAAAACATAGGCCAGAGAGGTCTACAAGACTATGCAATCTACAAAGTATGAGGGCAAGAGGAAAGATATGAAAATATTGCGGCTTGCAAATGACTGTGTCAAAAAGTGCTATTTTGATGACATCAGTTTTAATTACCTTCCAAATCAGTCATCTGGAGAAGCAGATGAGACCAAGCTCCCCACCATATCCACAGAAGTTGGCATCATGCATTCAATGTGAGAATCACCATGTGAGATGTCTTGTCCAGTAATAACATTTGGGTTAGCTTGACAGTTCAAAATTGCTGGCTCACAACTTCCTTCCCAATCAAACATCTTTGCATTGCCAGCTACTGCAGACGCTGGTGAGGACAGCCCAAGTGATGGATGAAGGCATGGAATGTCAGCGCCACAGTGAAGTCCTGCACCTCCATTAACTGAATGAAGACTGCAATCCCCATCCTTAAAATTGCCACCAGTACACTGCTTTTGAAATGGGAAAACTCCCAATTCTGCATCTATCTTTCCTCTTACATCCAATAGAAGTGTCCTCAACCTAAGCACCTCAGCTTCAAGCAACGCTTGCCCTTGCAATTTCCTTAGAAGTTGCTGATTTATCATGCGCAGTTTTTTAACTTCCTCTTCTAAATATGCAGTGTGGGCCTTTTTTTTCTCCCTATATTTCCTCACCGCCTCTCTATTGCCTGAAGGCCTCCTAGACTTGGGAACAGATGGCTGTTCCTCTCTCGATTGATCATCATCTCCACTTGCAATCACTCGAGTGTGCGTGTGGTAACATGTATGAGTGTGGGTTGCATCAGGACCAGGTGGGTTGCAAGTGTGGGTGTGGGTGCATGTTCGCGTGTTCTTCAAGAATTCATCAAGGAAGGTGTCTACGGGTTCTGATTCACGGATAACAGGATTGGGCGGGAACCCATGGTCAGAGAGCTCTACTTCTCCATCATCCATGTTTCATTTCTTCAACCAGTCGTTACACTGAGTTCCATAGATAACGAATATCCAATGTCTGACAGTCCTTAGCACATTTTAGCATCTGGAATCAAAAGAAGCACAACAAAGGAATTTTTAAATAAATGAGGGGCCCCAAAAAAAAAAAAAAAAAAAAAAACTCTAAAATGGAATCACTAATTTGAATGGAAACTGTTCACTTCTAACTATAGTTATGAACCCAAACAATGACTTAAAAAACCCCAAAAGGAAAGTGGACTTATAAAAAATTCATCAGAAAGCACACCCAAACATCCACACAACAAAATCCATTTATCATCAGCTCCCCTCACACAACATAAAACCCAAATACCCATCGAAATTCAACAAAAATCAGATCTTTTCTCAGAAATCGAAAAATACCCAGATCGAGATTCCTAGTAAATTCCAAAATTAAGAGTCCAGACGCCACCTGGGCGTCGAAATTATCGAGCCCAGAAGAGAATCCGAGCACTCGGGGCAAAAACGATACCAGTTCTCTCTGCCGAATATAGAAAAGTAAAGCAAGATCATGGTTTTCATTGAAACCTCCTCTTCGTTTTCTTGCTGACTGAGATTATTACCTGATCTTGGAAAATTCAGTGGCGTTTCAATTCTTCCTTGCTCGCACCACCACTTCCATCTCCTCAATTCCCTCTCATGCAAAAGCCTGAGGTAGGATTTTATACGGCACACTCGCCGTCCGCGTGGCACTGTAGACACATCTCTTTCCGTACACGTGGCATCTCATAGTCACGTAGATTGGGTCCCACTTGTGCTTCTTCGCCTTTTTGGAGCAATCCTAACCGTCTCTTTTAGTGGGCTTTCATTGACTTGTCCCTTTTGTTTTCCATCTCAATTTCTATTGATTTGGGCTTTTAATTTTTCTGCTTTTAAGGGGAAAAGTGGCAGAATTTTAAAAAAGAAAAATCTCGATGTTTGAACGGTGTGGATCGATTGCAGATTTCGCACGTGTATTGAATTCCTTGTTTCTTTCGGAGTATCATCGGGGCCATCTATCGGCGTCAACTTTCACCTTTTTGAAGCGCGATTGCGGGAGATGCAACAGACTGCGTTCACATCTTACGCTGTTAGTTGCCTGCATTTCTTAAAAAATGGTGGTGACGCATCTGAGAATGCAAAATTATTAAGAATGCTCTGCTGAAGTTGACTTACATGTACCCCACCCTGAGAGGAGAAGGACAGGAGAAGAAATTGAAGGTATTTTAGATTTTTTTTTAAAAAAAATATTTTTAGAAATTAAAAGATTTATCCCAAATATATATTGTGTTTGATTTATTTTCTTTTTTTTTTAATGAAGTTTGATTTATGTTCGAACTATATTTATTTTGTATGGTTAATGATCTTGTTAGTGTCGATTGATAGGATATTTATTTTTTATTTTTTATTTTTTTTATAAAAATGCGGATCAAAGTATTTTATTTAGGACACGTGTATATATTTGTTTTCTTAATTTTGAAAATTAACATTTAAAGGAATAAAAATTAATTAAAGAGGAATGATCCTGCCAGTCCGTGCTAAACAAATACTTTGTCTAGCCTATTTAAAGAAACTCATTTGCGACAATTTTTTTATTTTTTTTCCATGCACTTATTTATCTAAATGTATTCAATATATAGACTAAGTTTTACCATTTTTAGATATGTGTATATATTTTTTAAAGATTTTTAAATATTAATATGTATATATGTGTTGAAAATAACCTTATTTTCAAATATCTTAAAAAAATATATGTATATATCCAAAATGGTAAAATTTGGTTTATATGTTAAATATACTTAGTTAGACGAGTGTATAAAGGAAAAACAAAAAAATGTTATAAATGAATTTTTTGAGGTGGGCTAAGTGAGACATTTATTTAGCCCGAACTAATAGGATTACTTCTCTTACTTAAATACACAAAACGATTAATTTTTGATATTCGGAAAAATGTATACAGATATTGAAAAAATTATGAAAGTTAATATATGAATTAAACATATTTGTTTTTGTGTTTTCATAAAAAAAATGAAAAAACAACAAGCTAATAATTCATGTTAGCCTCGGCTAGTAGGATCATAATTCATTAATGATTTGATATCTAAAATATTAAATATACCTCTAAGTATGGATAACATATCACTTGCAATTATTTCGTTACAAACGTAAAAGACTGACTGTTTATAAATATTTTAAAGCAAATTCAATGTGTAACCATGAATTTTATCATTAATTTAATTTATACTCACGATTTTTTAAAAATTCTTAAACCGAAGTATTTTATCAAAAATCCTACTTTTACCCATATTGTTAGGGATACGTTAAATGGGTCATTAGCACTTTTGTAAAATGATGAAAATGCTTATCTTAATTTTTGATTTTATAGTTAAAAATTTATGTTTAAATAAATTTTAATATTTTTACAACCATAAAAACATATGTTGTTTAAATACAAATTTTTAACATTGAGCAAACCTACCTCAAATTGTACTAGGACTTGGGTATATTTTTAATTTTAGAGAAGTGCTAACAGCCCCTTTAATGGATCCCGGAGGACATGAGTATAAGTGGAATTTCAAGCGAAATACAAAAGTATATTATGGATTTTTAAAGATTTAGGGGTATAAATAGACCTAGAAGTATAATTCGTACATATGTGTAAAATTTTTGCCTAATAATTTTAACTTCTATATAATTAGAAGCAATTTGATGTAACTTTTTTCATTTTCAAGATATTGATGATTGATGCAAATTTGATTTATTTATTATACCTAACATTACTTGTTTAGTTAGTTTCATCTAAAATAAATATGCGCAACGGTCACATTTGCTAAAAAATAGTTGTATTTATATGTAAATTAGGAAAAATACTTAAATTTATTTCTATATGTATTAAAATATGATAATATTTTATAAAATCATTTATCCATGTAATAGTTACATTTTAGATGATTTAGATATTGAAAATATTAATTAAAAATGAAAATTTAGAATTAAATTATTTTATTATATTAATTTTACACATTTATGGATTGAGCTCATGTAATGATACTAATCAAATAAAAATGTTACATTAAGGAGGTTACATAGAAGAAGACTTTTACAGAAATAGAGCCCATTTTTTCTTACTAATCATATGATTATTAAATTGTTCTCTGTATTAATCAACATTTTATTTATTCTATCCGCGGTGCAAGTCAACTTCTGTTGTATTATTATTACTTTGGCATTTCGATCTTATTATCCATCTCAAACACACTGATTATGTCTAGGTGAGCCACCCCTAAAAAAAAATATAGGAGACCGATGCAATTTTTTATTTAAAAGCGTATTGTTTTATTCCCAACTATTATTCCTTTGTTTTTATATTATTTTCGTTCCTTTCTTCTATCTTATGTCATTGGCTTATAGATTCAACGACGAGGAAGGTTCCGTTACTCAAAAATTGGATTCCAGCCTCGAAAATTGTGAATTTTTAAAAAATTGTCTTCGTTGGCCAAGCATTTTCTCTAGTCTCAATACATAACAACTCAAATTCTTTTCACAAAAAAAAGAAAAAAGAAAAAAAAAAAGCCAACAACAACTCAAATGCTTGGTCATTACTTATATATTTAATTTCCAGCTTCAGATACATGATTTCCTGAGACATTCTTCCCGCAATAATCCTATTTCTCTGTTCCAAAGATATGAGAAACTTGCATGAGATGAAGAAAGTGGATAAAGAATGCAATGATATGTGTTGGAAATGAAAAAGTTGTCTTGAAAATTGAAAAAATTATCTTGAAAATCGAAAAAGTTGTTTCGAAAATGGAGATGCACATTGTATTAAAGGATCTCAAATCCTTCGGAACACCTAAGAAGATAAGCATTTTGTTGAATCCTCAAATTGCTCCAAGAATATCATAGAATATGGAAGGCCTGTTCCGAAACTTCAAGCACAATTCCTGTAACAAAACAAGGCCACTAGTTAATACCAAGTGCCCACAACTACAAGAATATCAAAGGCATTATGTTATCCACAGCTGAAAATAACAATCACCTCCACTGCATATGCCAATCGCAAGATGGTAGCCTCCCCCCATGGACGGCCTATTAATTGCAATCCTATGGGGAGTCCTTGTTTATCATGGCCAACCTGAAATTGGAAGATCTTTAGTGCCAAAGCACAGTAGCTACTTTGCAAGTTTAAGGGAGTCCAAGAACTTCGGTACAGGATCAGTTCAAATTTCTGGGATTCGCATCAGTAATTAGTCTAATTGGGGTTCTCGAGTTTAACTAAACAGAATTTTCCATTGATAATTTCAAACACAATGTTTCCAGATCTTAGAGCTCTGGTGGTTTCCATTGTATATTTTTATGTGGGCCCACATTATTTAGTCGATATACCAAAATTTGGCTTTTCCGGATTCTTGTATATATTTTTACAAAATTTAAGAAATTTCTCTTATTTCATGCTCCACACACGAAAAATGGTCAATTTTCTGAATTTTGAAATTTTGTAAAAAATATGTACGATAATCCAAAAAGGGTAAACTTTTTTATATGAGCTAAATACACATGGGCTCACATAAAAATGGAAAAAATAAAAAATGTAAAATACATGAGGTGACTTAGATAAGTAACAACTAACAAGCCGGTACACAGGATTATGGCACAATGTGGTGAATGCTTGTGCTCCCCGAAGGAGTATTTTAAGGTGCCCATGTTTTCAGATTTGGAAGTGATTGGCTGTCATATCTCAAAGGAATGCAGGTAAGAAACTTTCAACTTACAGGAACAGAAATAGCTGGGAGTCCGAGAAGGTTCCCAGCTGCTATAAATCGCATGAGATAAGCTGAAGCAAGGTCCAACGAAAGAAAAGGAAAAAATCAGACATTTGAGCGGATGAAACCATTGAGATCTATGAGAGTAACTTCATCCATAATTTATGCTTCATGGTTGAAAGGATTTATGCCTACATTGAGTGATCACTGCTCTAGTTCTTAAGAAGTATGAAATTATGAGTCTTTAAGAATTTCTTCTCTGGAACCTGAAATTTTAGGTCTCATTTCTTCTGCAAGCATTGTATACTGGGGATACAAATATTTTATGATGGTGGGAACAACACAATTATATCAAAATTCCAACGAAACTTCATCATTTGACTTAAGGAACTTCCCTAGTGTTTGTGTTATCAAGTGCACAAGTCACATCCTATGTTGTCACAAGATATACTAGTTCCTACTTCCACACATAAAACAGTGTCTTATAGAGAAACAAAGGTTTCAGGGAAATTATCTGCGAGCACTTCTTGAGAGTAGAGGTAATAGCAGCATGCAAGCACTTGCACATTTGACACAAGCTTGTCCATCTACAGGTTCGTGTAATATCAACGGCATTACAAAATTACAGAATTGAAACATTTGTTACAACATATTGCAATCTTTTACATTATCCAGATTTCAGTAAGAAACAATGCAGGAGTTACTGGCATGTAAAAGAATGAAATACTGACCTGAAACTTGCAAATTTGATTCCCCAAATTTGAGAGAACTCGTTGGTATAATTGGGGCTGTCATTCTGTGAGACAAAGGATAATAAAATTATGTTACTTTCTTAGGAATGTCCATTGCTCTAAATAGAAATGGAAGAATGGAATATAAATAAACACAACAAGGCTCATGGTCGCAATGGTAGCATATCAAATTGCAAACTGTTGATTTTGTTTTCTTCTCAAATTTTGTAAAAAATTGGAAAAATAGAAAATTGAAATTTGTGTCTTTTTTCTTTTTATCAATTACTCCAAGAGAGATAATAGCCTCATTGTTACAACACTGAAACTTCCAAGGCCTACTGTTTATGATTTGGTTTCAACAAATTTAACTTTTTCTATCCCACTTTATGGATAGTACAATTACTGGACATCAAAGTTTCTGTCAATGGTGCCATGCAATCTAGAGGCAGATCATACCCAGTTGTTGGGGTGGCTATAACATCAACCTTTTTGAAAGCCTCCAGATGATAATACATGGCCCTTCTCCTGAGTCATAAACAACAAGACAATAAAATGCAAAGTGAATACCTCATCTATTATAATATCAACCAACAGGAAGGTCTTAATAACTCTGTAAATCTTCATTGGTACAAATCAGTCATGTACTAATAGTTTTAACTCACCTATGAACAAAATTGCAATCATATGACTTCAAGCACACAAGTGTTTGGAGAATGTTTGGAGGAGACAAAACTCTATACCATCGTTATTACTTTATTTCATTTGCAATCTTATAAACAAAGAGAAAAAATAGAAAATATGCAATGCTGATAAACACTTGGGGTCCATTCACAATGTCATCACCTAAGTTGCTGTGCAGCAACATACTCAGAGGCAGTGAATGACCGGAAAAGGGCCAAATCAATTTTAGGATCACATGTTAGCTCGGAAATGTTCCTACAAGTATCGAAGAGAAATGACGTTAGCAGCAATAACACCATGTAAAATCTAAAGGGATGGAATCATGGAAATAGAAATCACTCTGAAAAAGACTTTTCTCCTTAGCACACAAGTTCTTGGTTTAGTTGTAAACCTTTTTTAAATTACAATCAGATCAGATAGGGAGCATACCCAGAAACCAGATTTGGACTCAAAGAAGATAGGAATTCTCCACCCATGGAAACTAGAAGTGAATTGGACATCTCTAGTAGCTCTGGCAATACTATCTCAGTTAACTGTTTCAAGAGAAACATATCAGATATCAGTATAGAGTATTAGTTAATCCTGCTGACAAAAAATTTTCACTTTCTTATCTCTGTGCAAAGCTTTCAGGAAAATATTAACAGAAAACCAAGATTTTTGAATTGTTGGACTTGAGGGACTTACTTGGCATCCATACATTGTGGTAATAAGATTAAGAGCATCATCGCATTTAATGGAGATATCAGTTGAGTAGACATCATCAAACCACTGAAAAAACAAGCCAAATGTTTGTAGTACAATATCTTCCATGAATACTGCTATTATGTAATTGACGATCAATAATAAATCATCTTTACCTCTGAATATTTTCCTATTCTCAGTGACCTCAAAACTTCCAAGCTATCATGTGATGCTAAGCGTGGCAAACATGGTGGTGGCTACACAAAGGACCAAGAATTGTGTTAGATGATGAAGGTCTGCAATTAATCCCGTGAAATTAATAAAATAGCAACCCAGACGTTCACTGCAGAAGCACAACAAGGAAAGCTGTGTTCTGCCAGTTGTACCTATTTCTTGTAATCTTAGTCCTGGATGGTCTGACAGAAACATTGAGATAGATAGATATATTTCAAGTAGATAAAGTAAGAAATGTCTTTACATTTAAGACATTAAACCGTTTAGCATTATTGATAGCTTAACTACCTTCCAATCATTTTTTCACTTCTTTCCATAAAACTAATCTACATGTTTCAACTTTATTCTTTTTACTCCTAATCATTACTTATATCATATCATATCACATCACTTTCTCACTTTTTCAAAATTCATTCCTCACATTTTGCCCTTTTTCCTCAGAACACTTTTTCAAAATTCGTTCCCCCCCATTTTTCCCTCTTTCCTCAACACCACACAACTTACTGGATTCAAAGTGATTCTATCAGCTGGAGAAGAGCCATTCATAGCAGCATACCTACACAATTGCCCATCAATTAGTTCCATAGATGAATATAAATTCATGAGAAGTATGGGAAATGAGTTAACGAATCCAAATTCTAAGTGCAAGTGTGCAAAATTTCATAAGTCAATGGAAACAAAAGACAAATTAAACTATGTAATGCACAGAACCAGAAAACTTATTCCAAGCCCGTGAGCTATGGGTCTTGTAGTATGATATTGTTCGCTTTGGCTTCACAACTCAGTTCCACGGTTTTAAAATGCGTCATATCTAACGGAGGGGGTCTACTTTGATTCCATTTCTAACACATGGATCCAGAAAACTTATCCTGAGTACGTAGGTTATGAGTCTTACAATGTGATATTGTCCGCTTTGGTCTGGCAACTCAGCTGCATGGTTTTAAAATGCGTGATACCATGTTTCAAGTTTAGATATACTTATAAACCTCCAGGAACTCTCTTCTCTTTTCGATGCAGGATTCGGTTTTAGGCTATTACAAACTAACGTTAAAAAACACAATTGCGACATCAATGATTAATGAAGAGGAAGATTTTACACTAGCATTACGTCCTCTACAGTTCCCGCAAGAGGTGAAACAACTTCAACAGTCGCATCACATAATGTTCTGCATGCAATGCACAAAGATGGTTTTAGAAAAGCAAATTACTCCATTAGCTAACAAATATATATCATGTCAACATTTATTTTTCCAATAAGTAAATGTGGGTAGTATCCCATAAAAATCAGTGCAAAATTTCTGTTTATTACAAAAATCCTTCTCAATTTTTCTGGAAATGATGGATAATACTAACCTTTGCATTACCTTATTAGTTAAGTAGACTTTTCCAAGACATTAACTCATGTATAAAAGATGTTACCCTTTAATATCATTCCTTCCAAACGTAGTCTTCAAGCCTACTACACCGCAGAGAGAAGATGGAATTCGTATAGAGCCTGCCATTTACACTAGACATGAATTAGTTCATATCCTAAAACAGGATACCTAGGATCTTGTGCATTAGTTGATTTTTATTTTACACAACCTCCACCATCTGTTCCAATTGCTGCTGGACATAATCCAGAAGCAATAATAGCTGCAGGGCCTGAGGATGAGCCTCCTGTATATCTTTCAACTGAGTGGGGATTCCTTGTGGTTCTGTCAGAAAATGGTGTCAAACATATTTAAGTAACATTACACTTCTGTCGTGGTTTAAAAAACAGTAAGGTTCAAAATGGCAGAATCATTACCCATAGTTTGGATTGTTTCCAATAACCCCTAGTCCAAGGTCAGGCATATTTGCCTTTCCTATGAAAATCACACCACAACTACGCAATCTAGAAACACAAATTGCATCTTCCTTAACTGCTTCAGGCCTACGAGAACTTTTTGAGCCACCTGAGAACAAAAACATGAGGATACAAATATAATAATATGGAGAATAGTATCTGGTAACATGGAATATAATAACATTTCACACTACTTAAAGCTCTTAAAAAAAATAAAAATTCTCAACACCATTTGACTTTCAAGTTAAATAGAATGTGAATATTCAAAAATGTCCCCAAATCGCTAAGATTATCATGCTCATGTCTCTAGGGACATTATTGTCAATTCATAAACCATTTAACTTGAAAGCCAAACAGTGTTGGCATGAATGAAATTGATTTGAAAAGTGTTGGCATAGATGAAAACTTTTATAATCATTGACATGAATAAAAATAATTTAGTTTTCGTTGTCATGAATGTTAACGCCCCACGGAAAAATTTTACCTGTGGTTGCATGAGGATAGCAGTCTACATCATCTTTTATGGCCATGAAGATTCCATCTAAAATACCTAAGGGATTTCCTGCATAAATATTTTTTTTGTATTCAACACCGAGTATAGGCTATAAAAGGTAAAGTGATACTCTGGTGTACATGATGACCACATTTTTTTCTTCCAGCATACCTTCTTCAAACCGTTTTGTTGAAGCTGCAGCTTGCTTCCTCACATCCTCAGCAATGAAAGAGATCATTAACTTCATAGGAGGCTTCTTTTTGTCAGAATACTCAACTGCTGAGACAACCCACTCTGCTACCTAGAAAGTGAAATGGTTGTCTGTCTCTCTGTTGTCTGGTTGCATAATGGGCAACAACAAGCAAGCAATTCAAAGTTTACTGAATCTTACAATTGATGGTGTAACATCTTTTGACCGATAAGCATATGCATAGTCACGGATTGTCCAATACAAGAATGAGTCAGGGGAATCCTTGTTCCAATGGCTTTTGGGATCATAAGGCAGTAGACAATCTAAAGCAGATTCAACACAGATGGATGGATTGGTATCTTCGCTGATGAGAACAACTGCTGGTTCCACATCTAGAATAAGAAAACATTGCATGAAGAGAATCAGCTTGTTTTTTGATGACTAAGGACACATATTCCTTCGAATTCTATTTATTTTTCCTTCCTTCAGACAAGATGTAATCTGATATTTCTAAACATGTCTCATGCATACAGTCGAATATTATTTTAGCAGTCACCTAACATGTACATTAACAGCAGGAGTGGGATGCCGTGGAAATGTGAACATGAAATAGGAAAATTACATTAGGCTTGAAGTGACATGACCATAATTTGCAAGATACAACATCAGAAAACAAACCGTGAGGTGGAAACTCAGGTAGGTACATGGGTGACTCAGGGATGACAGTGTGCTGCATCATCTGCAACTCAGATACACCAACAAATAATCAGTATTGCTCACCTATGAAACAAGAACAAATAAATAAAAAAATAGCATTGTTATCAAGTATTAATTGTATGCCAGAAACACACCTCAGTAATATTATTCTGCCATTTTAAGAATGACATGATTAAAGAACCAATGAATGGGATTTCAACCAACCAAGCAAATAACTTCAGTGCATACCCAGTTAAATGAGGAGCTGTGAAACGCAAATGGATCCACAGTTAGATAGTTCCCAACATGTTTAAGTTACTAATTCAGTTTCAATGCAGCTAACTGAGAAATCATCATCAAAAAAAAAAAAAAACACTGACCAACAAATGTGCTCTGAAACTTGACTTTCTCAAATCTCATGCTAAGATGTATCAAAATTACAAACATGTTTGAATTGACGAAACAAACCTTTAATGGTTTCACGCTGATATTCAACAGAAGAAATGTCCACCTCTTCCACTGGCAACATGGTGCGTTTCATACCCATCTGCAAAAAGATGGAAACATCCACAAAACACAACAGGAAATGAATCAAACCCAAATCACAGGAAAGACAGCAAGTTAAGAAGAAGTCACTCTAGCATCTGAAAAACGTCTATTCATGCAAGTGGTCTCAGTTTCACCAAATGGACAATGCCACGTGAGTCACTAGCAGAAAACAATCAGGCAAAAGAAATACTATTCAGCAGAGAATGGATTGGAATCAGCAAACCTTTTTTGCTCCTTATTTCTTTCCTTTTTCTTTCTTCTTCTTCTTCTTCTTCTTTTTTTTTTTTTTCCTTTTCCTTGTGAGAGCAAGGAGACAAAGGAATATATATATTTTTTCCTGAGGATGGAACGGTTTTAACTGGTTTTGCATTGATTATATCTGCCGAAATGCATACACTTCCAATCAGTCCAAAGACTCCCAACCAAACACTAAAATACAGATTTTAGCGTCTATCTTCCGGTGTCTTAGCATTGTTCGGTCCGCGGAGTTTCCAAATCAATCCTGTTTGTCATTTTCGCTGGAAATCAGGAGAACTTTGAGCTCTGATTCTACACCTTCGACACTAATTCAAAGAAAGCGGTTGCAATTTGCGAGAAGACACTTGAATGATATTCTTTGGGAGAAAATTTTAATTTTACTTACAAATGATTATCTAGAGCTTAATCTATTTATAGACAAGAAATTATTGTTATCTAAATTTATTATTAAAAACGTGTATTAAGATAATCTTAAATAGTGCTGAAATTGGATGAGACTGGCTTGACATTGAACTGACAAAGTACTTCCTATCAATGCATATTTTTCGAATTTTTTAATAGGATAAAAAATAACGTTTAATGAAATCTTTAAGTAATTAGGGCCTTTTATATACAGCTCCCGATAACTTTTGCACTTTTTGGCACAATCACCCCCAAAAACTATGTTTTCCCTGCTTTCTCAATCTTTTACGAGAACTCTCATTTTTAAGTTATTTTTAAATGCTAAGGGAATCAGAAAGCACATCCATTTTAAATCCAAAGTCCAAGAAAATATAGCTTTGTTAAGTCCACTTGGGAGACATCTAGGATTTAAAATAATTTAAAAAATGCTGGTTCCAGAACAAAACCGATAAAGTAAACTAGGAGTGATATTTAAAATCAAGAGTTTTGGTGTTAAATTGTAAAATCAAAAAGTTCTGGAGAGTTGTATGAAAAAAGGCTCAATAATCACAGAATTAAAACTTATAAGGCGAGATACTTCACTAGGATGAGTTCGAATCTCGAGGGACTCTGTTTTGGAATTTTAAACCCATGTATGTGTCCAAAAGGCGATTTTGTGAGTTTACGATATGACAATGCAAGTCTCATGACTTGGGCAATAGATTCTTGTTTTGGTGACATGAGAGATTTATATATGCAAGAAAAGTCATTTCCGGTTTCATAGAATGCCTTTCGGCCCCATAAACAATCAACAGTAGGAATCTCTTTCTAACACATACATTGCAAGGACTATCAAAAAAAAAAAAAGAATCATATTCTCTATCCAAAACATCTCTGGAATTCCTGAATTGCTCATCAAGAGATCTTGGTTGGATTAACCACAACCAAGCGATAACCAACTCTTTTTGTACCAATGTTAGTTGCATAATAATAATAATAATAATAATAATACAATAACAATAACAATGACAATAATAATAATAATAACAATAATAATAATAATATAATAATAATAATAACGTTGGTTGGAAAGTTAACGCAGATAGCAATAAACAAACTGTGGTTGTGAAAGATGGTCCCAACAGTTGGGAGTTGTTTGCATTTCATACCACAGCATCTCAGGCATCAACTGCTGCTGCTGCTGTCTTATCTTGGCCAGCACGCTCAAGTTCCTCCTTGTATGAGTGGCTCTGGCCGAAAAGAATTATTTTCGAGTCGACAGACTGCTGCTGCCGTCTTATGGGCATGGACGTGTTTGGAAAGGGAATGCAAAAGGCAAGAGAAATCTTTTCAGATAACGGCAAAAGACTCGACATCGACAGGAAACCATGGATCAAAATATAATTTCACCTATGCGATTTATTCGTGAGGATTGTGGTGAGGGGTACGGGTGCATAATAGATACGAATAAATGTCTCCCTAGTCAGCAGATAACCATTAAATGATTGTACGGCACTCTAAAAGTAGTGTGAAGAAAATCCAAATGGTTAAAGATCCAAACGGTGAATCTTATGAAGAAAACTTCGCTTTGAAAATCCCAACCAGTTAAAAAGAAATGACTAGTAGTCCTCTCCCGCGTGGCTCCGACAGACGTCGATACGTGCTCGGAGCTGGGTAGAGGTGGGTGGGGAATATCTGTGGATTCCGAAAGGAGCCTCGTGAGAAACGATTGGTGGTAGCAGGGGTGGGTTGCGGCAGAAGCAGACTAGGAACGCAGTGCCGAGAGAGGCAGTGGTTTTCAGGAGGATCGGTGTGGTTTTGGACGGCGTTAGCCGGGGAATGTGAGGAAGGTGCGGGCAGCTTCAGGCCTTGGGTTTTTGGTTTCTTTCTACCTCGGTAATTCGTGCGGGAGGAGAACAGACATAGTCATGGATCCCTGCATTGGCGAATTGTTGGGAGCAGAATTACAAACGATGGCAATATCAAGAGCGGCAGTGAAGACAATCAAACCGGACGATGAGGAGGCGGTGAATCTGTGCTCGGTTTGGTCAAACAAAACCTACAATCGAGAGCTGTTCAAAGCCATGATGAGGAGACTGTGGAGAATGAAGGGCGGATTCAGTTTCGTAGAAGTGGGGGACAATCTATATAGAGTATCTTTCTCGGTGCCTAGCGACAAAACGAGAGTTTTGGAGGGCTGGCCATGCCTGTATGAACGCAGCATTGTCCTCCTTGCTGAACTGACGGAAGAAACCGAACTTGCCAACTTGGTGTTTGTTAAAACGCCTCTGTGGCTTCATGTCACGGGCATTCCATTCTTAGTGGATAAGCATGCTCTGGGAAGAAGCATTGGTGATTCTTTTGATGAAGTGGAGGCCATTGTAGCTACGGATTCAGAGTTGAAGCTCCGGGTGGTGCTGGACTGTAGAGAGCCTCTGCGGCGTGGTATCTTTATACAGGTTGCTGACATGCATCGGAAGTGGGTTAGCTTCCAATATGAGAAGCTTCCCCTATTCTGTTACTGCTGTGGAACGATGGGGCATGCATTCCGGGAATGCACAACTGTACCCAATGAAAAGAAAGTTGTGGCGGAAGCCGATATGCCTTATGGCAGTGGACTTCGGGTTGGATCCAGACCAATACGAGTTAGAGATGGTTTTGACAATGGAAATAGGGTGAAGCCGGCCAGATACCTGGGAATCCAGCCAAGGGACAACAGTGAAGGGCCAGGAAGGGAGGGTGACCAGGACGCGGGACCTATGGGCGAGCTGGCGAGACCATCAAGTGGCAGCGGTGATATGGAGGTGGGGCTGTCGTCATTCCCAGGCATCACGAGTTCAAAGCAGCAGATGATGGCTCAGGCTGCTGGCGTGGGGCAGGAGGAGGGACCAGCTCACGTCGACTGGCAGGAGGCGGGACCAGACCTCGACGCCTGGGCATGCAGACCACGACCAGACCACGACGCCTGGGCATGCAGGAGCGCCTGTGCAGAGGGCGGCAGGCTTCTTTCTGCTCATGGAGGCAGACATGGTTCAGTCGGGGGTTGCAGGCAGGCAGCGGTGAATGATCTGAGCGATCCGAGGGATGATGTGGTGGGTGGTGTCGAATTGCACTCTGGTGGGCAGCGTCATGAGCAGCAGGCTGCATCGGGGGTCTTAGGCATGAGCTGTGAGTAGGGTGCTAGTATGGGCTTATCAATTAGCGATGGACAGCGATGGGAAATGGAACCAGATGCTATGGTTAGGGATCCTATGGGGATGGATGGTGTTGTATGGTCGTGTTTGGATGTTGGGGAACCTGGTGGAGCTGAGTTTTCGCAAACACACCGGTTTCCTTCCAATGGACAGACACTAAAACGAATTATGAGGAAATGGAAGAGAAGTGCTCGAAGGAATGAGATGTGCGATGATGTTGGAGTTCGCGAAGGGGTGGGTGAATCAGAACCCAAAAGAAGGCAGTTGGATGATCCGAGTAATGCGAATTACACACCTAAGAGGGCGAAAGGGTGTGGGGCTAAGGGCAGCTCCGGGGCGGTGGCTGAGGGGAAGCCTCAGCTCCGCCCATCGTAAATGGCGCTTATTGCCTAGAATTGTCGTGGGCTTGGGAACCCACGTGCAATTCGGTGCCTTCTTGACTTGATCAGGAAACAAGTTCCCAAGTTAGTATTCCTGTGCGAAACAAAGCGGAATGCTAACGAAATGGATGGTATTAGACGCAAATTGAAGTTTGATTGCTGCTTTTCAGTGGAGCCTGAGGCTAGACGGGGAGGATTGGCTCTCCTATGGAACAATGAGGACCCTGCAAACATTCAGAGTTTTTCCAACCACCATATCGATGCTGGCTTTATGAATTGGCGATTTACTGGATTCTATGGGCACCCAGAAGCTCACCAACGTCATCAAAGCTGGGATATTTTGCGACAACTGAGTGAACAAAGTAACACCCCATGGCTTGTTATGGGTGATTTTAATGAGGTATTGGGACCATCTGAGCACCATAGCCAGAGGATGCGTGCCCAGGGACAGATGGATCTTTTCAGGGGCACGGTGGATAGCTGCAACCTAATGGATCTGGGTTATGTGGGTTTTCCTATGACTTGGAGCAACAATAGGCGTGGCTTTCATAAGGTGGAGGCGAGACTGGACAGGGCGCTTTCCTCTCCTCAGTGGCTATCTTCTTTCCCGTTTGCAAAGCTATTTCATGAGGCGGCATCTACGTCTGATCACTGCCCTATTCTGCTCATCCTCAACACATCGGATCGTTCGAGGAGACCTCCAAGAGAATTCAGATACGAACTATTTTGGGCGCGAGATAGGAAGGCTCATCGCATTGTACGCAATGCTTGGTCCAATCAACACTGGGGGAATATCCCAACGGAAAATCTGGTTGGAAGGAAGATACAACGATGTAGCAGGCACCTCTAGTACTGGAATCGGAACACGAGGGGAAACCTCAGAAAGGTTATTGATCGGAACAAAAGCCAATTGACTAATCTTATGAACCAGGATCCCTCAAACCTTAGAGATGATGCTATCAAGGCCCTCAAAGCTCGCATCAACCTTCTCCTGGATGATGAGGAGCAGTTATGGAGGTTGCGAGCTAAGACCCATTGGCTCCACGAGGGGGACAAAAACACTAGCTTTTTCCATCGGATGGCGTCCAATCGCAGAAGGGCGAGCTATATTGACGCACTACAAGACAATGACGGAAGGTGGATTCGTGATCTGGATTCGATAATGGAGACTGCGGTTGACCATTTCTCCTCACTTTTCTCATCATCGGGGCCGACGAATGCTGATTGGATTCCGAACCTCATTTCTAGAAAGATCTCCGACGACCAGAGGCAGAATATGATAAAACCACTCCAGTTTGATGAAGTGGAAAGGGCGGTGAAAGCTATGAGGCCCACAAAAGCTCCGGGACTGGATGGGATGTCGGCGGGATTCTTTTCTTCGCACTGGTCAACGGTGGGTAATGATGTGTTCAATTGGTGCAAATCTTTTATGGCGGCCCGAGACCCATCTGTATTGGACGATCATCTTCGGAGTTTGAACCTAACAACCTTAATCTTGATCCCGAAGAAGGCTGCCCCTCTGGTACTCTCCCACTACCGCCCCATTAGCTTGTGCAATGTTATTTACAAAATTCTGGCGAAGGTGTTGGCTAACCGCCTGAAGGTCATGCTAGCAAATGTCATTGGGGAGCAGCAAAGTGCTTTTGTTCCTGGTCGTCTGATTACCAACGACATGCTTGTGGCCTACGAAGCAATTCATTCACTCAGACGACGTAGGCATGGGCGGAGACAGGAGGTTGCCATTAAACTTGATATGTCCAAGGCATATGATCGTGTGGAATGGTCGTTTCTGCAGCAGGTTATGGTGGCAATGAACTTTAGCCCCATCTGGATCAACTGGATCATGAGCTGTCTATCCACGGTACAGTACAGGGTCAACATCAATGGTTTCAAGTCAAGATATTTCATTCCGACTCGGGGACTACGGTAGGGGGATTCGCTCTCCCCCTACCTTTTCCTTTTGTGTGCAGAGGGCCTTTCTGCACTTGTTTCGGAGGCCATCAGTCTTGGTAGCATTCATGGCATTCGAATTAACCCGCGTGGTCCAACGCTCTCTCGCCTCCTATTCGCGGATGATGCCCTTATTTTCCTTTGGGCTACACACCATGACATCAACAACTTCTTGACCATCATGAAGCTCTACTCTGAATCTTCGGGACAGGCGGTCAACGTTGATAAAACTGCTCTTTTTTTCAGTTCCAACACTGACGGTGCCACAAGGCGTGAGCTTACCCATCTGCTGGGATCACAGGGAAATCACATCCAGCACTACCTCGGACTTCCGGCCTGGTTGGGGAGGTCCAAAAAGGAGCTCTGTTCAAACCTAAAGGAACGCATTTGGCGGAAAGTGCAAGGGTGGAAAGAGAGGCTTCTCTCTTGGGGAGGAAAAGAGGTCCTAATCAAAGCGGTCGCCCAAGCCATTCCCTCTTACACGATGAGTATCTTTCTTTTGCCTAAGTCTTTTTGCAATGATCTTAACGCTATGATGAGCAGGTTCTGGTGGGGCGAAAGGGGCCACAAGCGAAAAATGAGCTGGATCGCGTGGAATGAGATGTGTAGATCGAAGTTATCTGGCGGATTGGGTTTTCGAGATTTTTGCTGTTTCAACAAAGCGCTTATTGCTAAACAAGTTTGGAGGATATCGTCTAACCCCAGTTCCCTCTGTCATAAGGTTCTCAAAGCTCGTTATTTCCCAAATGTGGATATATGGCAGTGTCAGGCGAAGGCGACCGATTCCTTTATATGGAGTAGTATTTTGAAAGCCAGAGATGCTATCCGATCGGAATGCAGATGGCGCATCGGTAACGGCCGGAGGGTCCGGTTCTTTAGGGACATTTGGACCGATGGGCTGATGCCTTTGGCGAGACCTCTCCCGGAATCTATCTCGGATGATGTGCGGGTCTGCCATTTTCTTCACGGGGATACATGCATGTGGAAGGAAGACCTTGTCAAGGCGGCTGCGGGTGATTTTGGCTGGCAGAGCGTTTGTCTAATCCCCCCCACAACCACTTGTGGAGGATACTCTCTTCTGGAAACACGAACCAAACGGTATTTTCTCGGTCAAATCAGCCTACAGATTCTTAAAGTCATTGCCTGACACCTCTCACAATGCTGCTATCTACCGTGCCCTGTGGAGGACGAAGCTACCCAGCAAAGTCCTTATCTTTGGATGGAGATTGTTCAAAAATGCTCTTCTGACGATGTCGAATTTGCAGCGAAGGGGGATCAATGTGGATTCATTATGCCTAATGTGTAGGTACCATGTTGAGGATGCAAACCATCTATTCTTACACTGTGCCCGAACAAGGTGTGTATGGCGGGGGAATTCATGGGGAGTCCTGTTGCGGGAATCCATCCAGGAGGTCCTGAACTCCTTTACCCAGAAATGTAGATCTATGGACATGGCTCTTTTCATACTTTGCTGTTGGCGTATTTGGTTCATGCGAAATAAGCTCAGAGTGGAGGGACATACTCCGGAGCTGGCTGGGATCCTTGATTGGTGCTTGGATTTTTTGGAGCAACACAGAAGGGCTAAACCCCTTTTCTTCGATGGGGCTATTGACCAACCCCTTGTGCCCCGATGGATTATGCCCCCGTCGGGGTCGGCTAAAATGAATGTTGACGCAAGGAAACCCAGTGGTAGGAGTTTTATGGGCTTTGCTGCGGTTATTAGGGATTCCTGTGGCCACTTTATTGTGGCGAAAGGATGGAGGCGGAGAGGGGAGATGGAGCCGTTACTTATGAAGGCCACGGCGCTTCTGTGGGGAGTCAAATGGGCCCTCCAGAGTGGCCTGGGCCAGGTGCAGATCGAAACGGACTCCCTCCTTCTTTTCAACTACCTCACTACTAATTCCACCATCTTGGCGCCAGTGGGTTTTCTACTGATGGAGACCAAAGCTATATTGAATGTTTCTCCCAATCTTTCCGTGTGTCATGTTTTAAGGCAAGGTAATAGGGTAGCACATGCCCTAGACGACTTTGTTTCAGCTAATTTTTTGGTCTGTTATGAATGGTGGGGGACTCCACCCCAGGTCATTGTAGCAAACATTTGTACAGATAATTTTTTGGCAATGCAAATTGCGGGCCCTCCGTTCCCTCCCCCCTTTCAATGCTGACAGGGCGGCGGGAGAGGAAGGGATACCTTTTCATCAAAAAAAAAAGAAAAAGAAATGACTAGTAAAATTATACGATATAATTTTTTTTTCTTGAAAATAATATGATGACAAGAGTAAAGAATTGTGTAAGTCTTTGAATTTAAAATAGATAGGTTAGATACATGAATAATTGTGTAAAAATGATTGAAAAGTGAAACAGTTATATAAAAGTAATTAAAAAGTAGGCTAATTATGAAAAGTAAAAATTTTTATATTGAAAAGTTTTTTACGTTAATAAACAGTAAACACACCCTAAATATTAAAAATTCCTTCATTAAGTACATTGTGCATCAATATTTTTTAAAAATTATTGCTACGATCTCACTTCTATCAACCATTATTGAAATACAGTGCCAAAAGCTTCTCTTATTTTTAATATCTTTATATATTTGATGAGAAATCCGCATTTATTTTGTTTAACATCATTTGATTTGGTAGAAGACCAAGTTTCGAAAATGTAGTGTCGGACACTAATTTCTTACTGTCAAAATTTTAATTTGGCTGGATCGATCAAATGGAATTATAGATTTGACTGCATATGATCAAATGAGGTTTTTCGCATAGTAAACCCTCTAACTTTGGCCAATTGCTTTCCAAACCTCGAAGTTTGGCCGATTGCTTATTAAATCCTGCGAATTTTCAGCTTTTGCATTTTGAACCTCGGGGCATAACAGCGACGAAAAGCACCGTCAAATGGAGTGAAATGTCCAAAATGTCCTTGCTAAAAAACAAAACGGAACCCTAGCAGACACCCCAGACAGAAGGACAGAAACCTAGAAAACCCCAAATCAAAAATACCCAAATCGAAAACCTAGATTTTGAAATCCCTAAATCAAAAACCCCAAAGAAGAATCCACGAACAAGATCGAGCTCCAGAGTTTTTCTCTATGGGTCGTCTCCCTCACAGTCACTGTGTTTCTTAGTGGGTCGTCTTCCTCACAGTCGCTGTGTTTCTCGGTGGATCATCTTCCTCACTGCTGCTGTGTTTCTCGGTGGGTTTCGCTGGCTTGCACTAGATGGAAGATGACAATACAACGGTTGAAGGAAGGTATATATATACACTGTCAATTTAAGTTTAAAAAATATTTATGACTGTAATGGATGATGACAACAACACACGGACATTGTAAATTTTCGTGATGGGGTGGAATGCAATGAAGACAGTGGACAATGATGGGTTTTTTTGTCATGGTACAGGAGTGGTCCCAAGTGGAATAAAAAAGTCCGGTCTTGTCTAAATTTTGGAGTGCTGTGGTGGTCCCATTTAATTAAAAAAGAGGATGCTTGGATGTTTTGTCTTTGAATGGTTGCCGGCCTCATTTTTGTCCTCCAATCAATGTTGTACCACCATTGTGCAGGGGTGAAGATGTCAGCAACCCGTTTTTCAATTTACGATAGAGAATGCTCACATCACCATTCTTCTGCACCTCCCTTAAAAAAATAATTTAATGTTGAAGTGTTTAGTCTTATGATGAAAGATAGGATTGTTAGAGATTGAAATAGCTGTATAGTTGTCTACAAAAATTCAATACCTCTTTTTTCACTTCATATATAGATCATATAACAGTTTCCTTAGACATAATTCTTGATTTACAGTTGTTGTTCTAGTAATAAACTCTGCATTTGTTGTTGATTGAGCTACAATATTTTGCTTCCAGTACCCTGAGGTACTCTTCATTTCGTCTATTGAACCTGCTTAGTCATTAGTAGAGAATCCAAATAACTAAAAATTCTGACTTTTGTTGAACTTTACTCCAAAAGAAATAGTTCCTTCGACATATCTAACAACTCTTTTAGTTGCCTTTAGGTGTAATTTACTTTCTCAATGCATAAAATCTTGACAGAACACTAACTGCATACAGTATATCAGGCCTTATTGTAGTAAGATACATTAGGCAACCAATTAGGCTTCTATAGTATACCTCATCTACTTTATGGACTCCATCCTCTTTGCAGAATTTTTACTTCTGGTTCATTGGAGTTTTCATTTGCTTGCATTCTTCAAGATGGAATTTTTAAGTATTTCCTTGGAATACTTCTTTTGACAGATAAAAATTTCATTCTGCTTTTGAGTGATCTCCGTTCCAAAAAAGTAGGCCATTAATCCCATATCAGTCATTTCAAAAACTCTCTTCACCTCTTCCTTGAACTCAGAGATAAGCCTTTCACTATTTTCGGTCAATAAGAAATCATCAACATAGATCGAAATGATAAGAATGTCAGCATTTGATTACTTAGCATAAAGTGTAGATTCAGAAAGGCTTTTAATAAATGGTTTTCATGTGCAAACTAGAAAGAGAGACAGATATCATTATTCATTATCCTCTAGGGAATATAAAGATTCGAGGCTTAAACTTACATCCATGTCAAGTCCTTTCACTAGCTAGAGCGAGAGAGGCATGTTTTCTCGAATTTAATTCTTCATTTGTGGCTGACCCATACGCATAATTTCACTCCCAACTCCTGTTCTAATTATAGGGATAAATCTTCAACATCTAAAGCTATGGCAATATCATTTTCGTTTCTCTATCAATTTAGAAGTAATAATCCTCTAATTCTCATATGTTAACTTCTCATATTGAAGTTACTATCATTTATTTATGTTGCATTATGTAATGTTCATATAATTCAATTGAAAAATATGTAATAGCATACTTTGTGTTCCCACAATTTATTTGACTTGAAGTATATGATGTGCAGGCGTACTGTTGGGAATGAAAATACTAAAAATAGGCATGATGAATGGATGAAATGGTATTATCAGGTGATGATGCGTGAAATAGAGCGGGAGAATGCTGAGACAAAAAATGTAGAAGATAGAGAAAGGCAACAAGTGGCAGTAGAACCCGAGGAAGACGATGCTTGTGACAATGACAAAAGTGACGACTCGTTTGTTAAGGTTTATGAAGGCGATGATGGAAATGTTACATCAAACTGTGACTATGGTCCCTATTTTGATGTTATGGATCTATATCTACATATCGGACTTCAATTTGAGGATAAAAAACAATTGGAATTGGCCATTCGACAGCATACTATTGTTAATGGGTTTGACGTGAAGTTTTCAAAGAATGAATGCTACCGACTGACTGCCATCTGTAAAGCTGATGGTTGCCCATGGAGATTGCATGCATCGCGAAAGGGTGATGGGGCGTCATTTGTAATCAAAACCTACAACAACGTGGAACATACGTGCTTAGTTGCTGAAGGTAGTGGAAATAAGTCTGCAAATAAGGTTTGGATCACCACCACTCTTGAGAAAGACCTTAGAGTCAACAACAACTTAACTGTGAAGTAGTTAAATAACAATATGCATTCAAAATATGGTCTAACTTTAAATTATCACAAGATTTGAAGAAGCAGAAAGCAGGCTATAGGTTCCATTCATGGTACTTCAGATGAGTCATTTGCATGCCTCCCTACTTTCTTTGCAACAAAATCGAGGACAAATTCAGGCACAATCGCACACATCAAGACTGATGAAGATCACCACTTTCAAAGAGCATTCTTGTGTATTGATACTTGTAAGAGAGCATTTCAAGCTGGTTGTATGTCATATATTGGATTAGATGGTGCATTTCTCAAAGGCGATTTCAAAGGGAGCTTGCTAACTGCAATCAGTAAGGATGCTGAAGGACAAATCATGCCTATTGCTATCGGTGTTGTCGAATACGAGTGCAATAGTAGTTGGACATACTTCTTATCACTTTTGAAAGATGCAATTGGAGATGGAGAATATACCATAATGTCTGATCGTCAAAAGGGTTTAATGATGACAGTGGCCAGAGTGTTCCCAACTTTTAAGCATCGTTATTGTTTGTGACACTTACGTGGAAATTTAGCTAGGAAGGAGTGGGGTAAGAATGACTTGGTTAAGAAATTATTTTGGGCAGCCAGTAAAGCATATACCCAAGTTGAGTTCAAGGTTCAAATGGCAAGATTAAGAACAATTAGCACAGTAGCATGCGAATGGGTGGAGCGGACTGATCCTTCACACTAGTCACGAACATTTTTTTCCAGATGATAGTCCATGTTCAGCCATCGATAACAACTTCGTTGAAGCATTCAATACTTGGATTGAAGATGCAAGACGCATGCAAATCATTCGGTTGTTTGATAGCTTCAGGACAAAAGTAATGGATTGGTTCAATAAAATGAGTATTGAAGGCAATTCTTCCAATGCACTTTTGTTAGGGAAATGCCTATGGAATTTGGAGGCAATTGGACAACATGGAAGGAGGGCAACTTTCCTACATTGTGAGAATGAAGAGTTTGAAGTCTTCTTTGGTGAGAACACACATGTTGTTCAATACTCACAAAGGAAATGCAGTTGCAGGCAGTGGCAATTAGGGAGGACCCAACTTCTTATTGTAAATGGTTTCATATTATGGACGCATACCGGAAGACTTATAGCCATGGATTCCATGCTATGCCAAGCCAACTCTTCTGGGAGCCAGATATAGATAGTAAGTTTTTCATATTGACTTAGTCCTTGCTTGTTATCTGGTTAAGTTTTTTCTTACTTAATAGTATAAATTATCTAATTAGTTTTTTGTCATTCTTAAACAGGGTAGTGCTCCCACCTGATATTCAAAAAATAGTGGGCCAAAAGCAAACTGAAAGAAGGAGAGGGCAAGAAGAAGGACCATCATAGCATGTTAAACGAACAAGTGGGAAGATACATTGTAGTATGTGTAAAGGGGAAGACTATAATAGAAGAGGGTGTCCTATTACAAAGTAAGGTTCCACAATCCGACTACCACTACCAATGAGAAGTTCACCATCACACTCTTAAAGTCAAAATTCCACCCAAACAGAAATGTCACAAGCCTCACGTGGTCCATCATCTTCACAACCAATTTCACAACCGATTCAACGGAAAATGAAGACTCTCGCTCGAAATAGAACAGTTTTTGCAGCAGCCACACAATGACAACTCATGTAGTTGAGATGTTTTTTATACATCTAAATTATGGATTTTTGATTAAAACAGTTAAGTTAGTTAATACCTCACAATATCCTATGTAGCATTATTTTGTGATGGATATGGACATAGTGTATGAATTTGTAGACTACTTGTATTTGTTTCACAAATAGACTTTAGCTAATCTTTTGTGTAAAAGACACTTCAATTTACTCGCCTTCATCAGATGTTACAGGGTACAGTAAATTCATCCTTCAAGATGTAGCCACAGCATTATCAATTACATCTTATGTACAGGGTACAATTACTACTGGTATTTCTTCGCTATCTTGGGTTCGATGCAAGCTGCCTACAGATTTTTGCATATCGATTCTTTGCTGTCTTGATAGTGCTTCTTAAATAGAAATTCTATTGCTACTGCTACAACTGGGCATTACAAAATAATTCATTTTCCCTTGTGTGCTTCAAAGACATTGGCTTATTTGTAACAATTGTATCAAATTAAAGACTATCAATTAAATAGGAACCTAATGAGAAAGATATACGGTCCATTGGTCATTCAAGAAAGAAACATATAAGTCTCCATACTATATGTTCAACAAAAAACATTACATTAATACATCAAAAATATCCATACTCCAACAAACATACTGCCAAACAAACACAATTCATCCCTTCATATTAGGGGAACTGTAAATATTAATATTTATGGTCAGGTTGCTCATTCCCTTAGTGATTTCATCAGCTTGGCTTGTTTTATTCATTTCGGCTAATTCTCTCTTCACATTTTCTAATTCTACCCTCAGGCTGCTACTGCTGCATTCAGTTTTGACCTCCATTATAGTTTCTTCTGCCAACGACTCTTCCACATTGAGTTCATATTCATCGTACCAATGAAAGAAATTACAATTCTTTATATCCTACATCGAAAATATTTATGATTAAGTACAATAGTAGCTTAATATATATGACCAGCATGAATATGTTCAATTACAATTATAGGTAATATTTTATTCTTACTCGTTTCCGGCAGCGATAAAACCACCTATTTGGATTCTTTTTTGCCATTGATAAGAGCACTTTGCACATTCCCATTCCACATGGACAATGAATTTTCTTGATCCAGCTAGGAATATTCCTGTTTCAACAAATTTAACACAAACTAACATGTTGTAAAAAAAATATTCAACTCAATTGAATGGATTATTACATGCGTTGCAAGAGATGTATTTAAACTAAAGTAAGCAGCCATGTTCAGAATCTAACTACAAATATTTTTTACTCGAATCTGGATGATTACATTTCAACCAAACTTGAAAAAATTTGGAAAAACTTTCATAAATGGTAAAAATCAGAAATGCCTTTAAGATAAACTCTCATGTTTATAGGGATCCGATTTTCCGAATTGCTGAGTACAAAAGCGGCTCACATACCCATTTGCAAAATTCAACAGACTGTTGAATGACTTTTTTACTGAAACAACAGCATGGAGAAATAAAATACATCGCTCAAATTCTGAAAATATAATACAAAATACCTATTGGCATCCATTCTTGATCATGCATCAGCATCTCCTTCTAAGTGCATCTTCTAAACTTGGGTATTTTTACTTGGAAATGAACTGACGATTTTTTTATAAGGGATGGGTTTTTACAAGGCTATTTTTGGGATTTCTAAAAAATTGAACGTGAGAGCACTTTGAATACGCGTGTTCTGAAACGTTGTTATGCCCTGAGATTCAAAATGCAAAAGCTAAAAGTTCGCAGGGTTTAATAAGCAAACGGCCAAATTTCGGGGTCTGGAAAGCAATTGGCCAAAGTTAGAGGGTTTACCATGCAAAAAACCTGATCAAATGCAGCCAAATTCTATGTTAATTTTAGCCAATGTTTTGTTATTATTTGTAGTCAATTTTGAACATCTAATTGAAATGTACTTTCAGTTACATTTAAGATAAAAAGTTGCTGCATTAAATCAAATACCAATCCTCAAAAGCAATCAATTATTTATATTTAATTTAATCAATTATTTATGATTAAATAAATAATTATAGACGAACCATGGGGCTTTCCACCCTGGTGGTAACTCATTGCGTAGTCATATAGCCTGCAGGAGTTTGACATTTTGTCCCATTTATTGTTTGGGAGTTCTCTCTAATTTTTGGGTAACGTCCCGTCTTCGGGTTTTATTAAGTGAAGCTGTATCTTCAATTTTGTAAGAATATCTTAGAACTTCAATATAATAGATATTGATATTTACGTAAAAATAATAATTATAGCCAAAATATATATGTGGTAATTGAGCATAATTGAGTGGACTTGTCATAACTGAGTATTCTTTAGGGGTTAGTGGGGTCTCATGAAGAAAAAGAAAACATGGCAGATCTTGTCGGGTATGTTTTGGAGCTTAGATACCAGGAAAGGATCTGATTTTATATATATATATACTTATAAGCAACACGATAAAATTTTTAAATTGAAATCCCATGCGATTTTCGTGGGATTCTTATGAGCTTTCCAATTTTAGTCCAACAAAGACTCCCTCCATAAAAATCCATCGGAATGGAAGTCTAATTGGAAGTCTAGGTAAACCCTCATTACCTTTTCCTTTCCACAATTCACCCTACACAAATACACAACCATATATTTGTCAGCTGGGCTTAGCTGATTACATTTGTTAGGATTGTGTATTTTATTTTGTGGATGAGTTATTTGTCGTAATGGTTAGCATATGAATACATAATAAATTCCTGAAAATTCGTATTGGTTTTATGAAAGTATTTATGACAATCATATTTATAAGGATATTAATTAAGGATTCAGTACAGCATTGTAAGGCATCCCGACTAAGCATGAAGAGGGGTTATTAGAGTATCTTAATAAGAAATGTGTATGAAACATCTAAAAAATAAGCGCAAATTATTCTAATTTGTATCAACTAGCTTATCATAGCAGATTTGTCTCTCTTCCGTAATTTTACCCTTTTTCCTAATAGTATCGATGATGATAGACAATCGGTTTGTTAATGTAAATCAATAGATGACAATTTTGATGAGAAACCTTGCAAAATCCAAAGTTCACTACCATCAGAAGGGATATTGAAATATCAGGTTTGATTGCATTTTTGGATGGGGTAAGGTATGAGATATTGAGTGGTGGGAATGAAGGACCATGACTGATACTATCAGTAATGAGGATCTCCATAAGATGATTTCTCACCACACTAAAATGTCCAAAAAATAACAACAGATCATGCTCTCTTTCAAAATTCTCACAGTCGCGATGGCTATTACCTGATACTTGAGGTCCAAATCACAAGTCACAAGTCCAACGAAGCAATTTACATGTTTCAAGTCCAATTGCAAGGAGAAAGAAAGCAGTTTGAACTGCCCTTTCTGTAAATATGCCATAACATTATATCCTTCATAGTTCATATAGCACACTCTTTTAAATTCCAAAAACACTCACAATCAGGCAACCGCTTCGCTTGTATTGATCTGAGGCTGGCTACCATACATCGGAAAGTAGTTTTGGTCTTTATGGAAGAACAAGCCATTTGTGAGCTAAAACTAGAAAATCGTAGGGCCCAATCCTGAGTTGGTCTGAATCAGTCATTTGTGTAAGATTTTTGACTTGCTTGCACTGAGTGATGCTTCCTTAGGCTACAGTTACTGGAGCCATCACCATAACAGAATTTACATATGCGATAATTGTTGACGATCAACATCTCATGCATGCCTTAAGATCCAGCGCAGCCATTGAGATTCAGGTGCAGATTTTTCCCTTCCCATACTTTCCGGAGACTTTAGAAGCTGTTGACCTGTTAATCCTGTGCATCGAAATGCATTCGACTGACATAACCCGTTCCTCAATCTCTTTGAACAATAGGAGTTCTTGGGCATGTTTGCTACCTCACTCCACTAGAATCCTGACTGCCAAAGGGGAAAAAGGTCAATACTAGAAAAAAAAAAAAATGCACATCCATGCGTACTCTTGGGACCTGTCTCTGTTCAGATGTCAAAGAATCAAACTCTCTGGCACCAAATTTGTATTTGTGTTCAAGTTTTTGTTCTCTATTTATAGTTTGCCCAGAATCACAATTAAGCTCCCTTTACCTTACCCATTGGCTCCAGCAATGCAGTACATGTTGAGCAGATGACAACAACGGCACTGTCCCAGTCCAAGAGACATCTATCTCAAGCTCAAAACAACGGCTGGTGCTTCCTTTATTCTTTTTTCCCAAATTCCCCAATTTTAGCAGTCTCTTTACAGGAACTAAGCTGACAAGTAAACAGCGCATTGTGAAATCAACAATCTTGAATGAAAAAGTTCAGTAAGTCTAGGTAACGGCTCATGGCTCAAAATTACTGAAGTAGCTTTTTAAATGCATCCACTTATACCTTGGAAAATCAAGAACAGAACCTCACAAGTATTCAATTGAAATTTAAATAAAGCCACAAAACATAAGACACCCCACTCAAGCAGTGGACTCATCAAAAACAGGTACAACACAGGATCATTGGTAAAATAGAAAACAGTAAACAAAATTTCAAACTATGAGAGCTCTGTCAATAATACAAATGTAGGTTGCTGATGATGAACTTAAAAATCAACACTGAATATGAACCGCATCTCTCTTCTTAACTCTCTTTTTCATCATCTCAGACCACCTTGCAAACATATTAGAGATTTCAAACTTGCCTGCAAACTTCATTTTCTGTGCCAATTCATTTAGTATATCAGGTTTACCAGCTCTAGAGAAATCTGCAGCAAACTTATTGTAGTCCAGTTGGGGAGCCTTCATCCCTTTGTTTATCATCTCCACTATATATTTACAAGCCTCTCCAGACTTTCCCAGGCTTATAAGGCCTCCAATAAAAACAGTATATGAATTATCATCAGGGCAACAGCCTTTTTTACCCATTTCTTCCCACACCGCATGCCCCATATCATAATTCTTTAGATGGAAGTAAGACTTCATTAGCATGTTGTAAGTGTGAAGAGTCGGTTCAAAACCAGATCCAACCATCCTTTTGTATATCCTCACAGCATCATCTGGCATACTGCGATTTGTCATCAGCTTAATCAGAGCATTATATGTCCGTGCATCAGGTGGGCAACCCTGCTCCTTCATCTCCTTCAATAACCCATAGACCTTATCCATTCTCTTCTGATTTCCAAACCCAACAATTAGACATGTGTAAACAGCAGCATCTGGCTTGCAATTGCTAGAGAGCATTTCAGCAAAATATCTAACAGCTTCTTCCATCTTGTCCCCTCTGCACAAGTCCCGGATCAAAATTGTGTAACTTCTAACATTTGGAAGTGGTCCTTTGGCTTTCATCAGTTCAAATAGTTTGATTGCCTCAGATCGCCTTCTACCTCTAAGCAAACCTTCCAACATTGTGTTATGGACAACTATATCAGGTGTAAAGCCTTGATCCACCATCTCATTCCAAACCTTCCCAGCCTCCATCAAATTCTTCACCTTGCACCAGCCGGCAAGAAGAATTGAATATGTCTGAAGATTTGGGGGGAACCGATCTTTCAACTTCTCAAACAAAGCCTGAGCCTCCTTTCCGAGCTTTGCCCTTGAAAGTGCATCCAACAAGGAGTTGAATGTCACAACACCTGCTTTGTAGTCATACCTTTTCATCAACTCAAAAACCCCAACAGCTTTCTTCATCTCTCGGGCAGCTGAAAATGCTCTAATTGCAATGACAAAAGTATCCATTGTCAGAAGTCCCTTCTTCCCCATTTCTTCAAGCATCTTTACCATGCTTTCAAACTGCCTTGTCTTCCCAAGAATACTCATCATTGTGTTATATGTCTGTGAATCATGAGAAAAACCTGGCCGTTGACCTGCCCAGCAAAAGAATCTAAATGCAGGCTTATGTGCATGACGAAACCAATTTAGAACCCCAACAACAAGTGGATGGGATAGATTGACACTGCACTGCTCCAGAACAGCTTCCATGTTCCGATCCACACCAAACAAATCTTCAACAACTTTGGACACTCTCTCAACCTCCCTCAGATCAGCTGGCTTCAAATCCTCATCGTCACAGTTGATCCTGCTGCCACCATCACCTTCATCATCTGAATCCGAATTTCCATCAGCAGAGCTACAGAAAGTCCTAGAAGAAAGCATAGACATTTTCATTGTGGCTACATCCAAAATCTGAGATGAAAAACCGGAGTTCAGCATTGGCAGTTCCTCTCTCCGGCAGCACAACTTGAAACCCTCATTTCTATAAAATTCACCACAGCCACTAACACCACCAAACATTTCTGCAACTCCCCTCAAAATGCTAGAAGAGTACCTCCAATACAAACCTGGAAACATCTGCGTGCCGCCACTTGAAAAGGCACCAAAAGCCCGGTAATGAAAAGCCAACATTTTTCCCGCACCTCTGTTCAAAACCCCACGACTCAAAACCACCACTCTTTCTCAGCAACTAAAAAAACCTCTATTTTCTCCAACTCGGCACAGCTGCAACCATCAATCTCTTCGTTTTTACTTCCGTCCGGGTATAATGATCCTATAATTCAAGAAAGGCGTCACTCAGCACCTACACAAACTCCCAAGAACTGAAATCCGGCAGAAAACCCTAGCATTCCGAAAACATCACCCACGAAACCACCGAATTCCGAAACTTATAACAAACCCTAACACAACAACTCAGGAATGGCACTTCTTCTTGGCAATAAGAGTAGACAGACCGTGGAGAGGAGTGTGACAGAAGACACGGAGCTTCACCACGAGAACAATGGAGACGACGATAAGTATGATGATGAAGATGACGAGGCAAGGGCAGAGCGCTACCGTGACAAAAGCGCACTTGCTGTCGGCGAAGTCATCTTTCTCGTCATCGCGGCCTCGGACGTCGAGATCGAAGGAAGGAAGCGGAGATGCAGCAGAAGCAGCCATGGGGAGAGAGTACGTGGGAAGATTGGAATCGGAGGATTCGGAAGAGCATTTTGTAGCCTCATCACAGCCATCCACCCGCCATGAGAGCGTAAGGTGCAGATCGGGTTGGTCTCCGGTTAGTAAAAGCTTGACTTCGAAGCGCAGTAACAATTATTCGATTGGATTGCGGAGGTTGAACAAAATAAAAAGGAATTCTTTTTTGCTGTCCAGCAAGAATTTCCAACTCTGCTGCAAAAGTAGCGGAAAAAAAAAAAAAAAAAGTTACCGCTGCTTTTCCACAATTACCGTCCTTTATAATGCTTTTTTTTAACGTGAATATTCTTTCTAGGGCGAATTCCTCGTACATCACCTAATTTTCAAAAATTTCTCTTGTACCAATGTATTTTGCCTAAACTCACGCTTATATCGTGAATTTATCAAGTTAATTACTTTAAAATGACAAAATTGCCCTCATCTTACGTCGTTGGAAACATGCGACAACTTGATTTTGCAATCTGCAGCCATAAATAAATCATATGTTGGAAACTGCTTCGGTACTTCAAATTGACAGATGATGGTCAGCATAGACCCTCTTCGTCGGACATTAACAATACCTTCTCTCATGAATTTGTTGATTGGGCATGCGAGCGGCAGATCTACGGAGATTCATGGTTGCTGCGGATTGAATTCAAGGAGAACGGATCGGGTGGAACGAGTTGAAACATAATTCTAATCCTAACTCATTTAAAATATTTCAACCTCAATCCATTTGTTAACCCATTTAAAAAACCTTAACCCCAATCCATTTGTTAACCCATTTAAAAAACCTTAACCACAATCCATTTACAATTTATTTAATAAACAAGTTGGTGGGTTGTTAATGAGTTGTATAGTAAAAACTTAAAAACCTAGACTCTAGCAGATAATGATCTCGCGGGGAGAGACAAAAGGATGTTTTCGGCATAAAAGAAATGGAAATATAATAGTAACGGAAAAATAGAATTATGGCAACAATAGAAAAATGAAAATTAGATGACTAAAGGAAGACTTAGAAAGAAAAAATAATGAAGGGGTTTACATGTGTGTGTGTGTGTATATATATACATATATATATAACTTTAATGAGTTAAGCGAGTTAAATGGGTTGAACAAATTAAACAGGTTGAACGGATTATACGGGTTACTAAACGGGTTAACAAGTTATAAAATCTCAACCCTAATCCATTTATTTAATTAAATGGTTAAACGGGTTAGCGGATCATAACCCATTTATTCAAAAATTCCAACCCAAACTCATTTATAAACGAGTTGGACGAGCGGGTTAACGGGTTGATCATAACCATTAATACTCCTAATCGAGAATAGAGAAGATGTTGACGCTGAACTTTTTTTTTAGGGTGTGTTTCGCAATACGTATAAAATGTCGAGTTAATACTTTTCAATCTAAAACTTTTCACTTTCTACAACTACCTTATTTTTTAATATTTTTTCACACTTTTTTATACAACTATCCTATTTTTCAATCATTTTTACACAACTATTCATACAACTGATCTGTCTATTTTAACTTTATCATCTTTACTTCTCATCATTACTCTCATTATATTACATCATTTGACAACTTCTATTCTTCAAAACTTTTCATTAAAAGTTTTATCTATTTCCAAACATACCCTTAATTGGTATGTATTTTTACATCAATATTAATATCTTTTACCATCAAATTCTAAAACATTTGTATAAATTTGCTCAGCTCCCACACAAAAAAAATCTAAAGACAAAGCTCCACCAAAGAAAACAAGGAGATGCAAGCTTGCGCTCTGGCGACAATCACATTTACCAAGGGGATAATGCCCCATAGGCGATGTAGGGCTTGTTTGGTACGGTAAAAATTTTTGTGGTTTGGGAAGAAGGTGAAAAATTAAAAAGAAAATATTTTGAAAAATATGTGCTTAATATAAAATGATAAGAGTCAAATTAGAATAAAATGATGGATGGAAGAAAAAAGATTAGAATGCAAGAATAAATTTGGAAAAATAGGCTACAAAATTATTAAATAATGTGTTGAAAAATATAATTATCATTACCCATTACCAAACATCCCCTTTGTTAGTCATCAAACTTAACATATGTTTTTGTCAAGCTAAAACTTTTCATTCTTCATAATTATCTTTTTCAATCATTACTATACAACTACTTATAGAACTAACTTATTATTTTAACTTTATTTTTTTTTATTCCTTATCATTATCCTGTTATATTATATCATTTTCTTTCAATTTAAAAAATTTTATATTAAAACTTTTTTATTTAAAATTTTTATTATTTTCCAAATACACTTTTAATCTGCAGGAACAGACAACAACTGCTTGGGCCTATGGCAAAAGATCGTGAGAAACTTCATCTATCCGTTGTTAATGGTAGATGCTGAAAAATGACGGCAAAAGACGGTGACTCTTGCCAGAATAGCAGAGAAGCAATGTCTGATTGCCGATGCCCTTTTTCGTCTCCATCCTGTCATAGCTGAAAATGCTCCAATCCCGCACAAAGTTCCTCGGCTGGATGCTCCTCTGATCATAGTCAACGATGCTAAAAGCATAGATCTCCGAAGGCACCAGCCGCTTCGGCGTCCCTTACCCCTGGACAATTTGGTCTATGAAGCCTTGGTTGAAGTTGGAGACGCGTTGTCTATATTGGCATTACGGACGCCATCAATGGGCTAGTTAACCTCATTGATGATGATCGGGGCGGAGCCAAAGCTGTTCTTCTCGACACTCCTATTCCTACGGCCACCATCTCTGGCATCTAAAATCAAGGGAGCAGATCATCTACCATTGCACCTAAATAATAAATAAAGGGGTGTTAACGACCATGATCAACACATTAACCTACCTATACAACATGTTGAAGAAAGAGTTTTGGTTGAGATTTCGGAATAAATAATTTATGATTTGTCAATCCGTTCAATCATTTAAATAAATATACACATTAAAGTTGGAATTTTTATAACTCAATAATTCATTTAGCAACTTATTCAACCCACCTATCTTATTCAACCCCATCAACTCATTCTCATTAAAAGAGAGCATATAAATGTATACCCTAAACCTTAATCTATTTCTCTTTCCTTAATTGGCATATCAATTTCCCTCCCACTCTTTTCCTCTCCCTTTCTCTCTCTCATCGTCATCCATAATTAGCCTCACTAATTCCCTTTCTCTCTCCCTCTTTGCCTCCAACTGTCTCCTTCTTTTCTTGCTTTCCTTCATCTCACCATTCTTCCTTCTCTCTCTCTTCATTTGAACTTTCACCCCTCTTTCTTCCCGTTTCTCTCTCTCTTTCTATTCGCTTCTTTTTTTTTCCTCTCTCGGCATCTAATTGTCCCTTCTCCTCTCTCACCTTATTGCTCTCCTTCTCTATGTATTGTGTTGTTATTATGAGCTATGTAATTTATGCATTGTGTTGTAATTATGAGTTTTATGCATTATATAGTTATGATTGATACGTAGGTAACTTATTAATAACTTGTCAACCTGTTTATTAAGTGTGTTTTAAATGTATTAAAGTTGATGTTTTTAAAATAAGTTAATAAATAGGTTAAAGTTGAAATTTTGCAAATGAATTAGAAATCCAACTTGATGCATTAACACCCCTAGATTGATAACATCTCTAAACTAGTTGATTCACCATCATCTAGTGGCTACCATAGATTCTGACAATTGAATTTGAATCCAACTAGCAAAGGAAATCTTTTAACAGCAATCGATCGATTGTCTTCCATCCGTCACAATAGTTTGATCCTTCAATCCTAATACCCTTTTAGAATTTAGTGGAGATCATCTCCTCCAATCCAAGATAAATAGTCAAAAAATCGCAATTGTGATTGAGATCCATGATGGAAGCTATTACCTTACTTTTAGCTTTGGCCCCTAAGGGCCAACTAACCAGCGAAAAAGATGAACCCAACCAAAACTAGTAGGATAGAAGTTGATATTATGTGGTTTTGTCGCTTTGAGCTATTCAACCACTTGGCCGTACTTGCTAGATTTTTTTGAGTATTTTTATATCATCTCAATTAGTATTACAATCAAGCTCCTAAAACATTCTTTTATTATTTCTTACACAAATCTTACTAATGTTCATAAATTTTACCTAATAGTATATCTAAAATATCATAACTAGTGGACGCTCCGATAGAAATTTGGGAAGAATAACGCCACCATAAATGTTGCTAGGGATTTTGGTTTAGGTTTAGGTTTCTAACCATTTACCTCTCCCCTTAGATCTTGAAATTTGCAATTTTCTCTAAAATTATGGATTTTGAAAAATCATCCCAATGAAAAGTAAAAAACTTGACTAACAAAGGACTTTTATCAAATATATCAACTACATTTAACCCTAATCTTAGATATATCCAATATGTTTTCAAAATCTCAAATATACTTTCTATGTTTGCAGTTAATCCCAAAAAGACTAAATTTGTGAGTTAACACAATTAATTAATATGTGAAATTACTAATATGCCTATTAAAATTTTGAATGTCATAACTCACTAATGCCCTAATTACACATAAGCTCTAATTTTGGGAGTCATAATTTCATTTTCTTTATATTTTATTTCTTCTTTTATTATTTTATAACAAGGGTATTTTGGACATTAATAAAAAATTAACTAACTGTTTTTAAAAGAATGAGCATTTTTAGGATTAATTGTAAATGTTATGGGTTTATCTAAAATTTTAAAGACGTAATGGATATATTTGAAATTAAGATCAAAATGTAGTAGGTATATTTGGAAAATATTCATTAGTAAACCTCTGGAATATCTAATTGAATTCTGCCTTAGGGAAGTCAATTGATAAAAAATTTAGGATATATTTATTTAATTATAGAACTTTTCAAGTTAAAACTTTTTAATCTTTATAATAATTCTAATTTTTATTTCTTAATATTTTCTTATATAAATATCCTATTTTCAATTATTTCTATGCATATAAAATTTTTTTGAGTTTTTTTCCTCCCTCCTTTCCATCTCATTCTAGAAAATCGGGAATCCAATCACTACAGAAAAAAATAACTAATGCGATTAAGGGTGTGTTTGTTTAAGATATAAACATGTCAACTAAAACTTTTCAATCTAAAACTTTTTACTCTCCATAACTACTATATTTTTTAATTATTTTTTCACATTTTTCTATACAAACTACCCTACTTTTCAATCATTTCTACACAACTATCCTTACAAGTAACTTATCTATTTTAACTTTATTCTCTTTATTTCTCATTATTACTTCTATTATATCACGTCATTTTCTATTAATGTGACAACTTCTATCTCAAAAACTTTTCATCAAAAGTTTTACCCCCAGCCAAACACACTTCAAAAGTTTTACTTCTAACCAAACACACTCTCAGTGACTAAATCATGTGTGGTAGATTGGTAGGCCGGTCCCACGCACGTGATGGTTTGCCTGCCTAAATCATGTGTGGTAGATTGGTAGGCCGGTCCCACGCGCGTGATGGTTTGCCTTGAATTGATTCGTGTCACTGTGCCGTAACAGTTACGTGATCCACAGGCCTCCCTGCCCGCAGTTCGTCATTGCATCCACATCTTCCGCGCTTCCAACAAAGGAGACGACTGATGTGGCAAAAAATCTTTCGCCGGAGAAGATTTCCGATTCCCACGAGTAGCGATGCATGACGCGTCCCATTACCACGGGTGCCACGTAAGCATGCTCTCGCCTATCAGCTCTTCAAAGTCCAAACGTACGCCCAGAATGCACGCGATTTTCCGGGACGCTTGTTCAGTGCACACCCGGGTGTACTGAGGCTGTACTTCACCTATTTTTCAAAAATTTTTTTGAAATTTTTTTTATACGAGTGTTAATCAAAGTATATTTAATATGTGTATAAAATTTTATCAATTTTGGAAATTTTTAGATTTTTTTTTGAATTTTTTAAAATCAATGACATTTTTAGTAGTCCCGATGATTTTAAAAAATCCAAAAAAATATCTAAAAATATTCAAAAATGTTAAAAATTTATACACACATTAAATACATTTATATTGACATTTTCCATAAAAAAAGTTTCAAAAAAATAAAAAATAGGTGAAGTACACCTGGGTACATTGAGTTTCAATGCACCCAACGTCTGATTTTTCGGGGCGGGGTTTTTAGAATTTTTCCTGATGTGAGGGTATAAGGAAATTTCCTTTCATGATATGAAGATAATAAATGTATCATGTTATAATTAGGGGTATTAATGGTCATGGTCAACTTATCAATCCGTTCGTCAAATCCGTTTGTAAATGAGTCTGAGTCAAGATTTTTGAATAAATGAGTTATGATCTGTCAACTCGTTTAACCATTTAATTAAATAAACGGATTAAGATAGAAATTTTATAACTCATCAACCCATTTAGTAACCCATTTAACCCATATAACTTATTCAACTCGCTTAACTTATTACAATTTTATATATATACATATAAACTCTTTGGTTATTTTCCCTCTTTAAGTCTTTCTTAAGTCACCTAATTTTCATTTTCTGTTGCTACCCTAATTTTATTTTCCAGTTACTGCCCTATTTTCATTTCCTTTACGCCGAAAATATACTCTCGTCTCTCCCTACGAGATCATTATCTACTAGAGTTTAGACTTTTAGGTTATTTATTATACAACCCATTAATAACCTACTAACATCTTTAATAAATGAGTTGTAAATGGGTTAGGGATAAGGTTTTTTAAATAGGTTAACAAATAGATTAGGGTTGAAATATTTTAAATGAGTTAGGATTAGAATTAAGCTACAACCCAATCCGTTAACATCCCTTATTATAATATTTGTATAAATAACACTCCTAGTTATAATGTCTGTATAAATATTCAAAAAATTATGCCACCGCACATGACAAGACCGACTTGTGATGTTCGACCCAACCCAGGTTGACCAGTAACTCCACCAACCTACCTCAGTGATAATGGAATTAGCTATTCTGATCTCAGACGAGATGGAGATAAAATAAGAATTGGATCAATATTTGGAATATAAGTTTATTGAAAATAAAAAACGTTTATTATGAATTATGATTAGAAAAAATATATTGAAAATGTAAAAAGTAAGTTGTTATTATTTTGAAAATGTGAACAGTGTTTTTGGAAAATGACAGATTTAATTTCAGAATCATCTCACCTTAGTTGTTAACAACCAAGGGTTGGGCAAATTAGGTAATGGGTTTAAGTTTCAACTTATTAATCCGTTAACATGTATAACAAAGTGGGAAGTAACAGGTTAAAAGTGCTTCATCTCGTAAATCAGGCATCCAACCCGTTTACTCCCCTCAAACCAGATTAAAATCTGCCAGCCTAGGTATGAATATTTAAAAACCAAATATAATAGCAGTGCTTCATCATTTTACAATTACTTTTAATATTGTATAATATGTAACTTAAGACCAAATATTAAATATTAGTGCGTTTGAACTTTGACAATGTTTTTTTATTACATTTTATATAGTTATTATCAATTAACTTGGTTTTTCAACCTGTTTATAATCAGTGCAGTCAACCCATTTATAATCTGCAAGCTGGAATAAGTTTCAGTATAAATGAATTGTAAATAGATTAGTATTAAAATTTTATAAATAGGTTGGAATTAAGATTAGGCTACGGCGCGAACCTGCCCATAGAGCAGTTGGTTTCGCGTGTGGGTTTCGTGCCCACCGACCGGATTCAAGTCCCATATCCAGCAGATGCCATTGAGCAGGGTGCTCTGGCAAATAAAAAAAAAAGAAAAGATTAGGCTACGGCCCATATTAGACCCCTATTACAAACACGTTCTGGGGACAAGTTAGCATCAACAAGCATCAATCACCATCGAACAGCACCGTTCAATCCCCCAGCACGGCGCACGTTGCTTGTTTTCATACGTCTGTGCCGCTGACCCACAAGACCTTACAGTAAATAAGCTATTGTACCCTTGTAATCTATTATATTCGAGTGATTTGCCCTCCTTGAAGAAGAAGCCAATGAGCCAATAGTTTGCTGCAAATAAAACGGTTATGTTTTGTCCTGTACGAGTTAAAATAACCAATAAGTTATCTTTAATTTAATTTATGCAGCATTAAAGTTGGTGCCAATATAAGAAAATATCCCAACAGCACATTGTCTTTGTGAAAATTAAAAATCTTAAATTTGAATAATAAATTGAAATTATAGTAAACGTCAAACACGTTTCCGTTTAAAAAAAATTGTTTCATTTCTTATAAAAATAACAACTTAATTTTTAAAATTTGAAATTAGTATTTTTAGAGGCGTTTACGCAATTTTAACTAAACTCAGGATATTTATTCTAGGGTGCAACTCGGGTCCCATTTATTGGGTTTTGAATTAATACAAACCCAAACTCTAATTATGTGAACCGGATTCGGGTCGGATGTAACTCGGGCTCATGTTTGGGCTTAATTTCGGTTGAACTAGTTCTTTTTTTTTTTTTAATAATGTGAACATATTATTAAAATTAATAAATCAAAACAGTATGATTTTAAAGTATATTGTACTCGGATTTATAAAAAAATATATAAATAATAACTATTTGTTAGACATAAAAAATAGAATTTTATTTTCCTACAATAAAATTTTGTTATAAAAAATCACTAATTTATAAGTTTTGTAAAGTGAATGAGTTAGCATACGCCTCATATTTTTAAAAAATATAAATAATATTTTATATTAATTTGAATTTGAATTTGTCTTTAATGAAAAATTTTTAAACAATAAAAATATAAAAAATTATTGCATTAGTCGTTGAAGATGATCTAAAATAAATATTTTCACCGATTAATATACATATCAATTGATGAAGAAATATATTAAAAATAGGGTAAATTTCGCATATATCTATGAATTTTATTCATATTTTCACTAATTCCCACAAATTTTCAAAAATTCCTTATATATCGATATATTTCGCCTAAAATTTTATTTATACCCCTATTAGGGATTATTTAAAGAGGTCATTAGTACTCTAGTAAAATGAAAAATATACTTAAGTCTTAAGGTGTGTTTGTTTAGGGTAAAAAAGTGTCAACCAAGGGTGTGTTTGTTTTGGGCAAAAAAGTGTCAACTAAAACTTTTCAATCTAAAACTTTTCATTCTATGTAATTATTTTATTTTTTAATTATTTTTTTATATTTTTTTATACAAACTACCCTACTTTTCAATCATTTTTACACAACTACTCATACAACTAACCTATCTATTTTAACTTTATTTTCTTTACTCCTCATCATTACTCATATTATATCACATCACTTTCTATTGATTTGACAACTTCTATTTCAAAAACTTTTCATCAAAAGTTTTACCTCCAACCAAACATACCCTAAAACTTTTTAATCTAAAACTTTTCACTCTCCATAATTATTCTAATTTTTAATTATTTTTTCACATTTTTCTATACAAACTATCATACTTTTCAATCATTTCTACACAACTACCCATACGACTAACCTATTTATTTTAACTTTATTCTCTTTACTCATCATCATTACTCCTATTATATCACATCACTTTCTATTGATTTGACAACTTCTACTCCAAAAAATTTTCATCAAAAATTTATTTCCAACCAAACACACCCTTAATATAACTTGACATTAATTTGCTCAAAGCAAAAACTTCACGTTTAGTTAGTTAACATGAAAAAATTTTCAATCCAAAACTTTTACTCTCCACAATTACCTTATATTTTTATTATTTCTATGTTTTTCCTATGCAACTGTTTTACTTTTCAATCATTTTTGACTATTCGTACATTTAACCTATTTATTTTAACTTTGTTCTCTTTATTTCTAATGATTATCTATACCATATTACATCATTTTTTTATTTCAAAAATTTTTATACTGAAAATTTTTCACCAAAAATTTTATCATTTCCTAAACACATTCTTAAATAGTATATGATTTTATAGCCATAAAGTGCTAAAAATTCATTTGAATGTGAATTTTTAACTATAAAATCATAATTTTGGACGGTTATTTTGTCACTTTACAAGGGTGCCAACGACCTCTTTATCGAGTTCCTAACGACGTGTGAATAAGTGAAATTTTAAGTATAATACAAGGGTATATTAGGAATTTCAAAATATTCATGGGTATAAATGAAATTAAAAATAAAATTCATAGATACATGTTGAATTTACCCTATATATATATATATATGAAAGAACCTTAGAATAAATTTGGTAGGTTTTTTTTAGTTGATTGCACATGTACCCTAACCTAATTTTGTTTACCTTGAGTTCATATTGAAATTAGGTTTATTTTAGGTCGAGCTTGGGTTACGTAATGTACGAATCTAGAAAAATGACCATTGAGCTTAACGCACAGAGCACAAAGACCCAAAAAAAAAAAGTGTTGGGACTGTGGGCTATGAGTTTCACTTTATTTTTTTTCGGGTCTGTCTGCTCTGTACAACAAGCCCAATGATTTTTTTTTGAGTCTGTGCATTATAAGTGATATTAGAGCAGCTCTCCCTTCAGTAATGTGGTTTGGAGAGTTAAGCTAGTGAAAGCCAGAACTGCAAGTAAAAACCTATACTTCAGTTATGATTCGATGAGAAATCAGGCGGAAGCTGGCTAGCTTGTAATAGCTCAAAATCGAATCCTACATCAAAAGGGGAGAAAGTTTTTGGTGGTTTATAAGTGGATATCAAATTGAACATGGTATGATGCATTTTAAAGCCGTGTGGCTAAGCTATCAGGATAAAGTGGCAAATATCACACTGTGAGACCTACGGATCATAGACTCAATGATTGTTTTTTTTAGGTTTGTGTGCTTTGTACATCAGGCCTAGTAGTCACTTTTCAAAGCCTGTGCATTATACGTGGTACCAAAGAGGTTTCTCCTATTGTAGATGTGGTTCAGAGAGTTGAGCTAGTGAAAGCCATGACTACAGGTAGAAGCTTAGAGTTGAGTTGTGGTTCGAGGACGAATTAGGCAAAAGCTAATGAGCTTTTAATAGCCCAGAACTGAATCCCACATAGAAAAAAAGATAACGTTCTTGGTAGTTTATAAGTGGGTCTCAAGTTGAACATGGTGTGATGCATTTTAAAGTCATGTAGCTAAGCTGCTAGACCAGAGTGAACAATATCACACTGTGAGGCCTATAGCCCACGAGTCCAATGGTCATTTTTTTGAGTCCGTGTGCTCTGTACGCCAAACTCAATGGTCACTTTTCTGGATTAGTGTGAGACAAGTTAACTTGACCCAAGTTGCACTTAGTTTATTCAAGTAATTAGTAGATAAAATATTTCAATAGGATCTGGTCATATTTCAATCAAAATGAGAATATGGTATAGCACATGAATGGCATAGATTACTACTTAGGGTTGTTCAAAGAAGCTTAGAATATAATGGAGAAATACGATAAGTATTGGAAATAAAAAAAATTATATTGAAAATATAAAGAACTGTATTAAAAAAGTTATATTTGAAATTTAAAAAATTATGTCAATAATGGAAATTACATTCATTTTCTTTCTTATAATATACAAGAAAGTAATCATAACAAATATTTATAATATAAAATCATCCCTTAACTTTAAGGGTTTATAAAAAAAAGTAGGATAATTTCTCGGAATAAAAAAGATAAATATAAACAGTAAAATTTTCTTAAAGGGTTAGACTTGCAAAATTCTTAAATTTAAAAGGTTATTTTTCAATTTCAAAAGTTGAAGAGTCAATTCTACAAAAATGCTGATTCAGACGGTTAGGTTCGCAAAATTGTTAAACTAGAAGGGTTGTTTTTGAAAATATCAAACCTCGAGGGTGAATAAGAAAAATCACAAAATTAGAAGGTTAGATTTGAAAAAAGGCCCAAAATATATGGTTATTTTTTTTTAAAATGACCGTTTTTCAGCCCCATTTCAATTTTCTTCGCTTCTTAGAGACGGAACTCAAAAGCTCTGAAGCAACGTGGTTGTCTGCATCTGCAACCAGGAAAAACATTATATTTTAGAAGTTCTCATTGCGTAAGCGATCGACCTGGAACTTGGAGGTACGAAATCTCGTTTCTTTTCCATTTTTCTTTAATTCCGAATCTTAGATTTCGGTCACGTCAAAAAATCCGGAATCCTTTCGGCTCCGTCAGCGGATCGCCATTTTTCCACATCAAGCTCGATTCAGGAAGAGTTAGAAATGAGTATCTCGTGTCTCTTTATTGAAGGGGGTTTTTCTCTCTTTAGTTTGGACGGATAGTTCATTAGGAAATGCTTGATATGGAAGATTGAATAAGAATATAAGATTGAGTCTCCTTGAAGTAGGTAGACTTCAGTGGATTGCGGTTTTTTTTTCCAAAAAAAATAGTGATCTCCTGACTGGGGAAGGATTCCTTCACTTACTGTTGATTGGACTGTTTTAAGCCTGTCCCAGTAGGCTTGCCGCCGTTGAAGTTTCATGATTTTTCGTTTTTCAAGATTCATGATCTCCAATGATGTATTGGGTCGCATCAGTTTCACGATGAGTTATCAAATTATAGCGTTTAAGGAAGGAATACTGCAATTGCGTCTTTTTAGTGCAACTAGGTACGTTTGGGATTGGGGTTTTAAGAACTGTGTACTTGATAGAAAATGATAGAGCTAAAGTTGGGATAAATAGATTTAATGGAGAGTAGTTGGTTGGAAAAATGATTGGAATACAGAGGTAAAAGTGGAAAAATATGGTTATTCTTGAATGAAGGACTGTCCGAGAAATTTGTACTCCCACCCCATACCATCCCATGCCACACTTGTTGATTGCCAAACATGGTATAAGGGTCTAGGTGGCCTATCTTCCAACGTGCAGCTCATTTACGAAAAGCTAGGAATGATAGCTTTCTGCAAACTCCAGCATTTTGGCTTTTACAAGGAAAATATACCTAAACAGGCTTCTGTAACATGTTGTCAAACACCGTGAAGCAGAGAAGCACTTCATCTCGTGGGAAACACGGGGCTAAATAGGCCCTAAATCTACCCATGCTATGGTTTCAAATTCCTGCGATTGATATGAAATCATTTTCATAATCTTCAACAGAGGCTGCCTTTTGACTCTAAACCTGTACAGATGGTTCCTGTGGTGGTTTGGTGAACTAGAAATCAGTAATAATTTCCCCCACTGTGTGAAGCCTGACAACAAGGCCTCCTTGAACAAACCGAGGAGATCCAATCATTAGACTAGGACAGTAGCTGGTATTTTTAGCTTTATGCTGTGAGCTAATTTGGTATGATAGTATTGCAATGAAGCTGTTTGAATATTCTGATTGCATGATTTGGTAACTATTCTTACCTCAGTTTGGCAGCCAGTGGTACCAGTTCGCTGCACTGGGCTTTGATGGTGATCGTGAATTGATTCCCAAACCCTTTCGTGAAGCATATGGTGCAGTTGATTTATTTATTTAAATCTGATTTTGTTGCGTAATTTGCAGGCAAGCATCAAAAGAAAGCGACGACAGTAGATGGAACTGCTACTGTGCTGCAGTTCTCAATGTGGCAGTGTCAGTAGTTTAAACTGGAATGACGCTGGAAAGACATTGAGTGCTAGCCAGTCAAAGTTTATTTTGACAAGAAGAGTTCAACTTGCATGCGCCACAAGAAAATCTAGATGGAAATCAGTAGCAGGCTGCAAGAAAGGTTATTTGAATCTATTGAAGTCAAAGAATCTGGATCATCTAAGGGAGGGTAGGTTATTTGCCACCGTGGCAGGATTTGCGAACGGAACAAATTCCAACCTCTTAGAGAATTGCAACTATTATGTTGCTGATGGCAATGAGGATCTGATAACTGTTTCTGAGAGGGAGGATTCAAATATTATAATTCCAAGTTTGCCTGATGATTCTGATGGCAACCATAGTGCCCCGATCAGTAGTTGTTTCTGGGACTGGAAGCCTAAGTTTTCAGTCCATTATGAAAAATCAGGTGCAGAAAATGTGAAGTCCCCAGCAGTGCTATTTCTTCCAGGTTTTGGAGTGGGATCATTTCACTATGAGAAGCAGTTGAAGGACTTGGGTCGTGAATTTAGAGCATGGGCTCTTGATTTTTTGGGGCAAGGGATGTCATTGCCATCAGAAGACCCTGCTCCTTCAGCTAAGAAAGAAGCCATTTCAGAAGAAAAGGATGAAGTATGGGGCTTTGGGGAAGAAACTGCCCCATGGGCAAGTGAGCTAGTCTACTCCATGGATCTATGGCAGGACCAAGTCCGTGAATTCATAGAACAGGTATCTTTCTAATTTTAGTTTTTGAATTTATGTCCAATGCTAGGTTTAATATCTTGTTCTTTATTTCTTTAGGTCAGGAATTTTATTACTAGAAGTGCATGACAGTTGGAAAAAAGGGGGAAGTGTAAAATATACTTATCTTAGGATCTTGTCCCAACTTTTTTTTTTGATCTTGTCTCAACTTTAATTAGACTATTTGTTTATAGGGATTCATCATCATTTGACTGGAAATCTTATCATCTCTGAAATTGGCTTTTTTTTTTTGGGGGGGGGGGGGGGGGGGGGTTTTTTTTCTCCCATTGAGTGGGATATCACTGCTACTATTACTACTATTACCACCACTACTTTTTTCCAGATTGAATCGACAGTTTCTACTACTAGTCTACTAATACGCTGCTGCTGCTGCTGCTACTTTTTTCAGATTGAATTAGCAGTGTTTGTACTTTCGCCTCACAGTCTTTCTTTTTTCGGTTGACTGTCTGTTGTTCCTCTGTATCCTCAGCTTTTGGTTGGTTCAATGAAACACTGTTCTTTTAACCAGTTATTAGTGAATTCATAAAATTATTGTTACATTAAAATTCAGGATATTATGGTTTAAAGTGGTATTGAGGCTTGGATATCACACCTGACATTGATGTGGACCCAATCATGTTATCATCAACGGTTACGAGAAGAAACACACTTGCAACAAGTCAAATTGTAAGCTGTTCATTCCTAATGTTCATGGAAATGTAACAGTCAGGAAAAATAATCCATATGCCTTTTCTTTGAATGAAATTTCGGCGTTTCAATTGTTGGATATATCAGCATGCTGTATATCCAATTTCAATGATCTATTTCATGCTAACTACTCTGTATTGGTCTTGGAAGCTAAGTGGGTCATTTCCTTACACAGGTCATCGGTGAACCCGTTTATGTTGTGGGGAACTCCCTTGGAGGATATGTGGCACTGTACTTTGCAGCAAGCAATCCTCATCTAGTGAAGGGGGTAACACTACTCAATGCAACTCCTTTTTGGGGTTTTCTCCCCAATCCCAAAAGTTCACCTACATTGGCTAAACTTTTCCCATGGTCTGGAACATTTCCGTTGCCTTCAAGCATAAGAAGGATCACAGAAATTATGTAAGTTTTATGGCTTGACCATTTTTTTTTTCTCCTTTTAACATTATGTTAGTGATTCTACTATTCTCTCTTTACAATGCTACCTTGTCATCCAGAGTTCTCACCTTGCAGCATGCATGTTGCAATTATTGTATTGCTAGATTAATTGTGTTGCTCAATTACTCTTTTGTATAAATGTGTTTAGTTGTATATCCTTGGCTTCAGTTGTTCTTTCTGTGGTAACCGAAATTCCATTTTACTGGTATTCTTCCTATGTAGCCTATGTTGGGGCAAATATGAGAGAAAAATGAAACTAAATAAGTGGTAAAAGTGAAATATAAAACCAAGTTTTACTTTAAGCATGTTGCGATGTTACTTTCCTTGAGGCAATTTTGCTGCCCTTATTTGCTGCTTAGGGTAATTTTATAGTTACTCCGATATACAAATTGAAACTTGAATTAGAATAGAAAATAACTTTTTTCTAGGCACATGAACAATCAAAGACAAAATGCTTGGTTGAATAGAGAAAATTTCAAAAAAATATGACAATCTTGCAATTCAACAACTAGTACAAACAATGTTTGAATAAAGACGAGCAATTGACATCTAAAACAAGATTGCAATAGGATGTCTTGATGAGAGCAATGGATGACATCTACATGAGGAGAGGTCCGAATGAAATTTACCCATAGAGATATTTATTTAGGGCTTTTGAAATGACACATTTTCATTTGTTGCGTCTCTTGCAATTCATGTCTAATTGAATTTGTCATACTGTTTCAAACATATGCTTTTTGTTGGCAAGACTCAATCCCACAACTAGTTATTTAACTACCAAATTTTTTACCAATAGGTACATTTTTATGCTAGAAATATTTGACATAATTTAACATATATTATAAATTTTAATATTGTAAATCCCAACAGCCTCTACTTGGACTCACGAGGAAATCTATGTGAGGCAAAAGTACCAATTAAGAATTATAATGTATAGACTCAGGAAAATGATCTTGGGCTCATGGGCTCATGGGCCTTACAACTTGGTCGTATGGTTTTAAACCGTGTCATCGTCATCATCATCATCATTGTCGTCGTCATAAGCCATTTCCCACCTAGGTGGGGTCGGCTGCATGGATTTTGTTGCGCCATTCTTGGCGATTTAAGACTAAAATTTCTGTAATTTGTAATATTTTTAAATTTTATTTAATTACTTCCATCCATATTTTTTTAGATCTTCCTTTCATTCTCCTACCACCTTCTACTTTGATAGATTCTATTTTCCTAATCGATGCTACTTTAGGCCTCTTTTTAACATGATCAAACTATCTTAATCTATTTTCCATCATTTTATCACAAATTGGTCTCACTTTTAAGTTTTCTCGAATTATTTCATTCTTAATTTTATCTTTTCTAGTTTTACCACTCATCCATCTTAACATTCTCATTTCTGCTACGCTCATTTTTTGTATATGATGTTCTTTAACTGCCCAACATTCTGCCCTATAAAGCATAGCAGGTTTAATCGCAGTCTTATAAAATTTTCCTTTTAGTTTGATCGGAACTCTACGGTCACATAAAATTCCTGATGCACTTCTCCGTTTCTTCATCCTGCTTGAATTCTATATATTATATCTTTCTCAATTTCCCCGTTCTCTTGAACTATTGATCTGAAGTACCGAAAGTGATTAGTTCTTGTTACTACTCGATCTAAAATCTTAATTGGTTCATCATCCGGGTTCTCATTATTATTAAAATTGCATTTTATATGTTCAGTTTTTGTGCAACTAATTCTAAAACCATTTGATTCTAAAGTGAAACCTGTTTATAAGCCTCAAAGAAGTTTTTTTCTTTTTTTGATGTGAGATTCTGTTTTGGGCTGTTACAAACCATTAGATTCTGTTTTTGTTTGGTTTGTGATCGAATTATAACTTAACTTCGGGCTTCTACCTGCATCCTTAACTTTCACTGGCTCAATTCTTCAACTCTTTGAACCACATCTACAGGAGGGAGTCTACTTTGATACCACTTATAATGCTAGAGGTGCAACTTAGGTCGGTTTGGTTCGGTACAGGTCTATCCTATATGTATCCTATTTGCAAAAGGTCTATTTTGCCCTACCCTATCTATTTTTCGGTTTGATTCCTAGTGCACCGTACCCTACCCATTATCCATAGAGTCGTTTCAAATCGGTTCCTTTAATACTCAAATGTATTTTTTAAAAAATATTTCTATGTTATTTTAAAAGATATAAAACAATACTCATTTACATTTAATATTGCAGTTACATATGTTACTGATTACATTATTATATAAAAAATATAGATCGTTAGAATCCAATCATTAAAACTACTAATATATTAATCACAATTCATAATCTTATTTATAAAAGGCTTTTGTAAGTCAATAACATATATATAAAAAGCCAAATTGTTTCTTACTTTACAATCCACAACTCCACAGGGCTCGAGATCTATTTGAATTTGAATTTGTCAAAATGAGTGTGCATGAGAGATGTTACAGACAAAACACAACACATACTATATAATATATCATATACACATAATTATATCCATGCGGGTTGGTTCCGAGCACCAAACGTATTTATCCTACCCATACTCTATTTGAAGGGATAGATAATAATTTGTACCTTATCCATACTTATGTATAATATTTTGTACCATGCACCCCTATGTAATACATAAACCTAGAAAAATGATCTTTGGCCCATGAGATATGAGCCTCACGGTGTGATATTATCGACTCTAACTTGACAGCTCAACCACGTGGTTTTAAAACTCATCATACCATATATAAACTGAGAATCACTTAAAAAACCCTAAGAACTTTTCCCATTTTCGATATAAGATTCGGTTTTAGGCTGTTACAAGAATGATACCTCATTTTAGGAAACTTATTGTTTCTTTCATAAGTTTTGTATGACAACGAATGCTAATATTGATCTTGCTCAGTTTCTTCTTCTTTCATGAGGATGCACATTTGATAATTGAGATTGGTGCAAATGATTCCGTGATATTCCCTTTGCATGTGAAAATCCATCTTGTTACGAATTGGAAAGATGTTGCCTCCCTTATTTGTAATGAAAAGTGCTTGTGGAGATCATTGTGTGTTTGATGCTCCTTAATCATAAATTACTAGGGGTGCAACTTAGGTCTGGTTGTATCGGGTTTGGGTGAACTCAAACCCTAATAGATTCGAGGTTGGACCAGGTTGGCATTGGTTTCGGTCTTGGTTTCGGGTTGAAATTCGGATTATTCTCAAACCAATAGAAGTTGAAATTACCAATAAAGATAACAAATTTTTTTAAACATTATTGAATTTGTAGATGAATAATTTACACGTGAATATATAAATATGACTTATGATATCTTTTGATTTGATGAAAGTTAGTCTTTTAATTAAAAGATAATTCTAAATACAATGAACGTAATGAATTTACACATAATAATTTAGGTAAGAAAATAAATGCGATTAAATGAAATTACTATCTAAAGTTTAATAGAAGTGAAACTTATATATCTCTTAGTTAATTTGTGCATATGCAATAATTTTAAAGAGCTATTATATTTATTATTATTTGCAAATAAATTTAATATAGATGTAATATATTTAACTTTTAATGACAAATATATATAACATTTAAGTTTTGGAATAAACATTTTACAATTTAATTAAATTATGATTATATGGAATAACTTTTATCACAATTATAGTTGAAATATTAATACATAAACAAATATAATTATTTTCATAAACTAAGGAATATCGAGTTGGTACAAACCCAATATTGGTCTTGGGTTTTCTTGGGTGGGGTTGGAATTGGGTCTAATCTGAAAAATTTTTCAAAAATAAAACCTAAATTTGGTTTTGAAACCGGGTTGGGCGGGTTTGGACTGACCCTGTACCAAGTTGCACCCCTATTAATTACTGAGGAAGAACAAGTTTAGAAACTTCCAATATTTCATAGAAATATATTCGAGAACTTTATAAATGTCTTCATGCATAAGAGTGATCCTAGTGATGGAATGACACTGCTTTTGTGTTATAAACAGATGGCAAAAGATAAGTGATCCTGTAAGTATCCGGGAGGTTCTTAAGCAAGTCTATGCTGACCATTCAACAAAAGTTGACAAAGTCTTTTCTAGGATTCTAGAAACCACGCAGCACCCAGCTGCAGCAGCAGCATTTGCCTCAATTATGTTTGCTCCCAAGGGTCGGCTATCTTTCCAAGAAGCTTTGTCTAGGTATTTCCAGAACCTTGTTCCTTTGTGTTTTCATTGTTCTTTGATTAATGAATCTGGCGTGCTCATGCAGCTTTTGCTTGTTGTTAACTACTGGCTATATTTCCTGAAATTGGTAATGCATAGGTGCAAAGTGAACAATGTTCCAATTTGCTTGATGTATGGAAAAGAAGACCCATGGGTGAGGCCTGTTTGGGGCCTCAAGGTTAAGCAGGAGGTTCCTGAAGCTCCTTACTATGAAATCAGCCCAGCTGGTCATTGCCCCCATGATGAAGTTCCTGAGGTATGTGTTTATTTCTTGATAAGGATGTGCATGTGCTGTGTTATTCCTCATAATCTAGTTAGCAGGAGTAATCATTTTCTCAGATGCACGATACATTCTCCTATTTTCAGCAGACCTAAAAAATTCAAATGTCCAATTTTGACCAGTGCTATTAAAACTGGTTTAGACAAGTTGGCCCAACTGGTTTATCTGTCAACTGGTCTTCTACAGGTCTGATTATGTTTACCAATTCTTAATGATGATATATTTAGCATAACCTGATTGTGTGGTCCACCCAAGCCTCTAATCTAAGTAAATTTTTATGTTATAATTAAATTTCTTAAGGTAAATATAGTAAGAGGTTTAGATTTTAACAAGATATTAGAACTTTTTAAAAATAAGAGCTTGTTGGGTTATGATTCTAAACAGCAACTGTTTTGAATCATAGTCCTTTATAAATTGGTTCAATCTGCTTTCTCGAACAAGTTATTAACTTGTTTGAACCAAGCCAGATGATTGACTGGTTTAGTCACTAATTTAGTTTTGATAGACAAATCGACCATGCAATGTAATTTTCTCATTATGACCTGAGAATTTGGCTGGGGATGACTGAGAAAAGCTACCCAACTTTCTGTGATCAAATACACCCTTTGAGTCTTTCAAGATAATTCACAAAGTGGCTACTGCTGGTGTGTCTGATTGTCCAACTACCATCTGTTGATAGTTAAATCTTGAAGTTAATCCTTTCCAGACATGAATCAGAGGAAAAAAAAAAAAAATCCTTTCCAGACAAGTAGAACTTTCATATCAATAGACTGATAGCTCTTAGGTAGAGAGTGAAGATGTTCTGGTCAAAATTCTATTGCTATGATTGGATAGTTATGATTAGTTGGCCCATGTTTTTGCCCCAAAATAGTCGATAGGTTCTATGATGGGTTAGCATTTATAGGCATTTCATGTCCAGTGGATAATAACATGCTTCTATCTTTTGAGAGTCTAATCCTTTCAAATGTCAGTTAATGTCAATGAGAAGGGTCCTTCTAATGGAAAAATAACCTTAGTTCGCTATAGAGCACTCAATACATTCACCTGCTTCAGCACATTTTTATTTTCTGGATGATCTGTAAGAGAGTTGAAGGAAGAATGAAGTTTCCGCTTGTCAGCCTCTATTTAATTCTATATTTCAGTGATCTCTCCTTCACTATTTAAAACTTAAAATAGGACGACTTAGGTGCTGCCACATTCAAGGTTTGGAAACTGGTTTTGGCATGTCATATTATTTGCCATAAAGATGGGAAATTGCGCCAGATCACTCACTGTATTCCGGCCTGTACCAGGATGACAGGTGTAGATTATCTTTGTTAATTACAGTGCGTATCAATTAGTGGATACAGATTTTAACTATTCACTCATTGATAAGTGGAGAGAGAGGTCCTCAGGGCACAATTTATGCTTCAGAGGTCTCCTTTTTAATTATTTCTTTTTGAGTTGCTACAATTGAAGCAGTGATAACTTTACAACAATTGGAGTTCCTGTAGAAAGTAGAAACAGGAGATTTTGGATGAATTCGCTAACAACTGGGTGAACAGCATAATGCGAATGTTGTACCTGCTCCAATGCATTATCAAAACGTTATTGTGTAAAAAAATTACAGAACGACAGATGATGCTATTCAGTTATCTGTATTGCAGGTGACATTCACCTTCACATTGTCTTTATGGTTGCTTGGATGCAGCAGATCTTTTTTGCAATAAAGCTTTCATTGGTTCAGTTACCACTATGTTCTTGTACCTCGTCAGAGATCTGTCCTAAATACCATTTTTATGATGTCGTATTTGTGGCTAGCTTCTTTAATGAATTGGAATAGTGCTTCCCCATAAACACTATTTATGGCTACCATTATAAGCTATTGCAGGCTCCCTTATTCCAAACTGGACGTTACTCCTTACACGAATTACTTTCTGTCGTTGGTTCTAATTTTGAATTGGAATAGTGCTTTCACCTCCACAAGCGCTTCTCATCTCATATTACACTCCATAACCAGTGACGCATTCTGTGATTTTCTTTCTACCACAGGTAGTGAACTATTTGCTGCGTGGATGGATCACGAGCCTTGAGTCCCAAGGTTCTATTGGATTGCCTCTTATAAATGACTCCGCATCTGTTCAATATGGCACCTCCAAGAACCTGGAATTTGTCAACGAGGGATCACAGAAGTCTGTAAGGGTACACTTCTTCGGATCTAAGTTCTCTATTTGGAATCAACTCAGCTCTTTCGTTAGATCCCGCATCGTGGAGTTAGGCAGTAAGTGGCGCTAAAGCAGCATACTAGGCAGATGCAAAAATCTCATCTTTTTTCAGTTCATGGCTGTATCATAGTTACTTCAATGAGTCGATCAATACAAAATTAGCAATATCTTGTTTCATTTATCATGTAAAATATTTATTCTATTCTCAAGAAAAAAAATTCTGATTATTTCTATAATAGTTAGTATTGTGAGTCATTTCTCTGTACTTTACCTTGATCATGGTTTGGAGACGGCATTTTCCTTTCATGTTATAGCACCTATGTGCAGTTTCATTGTTTAGTCATTGAATTGAAGAAATGGTGGAAAGACTTCTTGGCCGTCATTTATCTGTGGGAACTCAGATTATATTCGACATTATCTATGTAACTAAAATTCATAAAAAAATTTTGGCAAAATGCCTGTATTTATTCACATTGAAAATTCTACAAAAATCATTTAAATTTAATTCATATTATTGTCTCAATATTGAAATAGCTTCAACTCTGCAATATCTACTCGCGTGTAAGAGGGCTATCGAAGTTATAGATTTAAGACTACATGCTTGTCCCAAAAATGAACAGAGGCTTTTGAGCATGGTTAACAAATTATTCCTATTTCATGTAAGCAAGGAATAAAATTAAATGAGTCTTACCGGGATATCTCGTGGAGAGTTGATTAAAAGAGTATTATTTTGCTTGCTTGAAGTTATCTTTTCTTTCATCTCTCCCATGTTTTGTGAAAAAACCGCATAAAGAGTTTAAAGCTAGCTAGCTAGTTATAACTTCTGGTCCATTTAGTATGATTCAATTGGATGGAACGAGATGTTAATAAGATGCGAGATTGAACGAGGAAGGTTGTATTATACTGGGAAATGAAAATTTATATTAGAAATGGAAAAGGCAGCAATAGAGATGAGAAAGTATGGTTATTATGTATTAAATAAAATAGAAGATCATGCGTGTGTTTAGAAAGTGATAAAATTTTTGGATGAAAAGTTTTTTGATATAAAAGTTTTTGAAATAAGAGAAGATATAATATGATAGGAATAAATAAAATAAAGTTAAAATAGATAGTTTGTATGGTTAATTATTTAGAAATGATTGAAAAATAAGGTAGTGATATAGGAATATGTCAAAAAATAACTAAAAAATAAGATAGTTGTGGATTATGAAAAATTTTAGTTCGAGAAGTTTTATTGTTAAATAAATACACCTTACGTTGAAAATGAGAAGGTATTCTTGGAAATAAGAAATTTTATCATATTCACATTTTATTCCATCCAACTGGATTAATCCAAACTGGCAATAATGCGAAAAAGTTTTAAGAAGACTCATGGAGTATAATCCACGACATTTTAATGTTTTGCTATAAACAATCATTTTTAACAGGAATTTTGAGATTGACGTGACATTTAATTATTTCCAATAAATTTTTTACCATTGTCGGTATTTTTAATTGTTTTCTTTGTTTTTTTTTTATCTGAAAACCTGTTTTGTTGATGCATTGGATAATGAAGTTTTTTGCTTATATGTGATAGGCAGAAATAATTGCGAATACTATATACAGATTAAGTAGACAAAATTTTTAGAGGATGGATGAGATAATGATTTAAATACAGTAAACAATAAAAATAGAATCTATAAGTAATTAAGATATGAAATTAAACTAAAAGGTGTGGAAAAAGAATGATAATGATTAAGAAATTCTTCACCTTGTTTCCTCTTACCAATGTAGCTCACATGTGATGTCGAAAACAAATTGTATCAACTCAATTATGATGCTACAAATGAAAATTTTTTTAAAAAATATTTTAATTACTTCTTTGGTCATTTTTATGAGTATTTTACAATCGTCTCAACTGATTTTTTTTAACTAAGCTCTCAAGACATTCTTATAAATTTTTTACAATATTCTAAAGCACAACTAATAAATACTAATAATATTCTTAAATTTATCTTTATGGTAGAAACTCCCACACACCAAAGGAAGACCAATGCCACTACTATAATGGTTTTTGATAATATTTGGAGGATCGCACTCGTCACCCAACTCGATTGAGGCAAGCCAAGTCATCACGACGGCACTGCCGTCGTCGTGGCACTTTCGTCGTTGATACGAGCGTTGATGTTCTTGCGCTTTTACGGTCTGGTCTCTTTTAAATCAAACCTCATATGCTTCACACGATGAAGATCTCCTGGGTGACCATAAAATTTAGGTTGTGTTTGGTAATAAATAAAACTTTTGATGAAAATTTTTGAAGAATAAAAGTTGTCAAATGATGTGATATTGCAAGGGTAATAATTATGCGTAAAGAAAATAAATTTAAAATAAATATGTTAGTTAGATTGGTAATTGTGTAGAAATGATTGAAAAGTAGGATTGTTGTATAGAAAGATGTGTAAAAAATAATTAAAAAAAGAGTAGTTATGGAAAGTGAAAAGTTTTAGATTGAAAAATTTTAACTTGACAACTTTTACAAATTGCTAAACACACCCTTAAGATCGACGATAGAAAAGAATCTACATGTTAAAATAAAACTAGATTTCTGAAAACAATTATTTTGAAAATAATCAGCAGGATTTTTTTGGGTGAAATTCTACAGTTGATTGTCTATTAATATTTTTTGCTACCACTCCCAGAATAAATTCAAAATTCAACTTGAACATAAAAATTTGCCAAAGGTGCCACGAATATGTTTAGGCCATATGAATGCAAGAATAATGTTTGAAAGATAAAAAATGAATAAAGTTTGAAAGATATTACTATTTAGTAATAATATTGAAAAGTTTATTTACTAAAATTGGATTTGACATGTAATTTCATGATAGCTCTATTTTTTCATAAATATAGGACGTTTTGTTCGCATCATATTCCGTTTCATTCCATCGCTGCCAGAGTCATTCAATCATCAACCCCTTAATTTCAAATATGAATTATTGGCATCAAAGAATGATTTGAATTTCACAAAGTGCGGGCATTATAAGAATCTGAGTAGTGCTGGTTGCTGGTTGTGGGTTCGAATCTAGCATTTGGATTTCGGCCAGAAATAAGAAAAAATTAGTAATGGGAGCAGTGGTCTCCCGTCTGGTTGTTGGAAGTTGTGTCTTCCTGATTATTTGGTAGAGCAGTGTCTCCAGATTTGTAAGAATATTTTAGACCTTCAGTGTAAGATATGTTGAGATATATGTAAATATATTCCAATAAAAAAAATGATTTGAATTTCATTGTCGTGGTTCTTTTAACCCATGACATTTAAGCTGGGCACAATTGTTTTCTCATCCATACTTGTTCACATCTCGGATAATACGCGTACAGAATGAGGATATCATGAAGTATATTCTATTTTCCGAGAATACTTTTATGGGAATAAGGTTCCAAGTTGAGTAGGGATGCTGGCTGCATTTACCTTCTCGCAGGAGTTGTTCTTATTTCGTTTCTTGGTTTTGTAACTATAGGAAATCTTACTCTCGAAAATGGGAGACATACCTCGTACGAGATCGAGTATAGGAGTATTTTAGTCATGTTTTAATAATTTAAAAAGGATTAAAATATTTTTATATTTAAAAATTTAAAACAAATATATATACGTCTTCAAAAAAATGATAAATCTTGATTTATAAATTAAATATCTAGATTAACAGTTTTATTAAAAAAATTTAATGAAAAAATATGTTTTTTGAACTCCTCAATCTTAAATAATCATGCCCTTAAATACGTATATACATAGAATAATAGTTTTACCAAAAATCCATAAAAATTTTAGAAAAATACATTTTAAGGCTAGATCTGCTAGGTTTTATGGAATCAAGATACATTAAGAAAGAGGGATGGTATGCCATCAAGGGTGTAGCCCATGTGACAAAGTTTTGTTCTTGTGTCAACATAGTCATGGAGTGGAGAATTTGCATCATAAGCTCTTTGTGTATTAGTATTTTAACCTTTGAGATATGTGTATTACATATTAAAACTTGTGAAGTTTTAACTTTTGTATTCAAAACTCTCCGCTCTCACATCATCTAATATGTTTTGTTAGGTCATGTGCAATGATAAAAATACATATTAATGCAAATAAAATCATAGGCCTAACTAAAATTTTGGGTGTGCGAGTGGGATAGAATTTCAGTTTTAAGATTGTGCGTTCTGATTAGGATAGGATTTTCAAGTAAGGGCTTACGATTTTGTTTGTAATGATAGGTATTTTTATCATTACGTATAGCCGAATAGATAATGGGAGATGTGAGGGTAGAGAGTTTAAAAAATGTAAAAGTTAAAACTCCGCATAGTTTGATATGCTAATGCACAAATTTTAAAATTTAAAATGCTAATACACAAAGCTAAAAGGTTTAAGAAGCAAATTCTCCAAGGTAATTCAATCCTTCCAATCTTCTCCCTTGCCCATATATATGTTAATTATTATTAGTAAAGGAGATAAAGGAGATACGTAAGATGTAAATTCTAGGATGAATTGTGCATGAATTATAAAAAATGAAAAAAAGGAGAGAGGGATGACCTATAATTGCGTACCGGACGCGTGCAAAAGCCACTTTTTTTTTCTTCGGGTAACTGAAAACCGCCTAGACAAATTTCAAAAAAAAAAAAAAAAAAAAAGGCGCTGGACTTCATGCCTAGGTGCACCGATCGGGTACAGCCAGCATATTTTCTGCGCATCAAAGGACAGCAAGATGAGATCCAGCGCTTGATCCCCGCACACGTACGCTACGCAATCATTGGCCTGCACGCGTGCGTAAGCGGCGGAACTCGTCCTTATAAATGCTTCCCCTATGGTAGTGCCGGAGTCCACTTTAGTCTTTCTAGGGTTTTTGCCTCTCTTCCACACTCCAGCAGCACTCAATGGCAATAACCTTCTCCAATCTCCACACAGAGGCTGGCCTTAAATCTCTAGATGAATACCTTTCCGGAAAGAAATATATTTCTGGGTATCTCCTTCAATTCCTCCTCCATTTTATTTCAAAATTTAGTTTTTCTTTTTCTTTCCACGTCCTTTAGTTCGAACTGTTACTTCGTTTCGCATGGATGAATAGTTTTTCAAGCTAAAAGCTTTAATGATTTGGTATTTGATTTCTAGCCTTAAAGATCTGTTCTTTATTGCTGCTTCTATTTTAGTTTCCGCTGATCCGTGATTCCTAATTTAGCATTTGAATTCTTGCATCAAAGATCCGTCCTTTGATGCGCGCTTTTTTCAGTGTTGTTTGGCGTGCGGACTTATGATTCTGCTTTTTTTCCTTCTAGTTTGATTGTTGTGTGGTTCGTGCTGAATAGCATTCTGCTCCATAGATTGACCAGGCAGACAATTTGTTTTTTTGTTGGGTTGCTGCGGCAGAGAATGATAAGATGCGGAATTCTGTCTTAGCAGTACGGAGAACTCTCCTGACTGGATGATTTTCGTTGCTGTTTGGTGGAGTCAATTATGTTTCATCATCCATCTATGGACCTTGGGGATGGACAGTTGAACAATGCAAATCAATTGAAAAATAGGCCAAGTTGCTGGAGACAGTCTTGGTACTATTCATTTTGGAAGGCTATGTTTTCCATATCTCCTCTAATCAAATGCTTGAATGCCTGATTGGCATCATGCGTGAGTTTTCTGCACCGATCAAACTGCAATCCTCATCGTAGCAGAGTCTGCTTGTAGAATTGGAATAATTTAACACTTTTGTCTATGAATTTGAGACCTAGTATCAAGCAATGTTGTGAAAAATGAACTGGTCAAGGGACCGCCTTGGTTAAAACTGGTTTTACAGATGTAATGAAGTCAGATAGGTTTAAAATGATTTGGGTATCTATTAGCCTATCAAAATAATTGAGGCAAAATTGCAAGATGTATTTATGATTGTAGTAATATTAAAATATATTTATATAATAATTTTAATATATAATCTTAAATTTAAGTGGAGAATTTTTTTATTTTAATGGAGAAACTAATTTGATATTACTAATAAAACATAAAACAATTAAATATATTAATGAAACATAATAGATAAATAACTTGTCAATAAAAGATAACAAGCTTGCATTAAATAAAATGTGTTTTTGGGCATTTTATCAAGCACCATTTTCATATATGTTTAAAGTCATATCTATTTTTGAATAAAATAATAGTACGTAAATATCTTTAACGTTCAAAAAAATTCTACATAAGCATTAGACAAGTTAATAGTAAATTGAATTTTTAATAAGTCAAAATCAATATTCTCATTATTTGGCATTTATTATTTGAAAATTTTAATATAAAATAATTATCCAAAATAATAAATTATTCCTCTAATTATAGTTTGCAAGTGAAGCTATAATTTTGGCTGATTTAAAATATTAAGCAGTGACAACAGTATCTAAGCTACAATTTCGGTTGAGTACTTGAGAATCCTAATTCCTAGCTAATGATGATGATGATGATGTTACCACCATCCACGAATGCCTCTTTTTATTCAACTGGTTAAACCTGCTGGTTCTAAAATTGATTAAATAGGCAATTTATATGGTTGAGTCCAACTTATTCATGTGAATCTGAACTATAGAGGATAAGATTGGCTCACCTTCTGATTCCTCATTAAACTGGTTGGATTGATCAGTCCAATCCAACTTTGATATCATTGGTATCAGGGGACAAGTTAATGTTGTTATGTTTCTGGTGATTATCATTTTGTGTTCCTCTCATTCTGTGTTGTGCACGGACATGCTGGATTGCATTGCAACAATGGCAATGGGCACAAATTAAATCCATAGTTTGGATGTCAATTTTGGTACTAAAGCTGGAGATATTAATATGAAAAGATATGTTAATGGAGGGTGCTATTGGATTTGAGTTGGATACATTCCTGTCAAAGTTTTTTAGCTATTGTGTAGATTTCAAGTGAGCTTGTTCTTAGATATTTTCTTCTGTTTTAACACCTAAATTAGAGTCTGTATAGTTGAAAACATAGGTTCCGTGTAGTTATTTATCTTCATTTTTTGAAGTATGTGGCATCTTCTGTTCCTGGGGTGCATTCAAGTAGCTTTTGGTTGTTTTGGAAATACTCAGGGACCAACTTACTAAAGATGATATCAAGGTTTTTGCTGCGGTTGTAAAGAAACCTGGAGAAGGCTACTCTAATGTTGCTAGTTGGTATGAGAATGTTTCATCACTCCTTGCCGCAAGGTTTGTGGATTTTAAGGTCTTTTATTAAGTTTCCTCTGCAGATTGGATGTCTTATTACATCATTGGCTATATTTTGTCTTCCTTTGATGGATGAATGTTTTGGTGGCTAGAAATTGTGTACTTAGTTCTCACATGCCTTCTTAGTCTCCTATCATTGGTTTGTTGTAAGATACTTCGGATGATAGAAATGTGGGCCAGTAGTATTTTTGCTACTTCCTTTTCCAAATACTCGAGTCAGATTATGCTTCCTTGGTAACATTTTTATATTGAATGAGCATCTGGAGCAGCAGTTGGTGATGATATCTGATGTGGGCTTTGGTAATGTAGTCTTGTTACATCAGGAAGAAGAAACAACAATAAAAATCTAAATTTAGAAGACCTCAGGATATCATTAAGAAAATCACTTATCTCTTTACATTAAGTAAAGACGAATCTATATATGTCCACCAAAAAAAAAAAGAAAAAGAAAAAAAGTAAACACCAAACTAGAAACAATAACTACTTAGAGACGTCTTTTACATCTTACATCCTAAGCCATTGAATGCCATATTGTAACAATCTCATAGAGACACCTTTGATATTCTACCATCCTTGGCCGTGTTATTGTTGTCATATAAGCACCTTAGCTTTCTTCTATACTGAGCCATGGTATGATTATATCATTACTTGCATTATTGAGGTATCCTTTATTCTAGATAGCTGTCTAATACCATTGTGCTATGAAGCTATCCTTGCTGCTATTTCTGTTTCAACCTTTTATTCACCCTCTAGGTGTTTGAATGTCAGATTAGGTTTAAATCTTGTTTTTCCTACAAATTGCATCTGAGATGCATCAGCATGTTAAATAGGGAATTTTGAAGGATGTCCAGCATGAATTTTTTAGCTATTGATAACACACCTGGCATGGAAAGGTAGGGCTAGGAGACTTTTTAATTTTTTTACTAGTTTGAGTTGATTACTTGCGTACTCTTTTTATGAAATTTATAGGTGTCTATTTTATTTATGGGTTTCTCTGACGTGGGTTTTTGTCTTTAGGTTCCCTGGTAAGGCAGTTGGTGTGCAGTTTGTTGCCCAACCTGGTTCTGCTGCTCCTGTTGCAGCTGTTGAAGACAAAAAGGTGCGATTGCTGTTTAGCAGTTATATTGTAATCATTGTTTTGAAGTGCACGACATCCATTATGATATTTTTTGACAGTTGCATGGATGCTTTCTGGGTTTTTTTTCCTCCCTCGATTTTGTAGGATGCTCAAGCAGGAGACGATGACGATGATCTAGATCTCTTTGGTGATGAGACAGAGGAAGAGAAGAAGGCAGCTGAGGAGCGTGAGGCTGCTGCTAAAGCATCCTCCAAGAAGAAGGAGAGTAAGATCTATAATCATGCTCCTACAGAGTTGGCTGTTTTATTAGTATGCTATTTTTCATGGTCCTATCTCCCAGATTACTTTTGCTATATATCCATTTCTTGGTGAATGTCACTACAAGCACAATAAACATATCATTCCACTTCATCTTGTTCATACAATACTACCAATTACAGTGTGTTGGATGCAGATTCATTCTGCATTTGGTCATACCACCACTTGGGCATTGAAGATTGCGGTGTTGGCACTCCTAATATTCAGTCTTCTTGAGTCTTTTAAGAATGGCCCAAGGGCAGAATAGCAACAATTCAGTTAGTTTTATAAGACTCACGGATATATCGATTGTTTTCAGAATTGGATTTGGTTCATTTTACCTGGAACTTTCGTTTGCTTATTCTGGTTAATTGTCTGATGCCGCCAAAAAGTGATCATGACTTGGACAGACTTCTCAAGCTTGTTCATGTTCAGATATTTGTCAGTAGAATTAAACATAGTTGGTTTGACCATGACAAATGGAGACCAGAAACTACACTCATTAAGAGGAATGAGTTTTTACAGATAGAAGACACTAACAGAACTAGAGGAAGGCTGAAAAGGAAAAATGCTAGACGAAATTATGAAGGATATGAAAATGCTGGAAACCCTGAGCATAATGCAAGATTGAACAAGAATGGTGCAACAAAATCCTTCCAGATAACCATATGGTAGTGGGAAATGGCTTCTGATGATAATGATGGCCGAAAAATAGATTAGAATTGCTCTAATGTGTGGATCGGGATTTAAAAACTTCTTTCTCTGTCATCAGTTAACTAAAATTTAAGTACTTGGAATTTAGTTACTGTTGTCCTGGATATGATACTAGGGATCTTCCGTGACGAACATTCTAGAACGTTTACCCATTTTATTGCAGTCCTGAGGTTGTCTTTTTTCACATGCAACCTTTTCCCAAGTCATAATAACTTCTTATCCCTTTCTTATTATGTTCTATTTTGCAAATTCAGGTGGAAAATCATCAGTTCTTCTGGATGTGAAGCCTTGGGATGATGAGACAGACATGAAGAAGCTGGAAGAAGCTGTCCGCAGTGTGCAAATGCCCGGCCTCCTCTGGGGAGCATGTACATTCAACCAACTCCCCAGACCTCTTTTTTTCATAAGCAGCTAGGTTTCCCTTTTAACCAATTCCTGCCCATCTGGCATACTAATATTTCAATAATCACTATTTTCAATGCAGCAAAACTCGCACCAGTTGGTTACGGCATAAAGAAACTCCAAATTATGATGACAATTGTGGATGACCTTGTCTCTGTTGACAACATCATTGAGGAGCATCTCACGGAAGAGCCTATCAACGAATACGTACAGAGCTGTGACATTGTTGCTTTCAATAAGATCTGAAGCTGTAGTTTTGCAGGAGAGCTTTCATTTTGCTATGTTGCGTGCGGTAGTCATCATGAGGATTATCTGATTGTCTTTTTTTTTTTAAAAAAAAAAAAAGAATCCCCCCATTGTTCTTATTTAAAGTATGTTGTTAGATATGAGTCTTTTTAAACGAAGAAGGAAAGAGGAGAGTTTTGCATACCCATGTGGGGAATACGCAGCAGTTCACTATGGACAAATATAGTCTTGAAATATCTGTTCAATGCGCATTTCTAGCAGTCATTAGGTAACACAGGTTTTTTGTTTCTCTGGCGAGGAGTCGAATGTTTTTGACTTGTGATGTGTGCTGGATCTGCACGCTGGCTGAGCAATGTTGATTGGTGAGCGTTTATGCAAGCTTGTTTTGTCGGCATTTGACGTGGGAGATTCTGTTATTGCGTGGAGCTTCCTTTGGGAGATGCGAGAGATTTCCAGCATGTTACGGTCGTTATCTCCTCTGTCACTTCATGAGTCATATCTAAGGCTCTGTTCAAGATAATATAACTTGACGTGAATGTGATGAGATTCTACTTTTTGCACACAAAAAAATTTTCTTTTTTCTTTTTTCTTTTTTTTATTGGCTGTGCCGATTAGATTTCATCTGATATTACGATCAAGCTCAATAACCTTATATGAGAAATAAGCTTATATGAGAGAGAACGATAAGCTTTCACCATTTGCACGGCACATTAAGAGGGAGACCAAGGGGTCCTTTGGGAAGTCAAACTTTGGCAGGATTGTGGATTGAGGTGGGGAGAGAAATTGAATATTTTGAAAATTATGTGATTGATATAAAATAATGGGGTGAAGTTAAAATAAACAGGGTAATTGAAAAGAAAAATGATTGGAATATAGGGATAAAATTGAAAAAAATAAAATTATTAAGGTATTAAATGGTTTGTGGGGAGATGGTGAGAATGGAATGTTTTCCGCCCCATCCCACCCAACACATGCGTGATATCAAACAAGCCTCAAATGCTCCCACTTGTAGGGACGGGGTTCGAAATCATGTCCTTAATGACAGTGCCTAAGTTGTTACTACTTAGGTGCTGCTGAGTGGTAATCTTTTTCTATTTCTAACACAAGTGTGTCGTTCCAATTCATGACATTCAAACTATTTTCAACTTTAATACTAATTTGTCCTTCTTAGTATGATTCCTTATTTTATAATATATATAATATACTCTCCTTATCTAATCTCTTTATAGGGCCTGTTGGATGAGAAGGGACGAGAGGATGAGATGTCTGTACTATTTGGCCCTCAATTGCATGTAAACCGGGGGACATTTGGTAATGCTGGTTTTAGTAGGATTTTGAAATGGGATAAGAAACGAGAGGGATATTTTAGGGTTTTTGTGATTAATATAAAATAATAAAAGTGAAGTTGGAATAAAAAGAGCAGTCAGGAGGAAAAAATTAATTGAATTACCAGGGTAAAATTGGAAAAATAAGATTATTGGATTATTAAATAATTAGTTGGAAAATGCGAAGGCCATGCATTTCCCATGGAATATCACGAACATGCGTTACCAAACGAGCCCCAAGTCAAATAGAAGCAGCTCCATATTGTCAACTAAGGTATAGCCCAGTGGTATTCAATATCGACTTTGATTACCGACTGGAGTATGGGTCTCTAATGTAATCCAGTGTAATAGTTTTAGGGTGAATAAGCTTGTTAAAATCCTTACGAATGACACAAATTTCACTGGAGAAGGGACTCTATTGCTCTCTCTCTGTACAGATGTAACCGGTTGCAAGTAAAATTATTTATTTAACTAGCAAACCGAATCTCTTCTCATGCCAAATGGCACGAGCCGCACCTGTCTAATAAAATTATTTGATTGATTTTGTTCATATCAAATCGTTTATTTTGTTCTTATACCTTCTAAAACATTCGTCGTATGTAGAGGAACGATGAGAAGTGATTATTCTATAAATCATTATACGAAGTAATTTTTCATATCTTAGTGATTATATAGGGACATTTTAAAGTAGTTGCAACCCAAGTCGCAAGATTTTGGTTGACATGGTTTTTGGTATCATGATTTCAAACGAGATATATATTTTTTTGAACTACATATAACAAACGATATTAAACAAATGGCCAGACGTCCAGATCGTAGTTTTATTCCATCATATGTATTGCAGAGATTAACCTTATCAATAAGAGTTTCTATCTTACTAGCAGTCCCAAGCCCAAAAAAAAGCGAAGGTTGGCATGTTAGGCTGGCAGTCAGTGCTATAAAAATCACTACCGCATCTCTTATGGATTCTAAAAATATGCTAAAAGTCGTTATGCTAAGGTGTAAGCAACGCGCTGCAGTGGAGCCAGACTGGTGAGAAATAAGCAAGAATTGCTATGACGTTTCTCCATAAACAACGCGCTACATCGGAGCCAGGATGTAGTGAAGAATTGGCAAGGGTTGTTAGGGTATCTCCTCAAAAGTGACACACCACAACAACATCCAGTTGTGACGAGAAGTCGGCAAAGGTTCTCATGCCTTTATCGACGTGGTTTAGGGAAGAAGGCGGTACCAAAACACAATGTCCATTTCGCCTTATGGAATGTTTGGACTCTTTCAAGAAAAAGTATGGAAGTAGTAAATATTATGAGAAAGAGAAGAATTAATATAGCATGTCTTCAAGAAACTAGGTAGAAAGGAGAGAAAGCTAAAGAGATTAATATATTCGAATTATGGTATATAGGAAAAGATGATAATAGAAATGGTGTGGGGATAATAGTAGAAAATAAATTCATAAATAATGTTGTAGATGTCAACAGAGTAAACGATAGAATTATTCAAATAAAACTTGTATTAGGTGTAAAGATCATAAATGTGATTAGTGTTTATGCGCCACAAGTAAAATTAGATGATAGAATCAAGAAACAATTTTGGGATGACTTAGATAGTATAATGCAAAGGATACCTAACCAGGAAAAGGTTGTGTAGGTGGAGATTTAATGGACTCGTAGGAAAGGAGAATGTAGAATATGAGAGAAATCATGAAGGTTTCAGCTTTGGAATAAGGAATGAAATGGAGAATGTCATTTTGGACTTTGTTGTAGCATATGATTTGGTTATAGTAAATACTTTATTTCAAAAACGAGATGAACACTTGATAACTTTCAAGAGTAGGACTGTTTCTAACTAAATAGATTTCTTCCTTATAAGAAAATTGAATAGATCATTTTGTATTAATTGTAAGGTTATCCCAAGTGAGAGCTTAACTATGCAGCATAGATTATTAGTGATGGATATATATATACATACAAAAAGAGGTAATAAAAACTAAAGGCAATATAATTCCAAAAATTAAATGGTGGAATTTAAAGGGAAATGACATGAAACTTTTTAGTAAAAAAATAATAGAAGAAGGAAAATAGGACACATAAGAAGATGGAGTAGAATAAATATGGGACAAAATGACAACTAACATAAAAGAAAAAGGACAAAGTATTGTAGAAATATGTAAAAATCGTATATTCTCACATAAAAAAACTTTATGGTGGAATGAAGATATTCAAAAAGCTATAAATGCTAAACAAGAAAAGTTTAAAACATGACGGAGAAATAAAAATGACACAAACTTATAACAATATAAACTATAAAAAAAAACTACTAAAAAAATTATTAGCGATACTAAACACAAAGCTTATAACAACTTATATGACAGATTAAGAATTAGACAAGGTGAAAAATATAGGCAAAAATTTAACACATGTTAGATGTATTAAAAGTAAAGATCAAAGAGTTCTAGTCAAAGATGATGATATTAAAAAAAGATGAAAAACTCATTGTTTATAGTTTATTAAGTGATACCCCAGATGAACCTTCAACATTAGATGTTAGTTTGAATAAAGAAGAAAATAGGAATATTAGTTATTTTCTAAAAATTCGAATATATGAAGTAAACAAAACTCTAAGGAAAATGAAAACGGGAAAAGTCTTAGGCTCAGATAATATACCAATTAAGGCATGAAAGTGTAGAGGAGATGTAGGTGCAATATGATCAACAAATTTCTTTAATAGTTCAATAGTTCAAGAAAAAGGGGAAATTGAGAAAGATATAATACATAGAATCGAAGCAGGATGGAAGAAATAACGAAGTGCGTCAAAAATTTTATGTGACCCTTGAGTTTCAATCAAATTAAAAGAAAAAATTTATAAGACTGCAATTAGACCTGCTATGCTTTATGGGGCAGAATGTTGGGCAGTTAAAGAATAACATATACAAAAAATGAGCGTAGTGGAAATGAGAATGTTAAGGTGAATGAGTGGTAAAACAAGAAAAGATAAAATTATGAATGAAATAAATTGAGAAAATCTAAAAGTAAGACCAATTTGTGATAAAATAATAAAAAAATATATTAAGATAGTTTGGTCATGTTAAAAGAATACCTGAAGTAGTACTAGCTAAGAGGACAGAGTCTATCCAAGTAGAAGGCAGTAGGAGGATGACAGGAAGACTAAAAAAACATGAATTGAAGCAATTAAACAAGATTTAAAAATATTACAAATTACAAAAAATTTAGTCTTAAATCACAAAGAATGGCACGACAGAATCCAAACAGCCGACCCAGGAGTGCAACTTGGGTAGGGTACCCATAGGTACCCACTGACCCGACTCTAATTTGAGTAGGGTAAGGTAGAAAATATTATCCATGGGTATGTGTAAGATACAAATTATTACCCGCCTCCTCAAATAGGGTAAGAGTAGGGTAGATACATTGGGTACCCAGAACTAACCCGCATAGATACTCATATGGATAGTTAATTAGGTGCATAATATATAATATATAGCATGTATTATGTTTTGTCTTTGACACATTATGTGCACACATATTTTAACAAATTCAAATTTAAATGACTTTTGTATATTGTGAAGTATAAAATTGGTTCGGTTATTTATATATACGTCATTGACTTCCCATAGACTCTTATAAATACATTTGTAATTTATGATTATAATATATTGATAGTTTTAATGATTGAGCAATGATGGTCTATACTTCATATTTTTATATAATAATATAAATAATAACATATTTACTTATGATTTTAAAATCTTCAGTGTAATATGGGTTGAGATGTATGTGAATATATACCAATAAAAAAACATAAATGAGTATTATTTTAAATTATTTAAAATAATATATAAGTTTTTGAAAAATATTGTATTTGAGTATTAAAGTAACCGATTTAGAATCGAAACCGGAACCGACCCTATAGGTAATGGTAGGATAGGGTATACTAGGAACTGAACATACAAATAAGTAGGGTAGGGTAGACTTTTTACAAATAGGGTAGGGGTAGAATAGACCACTATCCGAACGGAACTGACTCGAGTTGCACCCCTAAGCCAACCCTACCTAGGTGGGAATGGCTTATGATGATGATGATATGTACTGCAAAGATTTCAAGATGGATTAATGTTATACATATTTTTTTTGGTTTTAGGGTGCATTTTCGGGAAGTGATAAAAAAAATTATCTAAAAATTTTTAATACGTAAGAAAAAGATGTAATATGATAGAGTAATAATGATGAATAAAAAAGTTTAAAATAGCTATGTAAGTTACATGAGTAGTTGTGTATAAATGATTAAAAAATAAGTTAGTTATATAAGAATAGTTAATAAAATAATTAAAAATATGGATAGCAAGAAATTTTGGTCCTAAACAAACACACATATCATAATTTTTTTTTGTATTGGGTAGCCATTAAGGGTGAAAATAGGGTCTAGTCAACCCACTTTGCCTTAGGGGTGGGAATCGAGGCGGGTGGACCCATGACTCGCCCCGCCCTGACCTTATTTTTATACCGGGTCGGGTCCAGATCATGTACCTGGTCGGGTCGGGTCAATTTGTTAGATTTAAAAAAATGGCGAGTCGGGGTAGACCTACTGGATCCTAGTCTGCTTATACCCATTGGCCCGTCTCGACCCACTGACCTCTACGCCCCCTTGTTACGTCCAATTTCTTCCAAATTTTAATTTTAGGATTTGGATACATAACCCACTAGCATAATCATACGTGTCAATTTAAAGGTCAATTTAGGGTCTTATTACGGTTGTCAAGTTGCATGGAATGAAACGAAATTTGGATGAGAATGGAATTATTATATACTATGGCAAATTCTACGCACACTTACGAATTTTATTCTTAATTATACTTATATCATAAACTTTTTAAAAAATCTAAATATATCTGTACATTACCTAAAATTTTATTTACGTTATTAAATATTTGTTGAAGAGGTTATTAGTTACTTTGTAAAATGATGAATATGCTTTTAAAGCTCAAAATTCACATTGAAATAATATATGGTTTTATAATTATAAAAGTATAAAAAATTCATTAGAATGTGAATTTTAGCTATATAATCATAATTGAAGCTCCGCTATATTTGTCATTTTTAACAAGTTATTTAACAGATTCTTAATGTCATAAGTGTAAAAGAAATTTTAGGCAATACATGCAGGTATATTTAAGATTTTTAAAAGTTTACAGGTGTAAGTAAAATTTATGAATATACATGAAATTACCTTATATAATAAAAAATAAAAAAATTCCTTTTAATCCCAAATGTGCCACCATTATTATTTTTGTTAAAGGTAAACAACAAAAGACATGATTGAGTTCAAACAATTAGTGGTTCAATATTCAAATTATGAATAGAATTTTGAACGAGGTATTTTTCATTAACTTGTTCTTATATAGGTGAATAAATACTCATGTTTTATTTAAGTATTTATGTTTTACTTTGACTGACTAGTAATAGATTGAAGCATATAGTAGTTAAATTTAATATAGATTTGTCTTTATACTTGATAGATTCATAAATTCTTAAAAACTTCTTACTTGACTCGTAGTTTTTACCCAACCCGTTACCGACCCGAATTTTGTCTCAAGACCTACTAAAAAAATGTAAGGGTCAAATCAACCTTGTCCCGACCCGAATAAAAATAAATGTTAAATAAGATTTTTGAACGGTAGGGTCAGGGTTAGGCACACCCTGACCCATCCCGACCCGCCACCCTAACCCATCCCGACCCGCCCTGATTCCCATCGCTACTTTGCCCTGATTTTACAAAGGGTTAGGATAGAGATTTTGACTTGATGGGATGAGCAGGTTGTGATTTTAGACCTTTAATTTCAAGAGCGAGGTGGGTCAATCATGTCCCGACCTCTTTGACCCCCTTTATTGTAAATTACTTTTATAAGTCCTATAACTTATATGAATATGATTTTGATGGATAAATATTTTTAACTTTATAACTTATTAATGTGAATATAGTTTACCTAGATATGTTTGACTTCATAACTTATTTATACTTTTTATTGATAAATTTTTATTTCTTAATTGCATATATGTTGTTAAAATTATATTCTTCACATGATTTATTAATAAAATAAAATATATTATCTATGCTACTTATACCTTCTAATAATAAATATTATTATTTTACAATTTAGCAATATTAATTATGATTCAAAATTTACATCTATATTATTTTTGTGAAGGTTGATATACATATTTATTAAAGTCAAGTTGCAAATGAAATTATTAAAAAAAAATTTACTAATGTTTTGTTATGACGATTGTGCTTTACTCGATTAAATGGTAAAGTATTCAAGTATTTAACTTTTAAATTTATTATAAATGTGATTTTATATCAATGTGTATATAAATTCTTAAACTTTGACATGCTTTTTTAATCTGACCGACTCAAAATTTGTCAGACACTATTTAAGAAATGTGAAAGTTGGAAGGACTTTGTTGACTTTGTCCAAGCTCGGCAAAAAAAGGATGGTCAAAATTTTTTTTTAATTATAGGATCAGAATTGAGAACACCTTAACCCGCACTCATCCGGCATAGTTTCGGGTAGAAAATATCTCAAGATTGGGCGGCATGACGCACTAAACCTTAGTGTTTGTTCTTCAATGCTATTACTAGGGCCCCACAACCCTCATTGGTAGCAATATTATATTCTTACCAAATTCTTGCGGCTTTTCCTCGGATTTAACGGTATTGCTTCTTCATCTTCTACCCACTACTATTACTACTTTTTTTTTTCGTGTTCCTTTCTAGACGGAAATTTCTGTTGTGAGTACAGAGAGAAAAGGGAAGGGGAAAAGGGAAAAGCAGTGAGGGAAAAAGAAGAAAAGGAAAAGTTAGAAGGTGGTAGCTTTTTTAATTTTTAATTTTGAAAGTACAACTATCCTATTCCTTGAAATTAAGAGTGTTAATGAATCGAATTGGACGAGTTGATGCCTAATCTTAATCTTAGCTCTTTTAAAATATCTCAATCCTAATTCATTTATTAACTCATTTAAAAAATCTCAACCCTAACCCATTTACAACTTATTTAACAAACAAGTTGTATAACAAATAAGTTAAAAACTTAAACTCTAATAGATGATGACTTCACAGGAAGAGACGAAAGAGTATAAGAAAAATGAAAATAAGATTAATAACGAGAAAACGAAAATAGAGCTGCAACAGAAAAATGAAAATTAGGTGATTGAAAAAAAACTTAAAGAGAAAAAATAAAAGAATATATATATATATAATTTTAATGAGTTAAGCACGTTAAATGAGATGAACGAATTAAACGGTTTGAATAAATTATATAGGCTAAATGAGTTACTAAACGGGTTGACGAGTTATAAAATTTCAACCCTAATCCATTTATTTAATTAAATGGTTAAATGAGTTGACAGATCATAATTCATTTATTCAAAAATCTGACGGGTTGACCAAGACCATTAACAGCCCTACTTGGAATCAAGTCTTTTGGCCTCCCAATACGAGTCTGGGAATATTATTTCCAGTTAAAAGGCTAACGTTATTCCTGGTTAATAGCCCTCGGAGAAGCCTGGGGGTGGAATCATGGAAATGCTTAAACCAGGATCTGCAACAACTATCTTCAGCACCATAGTTGCCGATAGGCACAGAAGTATTGAATTGGATCAGATTTCTCATCGCAAAGTGCGTTTCCTCCGGTTCATGGCTTCTGTTATTTGTTTGGCATCCCAATCAATTTATGCAAAGGAGCATAGTCCTGGAACAAGATAAAGTTTTCTTCATGCCATGAGAAGCATATACACAAGGATAGAAGGAAGAAGAGCACCCATAATTAGTCTGCAAGGACGACGACTACACTACTTGCACCTAATTATTTTCCAATAGGAGGAAAAGCTAATGACCAGAAACCACACAGAACACTATTCCTAGAAATGATGGACCTAGTAATCAAAAGGCCATCCAGAATAGTTCATCTGGTGACGCTCATGCTCATCATGCACTGGTGCAGAGCTTCCCACGGATTCATTGTTGCGAGGATTGGAGTTTGAAGAACGGAAAGGCCACAGGAAGGAAAATGGGTTTCGCCTACCTGGAGTGTCTCCAATGTCATCCCTATTGGCTCCATTATTGAAGCCATAACTCCGGACAGCGGTGCTGCTGTTGGAGTTTTGATTGGTGGATCTTGCACGAGCACTGCTTGAGCCATTCGGTGGCAACTCATCGCGGCAAACAGGGCAAGAGTTGTGCTGAACTAACCATGGGATGATGCAATCCTGATGGTAGATGTGTTTGCAGGGCATTTCTCGTGCCTCTGTGCCCAGCTCAAACCTCTCTTTACAAACAGGGCAATGAGAGTCAATACGCAGGTGCCTCTGAGAAATCTTTATTGTAGGCATGGCATCAATAGCAGATCTGGAAGCAGGAGGAGGTCCCCTTCGACTGTTTTGAGTCAATTGTTCAAGTATTTCATCCAATCCTGGTCCTGACCCCATCAGATAATGACTAAAATCTCCTCCAGCACCAATGCCATGACCTCCACCAAATAGCGAAGCCACCCGGCCACTATCAGACATTCGGATGGGGATTTGCCCACGCAAGATCAACCAAGGGCCTGAACTGTACCCCATGCTCTGACCAGGGACCACATCCGTTGTCTCTCTGCCATCAATATCATGACTTCTACCAGCCATCCGCTGCCTCATCAGACCAGAGAATGCTTCCATGAGTTCGAGTATTGGTTGTCTACTGACACTAGTATCCAAGTCAAAGAAATCACGAGGAATAACACTTTCCATTTCCTCAAGTTCCTGCACAAAGCCCCCATCACAATTGGGGCAAACGGCATCCTGTGCTCTGATACATACAGGTCGCAGGCATCTGTAACACCAATGAGTGTTTCTTCCGCTCGACATTCTTTTCCTTGCTTGATTATTCTTCAACAGAAATAGCTTGCAGGAAATGAAGCTAGAAGTGCCAACTGAACCGAAACTCGCAGGTTCCACCCTCAAGCCCTTCTGATTCAAAGAGAGGAATAAAGTAAAATGTGACAAGAGAGAAGAAAACAAAAAAGTTACAATGCATGAAAACAAAAGATCATATATACATCTAAGACTTTTTTTTTTTTTTTTGGTGGGCTTCCTGATCACGTGAACAAAGATGAAGACCTCACACTTACAATTCTGTAAGAGGGTCCTGTAATTTAAATGTCATTATAAGTGTAAAAGCAAGTACAAAGACTAGAACAAAATGACATGCAATATGCTTCTCATGAGCATCATCCAATTAAAAGCAGTTCCCACTGACACTAGATGGACCCATTATAAAAATGGAGATAAATTCAAATACCAATCATCCATACCTCATACCAGCTGCATGCAAACTACCAGTCGATATATGGGATCCAACATGGAAACCATATGACTGAAAAAGAAAAAAGCACGAACTTGTAAACAATCCACAAGAGGAAAGCAGGATAAACCATTGGCACACTCGAATACTTATGATCATCCAATCCAGTTAATTTAAACTGGGCATAATCCACAATTTCCCTATCGTCAAAGGCTGGATTGTGCATCTGCACCATCATAGGAATAAGAAATCCCTATAGCATGATTTCATTCTAGAATATAGAATTTCTGCTCTGATTTCATTCTAGAATATAGAATTTCTGCTCTGCATGCATTTTCTCACCAACCACCAGCCATTCCATGACGAATATGGGATAAGAAATCTTGAAACAGAATGAAAATCCTTCAGAAATAACAGAAATTTCTAAACTACAGTCATTCAATTGCAATCAGATGCAAGCAGTTTGAAGCCCATCCACAATCGGGACTTCGTCACACTGATATCGATTGCAAAGTAAAATCATACACCCATGGAAGGAAAAATAACAAAACAAGCCATCCACAGAAACATGCTCATAAAGTAGAACATAAGTCAAGAAATCAAAACCAACATATATCAAATTCTAACTCCAAATTTCAAAGAAGCCAACAGATAGGATTGGTCTAATTGAGGTGTGTAACAGCTCAGATCAATCAGTGAGTCTAAGTATCAGTCCTAATTCCGATCGGGATTGTCAACTTCCAAAAAATGCGAAAAGGGATCCAATTCACATAGATTAGAATCCAGTTGAATCCACACCTCAAAAAGGAATAAATCAGATAAAAACCAAAAAAAAAGTGTACCTCGCACGAAATAAATTGGAAATTGTATAAAAATTCTACTAATTATTAAGAATTTTACCACGTAGTGATTAAAATCCAAAAGAATGAGAAAGAGCAATAGATCTAGCAACTCACTTCAAACACACACTAAAAACCAAATAAAACATAAAAATACGCAGAATCCATCGTCTTCGACCTAAAATTACATGCTGAAATGTAAAAGAAAAAAAAAAGGAAAGAAGAGGAAGGAAATATGGAATACCGTAGAAGAAGAGAGGAAGAAGAGGAGATGTCCATGGTGGAGGGAAGAAAATGGAGTGATGGAGAGAAGGGGCTGGAAAAGCGTGACTAGGGTAGGGTTTTCATAAGAGGAAGATGAATGCAGATCTCCTCTCTCCTCTCCTCAAGCAGATAATGATAGACAAATGTACAAGTTCAGTAGCCTAAATGATGGATAGAGGGGAAGGTTTTCCTACTTCCACAGTGCGCCGCACCGTGCACTGCGCCCACGTGAAAACCGGCTGACCGAACCGTTCCAATTATACTAGTAATTTTCGACAACAAACCTAGGGTGTGTTGGGCAACAACCAAAATTTGTCCATTTAAAATTTTTTAATCTAAAATTTTTTACTCTCTACAACTATCCTATTTTTAAATTATTTCTTCATATTTTTCTATATAACTACCCTATTTTTCAATCATTTCTACACAACTACCAACACAACAAACCTATATATTTCAACTTTATCTTATTTATTCCTCATCATTACCCTTATCATATCACATCATTTAACAATTTCTCATCTCTACAACTTTTCATCAAAAGTTTTATCTATTCCCAAACGCACTCCTAGAGTGAGTCTATAAGTATAAAAAAAATTTCACCTAAAAGTTTTTAAAATTAAAAAAATTGTGATATAATACAAGTAATGATAATAAGTATAGGAAAATAAAATTAAATAGGTTAGTTGCATTGAAGTAATTAAAAAGTAAAGTTGTTGTAGAAAAAGAAGTAAAAAAATAAAAAAAAAACGGAGTAATGATGTAAAATAAAAAAAATTTAATTAAAAAGTTTTATTTAATTTTGGGAAAATGACTTTTGTCGCTGCTATAATCAATGTGTTTGTCTGGCAAAATAATTTTGGACTTACGGACTCAATTTCTTTATATTTATATTTATTTTATTTCAAAAGATTAACAAAACAAACCCATCACCGGACCCGCAGCCACATACATATTTCTTGTTTTTTTACGGTACATTCTTCTGGTTTTTGAGTCTGGGCATGTTTTGCTGCAACTTTCAATTTAAAGCTTTTTAATCTCCATAATTATTCTATTTTTAATTATTTATTTATACAACTATTTTATTTTTTAATTATTTTTACATAACTACCTATATAATTAACTTATTTATTTTAACTTTATTATCTTTACTACTTATTATTACTACTATCCTATTTCATCATTTTCTATTTTTAAATAATATAAAACTTTCATATAAAAATTTTTTATTCAAAGGTTTTATCATTTTCTAAACTCACTTTTTGTAAATTTGATAAATTGGGTCAGGTTTCTATACAGGCCCTTGTAATTTATGGTGACTCTAAAAGATATTTTATTTATTATAAAAAAAAAGATAATTTATTTTTATTTTTTGTAAATTTCTAGGCCTCCCTTAAATCTCATACTCAAACTCAATGAATTTTGATAATGTTTATTTTCAAAAATCAAAATAAAATATCAAATAAATTTAACAATTATCAAACTTTATAGTTTGAAAGATTTAAATAAGTCCCATGCATAATAAACAAATAAATAAAATTTTCACTAGTGTTGTGACCTAGCCTTGTTGTATTTTGATTTTTGCCCTATTGATGCGGGAGTTTGTATTGGGACATCTCCCATATTTTAATTTAAGTACTTCAATTTAAATTTTTTTTAAATTTTGCAAGTTTAACCAATATTGTATTTGTATTCTTAAGTTCGTCAAATTTAGAAATATATTCACAAAGTTTGCACAAAATTGCAACCTAGTTTATTTTATTAGGCTTTTGTTAGACTTTTAACCCAAGTAATAAACTTGTAATTTTTCCAAATATTGTAAATATATTTGCTATTTTATATGTTTAACGAGTATTATTATTTTAGATTTTTTCGCAAATATACTTATGATATTTTTAAAAATTGAAAGTGTATGATTTGGCTTAAAAAGTATTATTATCATTTTATATAAAGTTTGACAGCATCCTAACAGAAATGACACAATTGTGATTTTATGCAAATTTTATGGGGATATTTGCACATTTAACAAACTTAGGGATACAAATGTAGTATTAGTCAAACCTTATAACATATTTGTAAAAATTCCTTTTTCTTTTCTCATAAGGTTTCGAGCACGATATCAAAAAGATAATAATGCTAATCTGTAATCTTATAAACTGAAAAGTTTAAAATTTCGACTTGTCAATAAACTTTGGCCCACTTGTTCACCGTATGCGGATAAGGAAGTTTTTATGGGAGTTTAGGTGAATTTCAAAATCTAGTTGAAGTTAATGTAAAGGTGATTTTGGAAACAAAGTTGTATTTGGTAGAGTCATTATCTATTGAGGCTTGACCATTTTAGACAGGTTCAAAACATATTTTTTAAAATTCTTTTTTATTAACTTATTATTCTAGTTATATTTAATCTCCAAATCAAATTTTGTTGATTTTAGAGATTTGTATATATTTATTTTGGATTTTTAAATATAAGAGTACTTTAGTCATTTTAAATTGTTGAAACATGAATAAAATAGCCTTATGTTTAAAATCCAAAATGAATATATATTTTGAAAATTAATAAAAATTGGTTTATAGATTAAATATAACTGGATTAACAGTTTTGTAAAAAAAAATTTTAAAAATAAATAAAAATATATTTTTGGATGTGAAATGATCATTTGTTTGACTATTAGCCAAAAATTGCAAAATTATAAAAAAAAACGGGGAGGCAGGAGGCCAGTGCAAATAACCCTAAAAGTAAATATAATTGAAGACAAACAATAATTCTTTTCAAAAAAAAAAAAAAGAAAATGGACTATTTAGAAAAGATTCTGATCCGTATGGCATGAAAAATTTTCCTTTTTGAGGGGAAAAAAACACTTCTTGGTACTTTAGCAAACGGCCAATGCAGCAGTATCCGTACATTCCTTCTTTCCACCGTCACCAGTGCTCTGCTTTCCGCGCTCATCCTTTCTGCTGGGTCTCGAAGCTTGCGACTGATCTATGCCCTCGCACTAACTGGTAATATGTACTTTATTTCAAGTTTTGGAAAAATTATTGCTGATTACGTAGGTTTGACATGTGATTGATGTGCACGTGGTTGTCCATTAGCGGAAAGAAATATTTTACACCACACAAGTCAATCTACCATTTCATCGTCTCATCAATCGATGGTGACGAGTGCATGACAACGTTATATGACCCGAGGTGGTTTGTACGTAATCTCATCTGTTTTTTTTTTTGGGTACTTTCGTGATTTTTAGTAAATTTATTTTATTGATTGTATTTACTATCTTTTGTTTAGGTAGGATACAAAGTTTTAACCAAATAAAAAACATATATGGCTACATTTGCTAAAATATATATCTATATATTCATGTGTTAAAATTTTAAAATAGGAAAAATGGGTAGATTTAAGCACATATGCGTTAAAGTGTGATGATACTTTACAAAACAAAATTTGTCAACAAAATAATGATATCTTAGAATGTTTATAGGTTGAAAATATAACTTTGAAATTAATGTTTAGCATCAAATTATTTTATTAGATTGATTTTATACGTTTGCATACTATGTCATGCATAATGATACTAAAAATTATATCATAACAATAGAGTTTTCATGACAATACAGAATGATGTTAAATATAATAAATAAAATACAAAAATAAATAAAATTATATAGAAGTAGGGTTACATAGAAGGACCCCGGTTCAATGTGCCTCAATGCACCCGGGTGTACTTCACCCATTTTTTCGTATTCTTTTTTGAAAATTTTTTTACACGACTGTTAATCTAAGTGTATTTAATATATATATAAATTTTTATAATTTTTGAAGATTTTTAGATATTTTTTTCGGATTTTTTAAAATCAGTGACATTTTTAGTAATTTAAAATTACTAAGAATGCCACTGATTTTAAAAAATTCAAAAAAAATATCTAAAAATATTTAAAAATGGTAAAAATTTGTGCACGTGTTAAATAGACTTAGATTAACATTTTCATAAAAAAAATTTTAAAAAAATAAAAAAATGGGTGAAGTACACCCGGGTGCATTGAGGCTCAATGCACTAACTAGGGTCCTACATAGAAACTAACCTCCAAATCTCTTTTTAGATCAAATGAGTTAAAATTTTTTTTGACCTTGGTCACTATTTCAAATATTTGCATTTGAAAGCTATGACTATAATAAGGTAAGGCTACTCTTAATGAGTGTATAATAAAAAGAAAATAATTTATAAATTTAGTTAGAAATTTTAAGCTTTTTAATTGCTTTATTTTTAATATGTTTATCTTGTTGCCTAATAGAGATGTGCTCTAGGTGAGGTGCAATGAGGTAATTGCATTTATCGAGCATTTAAACTTTAGATCTATTGGTCCTGAGTTGATGGCTAAACCCAAGAGGGGAGGGGTGAATTGGGTTCTTTAAAAAATCTTTGGTAAATCAAAAGTCTTAACCCCTTGAAAGATTAATCCCCT
>JAXCLR010000063.1:36893574-36908104 GCA_035584095.1 Annona squamosa | reverse complement strand
CTCAAATTAGTTCTTGTTAATCATTAAAACTCAAGCTTTGTTCAATTTGTTTTGTTTTGAATCATTGTTTCCAACAAGATCTTCACTCATATCACTCAAAACATTCCTATTTTAATCGCTCAGGCAACTATACTTTTTAGTTGTAGTTAAAAAGTTCCATTAAATTTTTTAAGTATATAATTTCACACTTTAAAATTTTGTTTTTGAAAATGAAAAGCATTGGTGAAATCCCCTCCTCAAACAAAGGTTGAAAGGACACCAAACTCATGACTCTCAAATATTGTCTCTTGGATTGTAGCGTAAGTAACTCTATTTTCACTTCACAACACTCACTTTTTATGTCCTACAAGTGTTGTGTATGTGGACCCAAGTTTGTTCATATCATGTATTAAAATTTATCATTTTAAGTTATTCTATATACTTTTTATAAAATTTTTAAAAATAAAAAATTTCACGTGGAAAATGTGTGAAATATTTTTATTTTTAGAAATTTATAAAAAATATAAAAATGATAATTTTTTTTTAAAATTTTGGCATACTATTTAAACATACTTTAGACCCACATAAAAGTGAAAAATACAAATATATAAAATATGTGAGGCTGTTAATTAGCCATGCTATAATACCAAAACTCTTTAGGTAAATATGTCTTATACATATTTTTTTATTAAAAAGAAAATTGTCTCTCTTAGTTATATTAGTTATTAGACAATATAAAATTTTTTATCAACGATTAAGATATTAAAATCCTAGAGATTATATGTAATTGCCTAGCCGGTTTAATATAAATGCAAATCATGCATAATCTTCAATCTTTTTTTGTATTCGAATGTGGGAGATTTTTTAATGCACTTGGGTGTATTTAACCCGTTGTTCTTTATTTTTTGAAAATTTATCTCTATAATTGTTAATGTGAATTATGAAGCCGCCAATGATTTTAAGAAAATTTAAAAAAATTTACAAATCTCCACAATTGGTAAAAATAGATATACATGTTAAATACAAATAAATTAACAAATGTATAAAATTTTTTTTTAAAAAATATTAAAAAATGAATTTTTGCACATGAGTGCATCGAAACTAAGTGCACTCGGCTGCTCTAGCTCCGTACTTTTCGTATATTATATTGTCTTTAACTGGTATTACAATAAAGTTCCAAGATATTCTTTACAATATCCAAACATGATCATTCTGCAATAATAATTTTTCCTAAACTATGCCTACCATCCCAACCAGTGGACGCTCCCACAAAAATATTTTGGGACGACAGACACCACTATTAAACACTTAACGTATTTGCCGTTATTAACGTTTAAACCGTAGTCCTCATTCACCAGAGGAAACGCTGTTACCACTGAGGCTATTAGTCATAATCTTCAATCTTTAAGCTTCGTATTAGAAATGTTGACATTTTATGCCATCAATCAATATTTTCACCCCAAATTTTTTTAGTGTGATTCACATCTTTACAATGTAATTTATCTCTTTTTTCTCAATATCAATTATATATATTTTTTAGATCATATGTCGATTATATTTTTAATCATCCTTTCTTAATTTTTCATATAAACATCTATTTATTTTATATTTATTTCATTTTGCCACTTGTCATTCTTCTTATTACATAACAAGCTATTGGAAAAAAAAATTATAAGAGTATTTGGTAACAACCAAAACTCTTTGAATTAAAACTTTTAACTTTCCATAATCATTTTATTTTTAATTAATTATTTATTTCTTCTTATACAACTGTTATAGTTTTTAATCATTTTTACGTAATTATTTATACATGACGCATCTATTCTAATTTTATTTTTTCATGACCAATCTATTTTAATTTTATTTTCTTTACTTATACATTTTACTCGTACATCTTACCTACCAACTTTATTTTTAATTTCTTATTTATTTTTCTATATAATTATCTTAATTTTTAATTATTTCTATCCAATTACTTATATATAATTTATTTATTTTAACTTAATTATATTTACTCGTCGTTCTCACTACCATCATATCACACCATTACCTCAAATTTGATAAACTTTTCCGGATATTAACAGTATTTGTACTTTTTCTTTCCAGGCTACGACAGCCCGTGCCATACACTGCTGCTATGTCGCTGACGGCACTCGCGCTTGTGCAGGAAAAGGGAAAGCCATGGAGAATTTGGAGATGGGATCGGTGTCTGAGAGGAGAGAGAGACGCAGAGTTCAGAGAGCTGGAAAACCTTGCCATCCCTCCAATTCCACGTCCACAGAATCCAAAATCCGTGAAAATTACCATCCTGCGTCTTCCACAGGCGAACAGATGACCGAAGATTCTCGCCATTCAAGCGATTTTCCCTCCATCATCGGCACCTGCCCCGACATGTGCCCAGGTTCTCTTTCTCTCCACCCCAAAAAATGAGCTCCTTCCTTTTTAGTAGGCGAACTATTGAAGTTCCTTCTTTCATTAACAAAACAAGGAATTCTGTCGCGGTTAGATTCAGGTGTGTAGGTGTGCCGCCCTGCTTGCTTTGTGGATGTTGTTTGATTTGGAGGAACAAGCATTGATGGGAGAAATCCGACTGTCTGATTGCTGTGAACTTAGGACGTAGAATCTTCACCACCTGACCTAACCCAGTGACTGTGGCTGCAAACAATCTTCAAAATATTCGCCTAATTTCGGGTATTTGGGTCAACTGAAGTGTTGGCTTGCTGAATTAAGAGTCGTTATAGCTGCATATGAGTGCGTGAGAGATGTTCTGTTTCATCCTTGATAAAATTTGAATAGTCACAGTCATATGCCTTTTCTGCTCAGATTTGCTGATTTTGTTGATATCCTGAGTAGTCAGACCAAGGGATGGAAGTGACATGTGAATTGCCAAGGGCGAATGAATTATTTATTATGGCTGATGTGATGACTAACTTGAACTAGCGGCCACTTACTGCATTAATGCTTGATTAAGATCTAGACTGTTCATGTAGTGAACCTTGTCATTCCCACTCCTTGAAAATCAATCCAACCTGAGAATTCCTTTTATTTCATAGGAAAATGGACCATTGCCGCATTTTGGGCCTAGTTTTGGCAGAGCACCTAGGATTTCTCTCCATTAACTGATTTTTGTTTTGTGCTATACTATCACTTGGGCCCACATTCGAGGCATTCTGGGTCTTATTTTTTCAGTCTGTTTGCATCGGAGTGGCATTCTTGTACATGTGCTGACAACATATTGTTGTTAAAGCAGAATGATATGAGCACTATTCCATTATTCTAGTGAAATACAAAACTGCAGGGTGTGTTTGGCTACTCTGAAAATGTTTGCTCCCGTTTGACATCTCCTTTAGTATGATCCAATGTTTCCTACTTCATTTACCTCCAAAGGACCTGCTTATTCTTCATGGTCCACTATACCTATTTTTTCTTTATCCACGTATGATCAACATCCTCTCCTTCAACATCCTCTCCTTTCTTGAATTTTTCTTTTTCCACTTTCTTTGTTTTCCTTTTCAAGTATCCAAACATACAGCATGCAGTACATCCAAGCTCCACTGTTATTAATCATTAGTCAGGCATATATATTTTTTCTCCGTGCTATTCCATAACTGGATGCCCTTTTTGGCAGCTGATTATTATTATGGTTCTCTGTGCCTGGAGGTTGAGAAGCATAAAACATCAATAGTACAGCTAAATATATATGTGAGAATTATTCTTTTAGTCCAGTGAAACACAAAAAGACAATTTATCCAGGGGTCTGCTATTGTTAATTGTTGGTCTGGGCTGCAGGCATTCATGTCACAACTGCCTATGTGTTTCAAATCCTTGATCTTTTGTCTCAGCTACTTATCATGGCAGTCCCATTCTGTCTGTATGTGGTCGCCATCTGAAGATTGATGGTTGGTGTTAAATGTGGCTGAAACAGAATATTCTCTGAACAGTTAGGTTCTTTCTGATTTGTATATGAAATGAAATGTGATGATATGCTGAAATGATAGCTTATTTTGTCCATTCTTCTTGTTTGTTGATTTTGTTCATTTGAAGCAAGGGAACGAGCCCAAAGGGAGCAGCTCAGAGATTTGTCTGTATTTGAGAGGTTAAATGGGGATCCAGGGAGGACATCCCCTTCTCTTGCTGTCAAAAAGGTATGACAGTGACTACATTGCTTCCTCCTCTCACTAAAAGATTTACTTATGTTGAAATCTAGTGCATAAAAATGTTTTATTTACAAGCCAACAGATTATAAAGAGAGAAGGATACAGGAAGAAAAGAAAAGAGGAGAAGAAAAAGAGAGGAAGAAAAAAACAGAGAAAGAAGTGATTGAAACTTCATTTTTTTTTAAACAAAAAAAAAAAACTTTTAAAGCTTTGTATTTGCACAGCAGCTTGCAAACGCAAAGGCATAAGCTTGCAAAGATATGCACACATTCGGAGCGGAAAGATATGCAAGAGCCCCATGAAATTACTTGATCACTTTGGAACAGAACTAAATGAATTGTACAATTTTGAGAAGTTGAATTGCATTATACACCCATTAAATGTGTCCCATGCTCATATTTGATTTGGATGAAACTTGATCTCTTAGCTAAACAAATGATGTTAAATACAATGAATGAATTAAATTTTGTATTAATCATCAACATCTCAAAGATGGAGAGGGTTACATAAAATCACTACTTTGTTAATCGGTTATATAGAAGCAGAGCTCTATATATATAAACATTGTTTTAGTGGATGGATGGGGCTAATGTCTTTTCTTTTACCTGTTTCTCTTTATTGGGGAGGGCAGCAGTACTTACTCAGGTCATTTGGAATCTTTACAACTTTTTGTATTTGACTATTGCAAAAAAAAAAAAAAAATCGATAAGAGACTCTTGCACTTGGAATTGACATATGATTTCGTTCCATGTTATTTCATGCACTTATGTTAAGAGTTTAATCAATATTCCAAAATATTTAGGCCCCAAGGACAATACTCGATCAAATTGTTATGTTCTTTTTAGGATTCTACTCTGCCACTTCATTTTCATAGATGTGGTCCTTGATAGCTTTGGCTTTAAGTAGTATTCATTGTAATGGATAGTATTCTTTTTCTTTTTCTTCTAGGTGTATTTGGGAAGTGATACAACTTTTGGTGAAAATTTTTAAATTGGTAGAAAATGATGTGATATGACATGAGTAATGATGAAGAGCAAAAAGAATAAAATTAAAATAGATAGATTAATTGTATAGAAATGATTGAAAAGTAGGATAATTATATAAGAAGATGTAAAGAAATGATTAAAAAATAGGGTAGTTGTAGAAAGTAAAAAGTTTTAGTTTGAAAAATTTTAGAGTTAAACATGCCCTATATATCATTTAGAGTTATGTGCTCATACCTATGATTTCTTGCATAAATTGCAGTTATGCTTATGATGTAAAACTTATTACAAGTGTGCATGCAAATATTAAAAAAATATTTGTAGTTATGCCTGTTGCAATTGTGGAACTTTTTGTAAGTCATGATGCTTTCGATAAATCCAAAGCACCTTTTATATTTATTAAATGTATTTAGTTAAGATACCAAAAATCACCTTGATTGGATACCTTTAGTGGGGCCTTAATATATATAGAGTCATGCGATTTAAAATTGATTATGACCCAACAAGGCATCCAATCAAGCTGATCTAAATCCATGTCAATAAGTGTCATGGTCTATGAAAATAAGAGGTTCCACATAGGGGTGGAAATCGGGACGGGCCGTACCGGGTCAAGGTTTGCTCAACCCTAGCCCTACTTTTTAAAAATTGAGTTTGACCCTATTTTTATACTGGTTCAAGACAATGTTGGTTTGACTATTATTTTTTTTAATAATTTTTAGGACAAACTTCGAGTCGATATTAGACTGGTTTTTGGATAGCGGATTGGGTAAAAAATGTGAGTTGAATAAGATGATTTTAAGAATTTATATACCCATTAAACATAAAGATCCATCTATACTAAATTTAAATGTTATATGCTTTAATATTTCATTAGTTATTAAAAAAACATCATTAATAAAACAAAACATAAGAAAATATAGTATAAATTTATTAAAGCAGGTTAATATACAATTATATGTAAAGTTATATATATGGCAAGTTCTTCTTATTGATTCTTATATTGTTTTCTGGATAAATTAATTCTTCTACTGTTGATATAGTTAATTATAAAAAAAATGTGAGAATTTTAAAAGAAAATAATAATAAAATTTAAACATAGTCGACCGACCCCGACCCTATTTTTAAAGTTAGGTCAAAATTTCTGACCCATTCCTATACCGGGTCACAAACACATTGGTTTTACCCAGTCAAGACCAGGTCACGGGTCGACCCGCCCCAATTCCTACCCCTAGTTACACACTTGCAATAGGCATAGTTGCAAATGTTTTGGAAGATCTGTAGGAACATTTGCAATAAGTTTTGCATCATAAGCGTAACCACAATTTACATAAAAGGTCACAAGTATGAGCCCAAATAATTAACATTTATTTTTGTTGTTGGTAGCTCTTTCTGAGATTTGAACTTGGAATACGAAATCTACTTTGATTCTAAAGGTTAGGAATCTAGTATTTTTTTTCTAAAATTTTTTTTGAGGGATATGATTGATTAAATCCTTTATTTATTTATTGTCTAAGATCCTACTAGTTTATCCTCTTATTTTGTTTTTTGTGGTTTCCTTCCATTGGGCTCTGTAGCAGAACCATTGGCACTTGTCATACATATGTTTGTCGTGATGTGGATCTTATATCTCGTGTTTTCAAATAAGGCTTATTATTACATGATATTTTAAACTCTATGGTCAATTTGAATCAATTGCAAAATAGACATTCAAGTCAAGTGGTTCTTTCCAAAAAAAAAAGAAAAAGAAAAAGAAAAAGAAAAAGAAAAAGAAGTCAGGCGGTAAGTCTGAGCCATTACACTTTTATCCTTCTGTCGTAACTTTAACCTAATGTTGCTTGTGCAGGGTGAAAATGCCATTGTATAAAAATGCACATGTTTCTCGTATCAGAAACAACCTTTTGCTTCTGTTTTTAATGTTGCATTGTCGATTCTAGTTCACCTGATATCCCTATCTTTAGTTCTGCAGAACAATGTCTACCATGGATGTGCAGCCTTCAGACATAAGGCCTCTTCCAGTGCTTCTATGCACTTTGAAGTATTTGTTCAGCCTACTGGAGTCTTCACAGCTTCCATTTGAAGTAGTGCATGACTTTGTGTTTGATAGGACAAGATCAATTCGACAAGATCTAGGCATGCAGAGCATTATTAATGATCAAGTGATTGGCATGTATGAGGAAATGGTACAGCTGCTGACAGTTAATTCCTGACCATATATTTGCACCTGTTTTTCTGCCAAACACACAAATTCCACATTTCCACAACACAAATTACTGTTGAATCGCATCTTATATGTATATATATTGATGGGTGAGTCACACCTTATATTTGTTTTTGTGTTGAAGTTTCCCAAGGGATAGCATTCTCCATAGGCATCTTCACTTTGCCTGAGTGAGACATATATAATGATTAGCAACGTGAGAGTCAGAAGCAAAAGAGTCAGGGTTATAATAATGATGATTTACGTTTGTCAGCTTTCTCTCAAGATCCTGCCAAGGGTGCATCTTGTAGTTACTTAGCCCTGACCTGCTCGGGTTTTTAGATTATACCACATAACTGATGGCTGAGGCCAGTCTACCAGAGGTTCCACGCACAACATTGGCATCACATTTTTGTAGGAGTAATGGCATTTTACTTCCTTTTTTTTAGTTGTAGGAATTATCATTTGGTATTTTTATATTTTTAAACTTTCTGTAGCATTCATGTCAAAGCAAAGTTTTCAATTAATTCTTGACTGCATGTATTATTCTTTCGCAGGTTAAGTTCCATATCATATCCAATCACAAGTTGATGAGATGCAGTGGTGGCCCAAATATCTCTTCCTTGCATTACCTGAATATGGAGCAGCTCGTAAAAACTCTCGTGTCTCTTTTTGATCTTTATGACATAAACCGAAAGTCAAACTCCATTAACAAAAATGAAAATGAGTTCTATTCATTTTATGTACTTCTGCATCTTGGTTCAAAAGGCCATTCTATGGTAATCTCAAGCTTCATTTTGCTTTCTTGGATCTGTGATATTCGGATTTGTTTGGAATAGAATTGTTTACGTTGATGGTATGACATTTGCTTTTGGATGTGGTGTACAGGGGGAGTACCTCACTCTATGGTTCAGAAACCTGCCCTATACAGTCATGAATTCAAAGGAAATGTGTTTTGCTCGGACTCTTTTAAGGTAAATTTGGTGTGCTTTGAGATTCGATGCTTGAAGTGTAATTGTCATCAAAGCTAATATACACATGAAGTATGAAATTGAAACAGCCAATTGGGGACCATACTTGACATCTGCCTTGGGTGCATCAGTTTTGTCCCTGCATCTGTTTGGCAATTGGTTAATTAAAAAGTAAAGGGTACAAAAAAAAGGAAAAAAAAAAAAAAGTTAAGAGATTCTAACTATGGTTTGTCCAAAGGTATAACTATGGTCTGCCAAATGAGATGATAATTCTAGTTTCATAACCTGGGAATGCACCATGTTGTGTTCACTATGAATGGCTAGGCCCTTCAACATTATGAACCACGGCTGTAAGGTTATGGTAATTTCTACATATGTATGAGGCAATAGAATGAACCGATTTCTACAAGAGAAAACAATAGACAGACAAAATGACATAATAGCCATAGAGTATATAAACTTCACAAAAAAAAAAAAAAGTCTAACCATAATGGATTAAAGACAAAATAGCAACTAAGGAAAAATACAAAAGTAACTAACATGTATGCCCAGCCATAGAATGAATAAGGTTGGCTATAAAAAGTAGAGACTTGACAGTGGAAAAGGTAAAGCTAACTAGGGTATCTGCCTTGCATCCTTGAACAAAAATAGAAGGCAGATAATTTCCCATTTTGTGATGTTTCAATTATGTCTTAGAGCCTCTTTAGATAGGTGTAGAAATATGTGAAGTCTTTACACTTCTACATTTTTTCTATACTATGTAAGCATCACACCCTCAAACTAAGCATGGTAAACATGATAGTCTCATATTCTTCTTTTCAATTATCATCTCTACCTTTTTTTTTTTTTTTTTTCCTTTTAATCATTGGTTTCTATGTTCTTAAATAAAAAGTCTACCTATTTTGTTTTCATCTACTTTATTTATAATTATTATCCTTATTACATTCTATCATTTCTCTACTTTTACGTACTCTTTTTTCTCCCATCTTTCTTTGAGAACCTTGTTTAGGAATGGGAAAAAGTGGGTGGAAAATGTTTCCACCTTTTTCTTATTCCCTTTTCCCTGTCCATTTAATTCTTATTTGACTTGTTAACTACCTAATAGCTCTTCTTTTCCTCATTATTTATTACCTATATTTTAATCAATATCCCCATTTTCTCTTATGGAAGACCTACCTACTTTTGTCTTGATTCACTTTAATTCCGATCACCACCCCAATCACATCAGATAGTTCCCTCTCCTTTCCTGTTATTTTTCATATTTTTTCCCACTTTTCCCTATTTCCTTTTCTGTAATTATCCATTTCCTTTTTTTTTTTATATATATATAAAAGAAATTCTGCATCATGTTATTTTCTTTTCTATTTTACAATAGCCATTATATTGCACTTTGCCTTGCACCAATCCAAATAAACCCTTTAGTGAAGTGGCGATTCCATCCTTGGAAGTGCTTTTTGCACTTTGTTTATTGGAATTGCATTTAGTAATTTTACCCTTATGTCTAGGACCACTTTAAAGGCCTGACAATAATGTGGATTGGATTGGAGTGGAAAATGATGCTTGCAATAAGTGATGATGGAAACCATAGAGTATAGTCAAAATGGGTTGATGGGTGGGTAATGATGAAAAAATTAGTTTGTTGTGGAAAGTAATGTCAACTCAACATTGTAAAATGGAATTGTCTAAGCAAATCCATTCCGTTTTGCCAATCAAGCCCTAAGGACAATGGTCTACCATACACATGGAAGGATGATTTTGCATTAATGGATGATGGTAAACCTGACCGGTTTATGCATACTACAATATTTGTATTAGATCCAAATCAGTCATAATGAAGCTTATGTTAGTCATAACAGCTAGAACCTTATCAGACAGTTTTCTGATTGAAAGCCGTTTGGTATGCTTCCAACAATACTAATTGCTTGCCAAAGTGTTTATTCATTCTCAAACAGCTTCCAATTTATCACTGATCCTAATTTAGAGCTGAAAAAGTATTATTTGACTCTCACTGTATTTTCTGTGTTATGGCACCTCAATATTCAAGGAGGGTTGTCCTCAAACAAAAAATATATTCAAGGAGGATTCACAGGTTCAGAAGAAATAATATATTGGAATTCATCTGCTTTGGCAGGTGCTCTCGTATAGGGAACTACAAGCGTTTCTTTAGTACCCTGGCGGCGGCAGCAAATTATCTTCAGTTTTGCGTGATAGAGCCTTTCATTAATGAGGTTGTCTTTTATCCAACCAGAGATATTTGATAGGGATTGCCTTCTATAATTTAGTGAAGAACAAAATTATATGATTGATCTGATTGTGATTTTCCGTGGTCAATGCAATGAACTAGAACATGGAAACAGAGGGAATAACCATCAAGCTTGCCTCGTCCATCCATTTTCACACAACTTTATTCACAACCTTAGCCGTTATTGAAGAGAAAAAAAAATCATAACCTTAGCCAAGCCAGCAATTAGTTCTAGCCTCAGAGTTCATAACCTTGGTCCAGCTTTGGTACTTGTACCAACTTGCTGGAATTATAAAGGAAACACTCAATTCCTTTTCTGTCTGAGTTGCATTCTGATCTCTGGTTCATACCGAAGTTTTGTATTCCTATTCCCTCACAAGTAAAGACAACACATTGTTGGCAAAGCAACATTTAGTGTATGAGCATCCCATTTCTCCATGTCCACAATAAATATTGCTACCTTCTTGTTTCCCAATACGTGTATGATCCTCTTGAAAACTTCTGCATCATTGCTAAGTTGTTCATGAACTTTGTTGTTTTGTCGCCTCAGTTTTTCTTGACTCCACTAACTTCAGCCTTGCATTCAAAGCTCACAACATTGTATTATAATCCATTAAGGCACTTGATGTTTTTTTTTTTTTTTTGATAAATAAGGCACTTGATGTTGATGCTCCTGTAGCAGCAAAAAATTTACCGTCTTGATATTTAAGACAAAAGACCCATTTCATTTTGTTCTTTAACACTTCTGCACTTGCCCATTATCTGAAGTTTCAAAACCATAAAAAGAAAAGGATCTGATACCATCTTCTTTGATATCAAAATTGTCTTGGTTATATGCTCTTTATAGTATGAAGCCATCAGCTGGCTAAAGATTACACCTTAGTAGCCTTAGACCAAGCGACCAAGATAAAACCAATAATAACTGAAACCAAGCATATATCATGTTAGCAAATAAACAACAGAATACCAGAAAATGTTCTCTGCCTAAACTCATCACTAAAGAAATGATACTGCTATAGATTACCCAACAATGATACAACATAATTCAAGCCTTTCTCTCACACATTCTCTCTACACCTTTTCAAAGGTTGCCTACGCAAATTAGGGTTTTGGCTTTATTTAGAACTTTGAAGTTAAGTTGCAAATATCCATGCACACTCAGGGGTTCCATGTGTCCATGTAATCATGCACAAGAACAAGTGACCAAAGTCTTTTCTCTAAGCTCGCCATATACCCACTCTGGTCCAAAGGCCAAGTCTCCCAACATTTGCCTTTTTTGGCAAGTCAGAAGTGCTGTTGCATCACGTGTCTCCATTTGCAATGCCTTGTGTTCCAGGTTTCTGAGACATGGTGGAAGTAGGTAACAACCTTGCCCACATGTACTTATATGTCACGCAAGTATCCAACAAGCTCTTCTAGTTGCTTTAGCTATCCTTGTCTATGGCACCTGCCGTTGTACATAGTGCAACCTGCACCTTCTCAACAATTATTGCAATACTCTTTGACCCCCTACCACTAGTCCTTGTTTATCTCACCAAGATCCTTGCTTAGGGCGTGTTCCAAATGATACAAAATTCTTGGATCGAATCTATTTATAAAATGAGAATGTAATGATGTGTATTGGGAATGAATAAAGTTGTATTGGAAATTAAAAAAGCTATATTGGGAATTGGAAAGCTGTATTGGGAATGGTGATACAGATTCAATTCGGGAATCTTGTATCATTTGGAACATGCCCTTATCTTACCCAGAAACTATCTCCAGATTAGTGATCTACTATACTACCATCTCATGATCTCACGTTCACTCTCCTAACATACCACAAGCAATTCAAGAAACTTCACTTGTTGCACTTCTCATGCAAGTGAACAGCTCCTTTTATTTGTCTTGTGAAGCTTGCTCTGCTTCCAAGTAATTGAATTTGAATAGGCATCATAACCCTCCATTATTAAGCCATTACTCTTAGTACTATGCTACCCTGTGGTTTTCATTATGGTCTGCCAATGTTATAATGAAATGAATATGTTATTCACGACTGTCTAGCATGTTTTGGGGTGCGGCTACCATTTGCATTCTTTTATAGCATAAAAAAATAATTAGATAAACAAACAGATACTAATCTTTGAATGGCTTACTTATACTTTAAAAGGTCCGTTTGATGGCATTGTCTTACATAAATCAAGGCAACTGCAAGATTCATCCATATCCTCTGGCCCACCTATCTGAGCTCTTGATGATTGAGGTATGATTCCCATAATATTTTTGGAAGCATTTGTACTCAATAACGAACTTCATGTAGCCATACTTGGAACTTCGTCGAATTGACAATCGGTTTCTCACTTTTAGGAACCAGAGCTAGAGTCTTTATGCAATATGTGCGGACTTCAAACCAGTAAAGATGATGCGGGAATTAAACTCCTCTGCACTAAGCTAACAAGTTTCTGTTTACCAAGAGGTGGATTCCAAAATTACAGCTTCTCAGGTTTTGAAAGAATTGGGAGGTACTCTTCTTCATTATCTCCTAGACGTAAAGCATAATGTGTTATAATTTCTGTATAGGGGGGCCATGGCCATGCTGAAGAGCATGACAATGTCTGGATTGCATAACATGGCTCTCATTGCAACCACTGGTTGCCCTGTCATAATCTTGGTGGGCCAAACTTATATAATGGTATGTGGCTTGTGCTATGTTGATTTGGTGGGTCCAACGTATATGATGGTGTGGCTTGTGCTATAGATTGAATTGAGATAGAGTTTAAGAATTGGATCCATGGCGTGCTTTAAAGCCTAAGTCTTTCAAAACATTGATTGGATTCATATTTAATATTTAGAGCATGATGCAGTGAAACAATTCGTTTGTTGTTCTTGTATCTTTACTGATCTTTTTTTTTTTTTCTTTCCTTTTTTTGTTTTCTATTTTCGAATAATTTCGCGTTAGGATATCCTAATGGTGTTGTCATTTTTCTTTCAACTCGTGGTGGTAGGGAAGCTGATTTCAAAGACAAATGGGACCATCCTTGGAGGCTGCTGCTGATGTCAAATTAGTTGAGCAGAGACCATGGTTTGTATATCGATGTGTTGTGGAATTTAAATAACTGAGTTCGGGAAGCAAAATTTTGGTTGTCTATCCTCACTGATTATGTTTATGTGTAACCTTTTGTACATTACATTGATTAAAGCCAAGGTCAAGTGAATGTAGCAAACACGGCATATGTGAAGTTATTGGTAGTCGTGGTAACACTGCCTATTCAATCTGGAAAATAGTAGTAACAACACAATTCAATCTGGAAAAAAGTAGTGGTAATAATACTGTCAATTCAAATTCGGAAAATACGAGTAGCAAGACCGCAATTCGATCTGGAAAAAAAGAAAAAGAAGAAGAAAAAATAGCAGTGGCAACACTGTCAATACAATCTGGAAAAAAATAGTGGTATCCTGGAAAAAAGCAGTAGCGCAGGTTCCATTGAATATTTTGGCGTGCCGCCACCATTTGGGCCATTTTGATGATTAAACTAATATCTTTTTAATTTTTGTTTGACATGGGGTGTGTTTGGGGAGTAACAAAATTTTCGAATGAAAAATTTTTAGTGTGAAAGTTTTTACATTGGTAGAAAATGATGTCATATAATGAGGATAATGAGGAGTGATCATGTTAGCTTGGGTTAAGTAGCTGCACTATTTAGCCCACCTTAAAAACCTTATTTACAATAATTTTTTTTTTTACTTTTTTCTTCGTGCACTTATTTATCTAAATGTATTTAACTTATATATTAGGTTTTACTATTTTTAAATATGTTTATGAATATTTTTGAGATTTTTAAAGATCTATGTGTATATATATATTTAAAATATTCTTATTTTTAAAAATCTAAAAAAATATATACACATATTCAAAAATGGTAAAATTTAATTTATATATTAAATATACTTAAATAAACAAGTGTATAAAGAGAAAAGTAAAAAAAATTATTTTAAATAAGATTTTTAAAGTGGGCTAAGTG
>JAXCLR010000063.1:36867108-36891773 GCA_035584095.1 Annona squamosa | reverse complement strand
CATGTTTAAAAATGATAAAATTTAGTTTATATATGAAATACACTTAGATAAATAAGTGTAAAAAAAAATGTTATAATGGATTTTTTTATGTGGACTAAGTAAGACATTAGCTTAACTCAGGTTAACAGGATCATTCGTCTTTATATCCAACAATTTAAATTAGTATAAGTATGTCAATAATTTCTAAAATTAATTTGATTCTTACTAGCAACCTAACTTGCCGTCGTCAGATTTCAACGTTAAACAGATTATAAAAGGACAGAAATGCCCCTAGCAAGGTGAGCAACTGATCATGAGCCGCACGCGCTCAAGCCTTAGTACGCTACCGGTACACCATATCGGAAAGTTTCTTCCTCGACCGAGCTGCCTCCTCCTCTAAAAGCCATGGCCTCCTCGGTTTTCGACGGCTGCCTTATCCCTTTAATCTCTATTGTGGAAATTTCAATCTAAAGCGTATCGAAATCAAATGCTGTAGAAAATAGCCGATCGAAATTTTCATTAGCAATCGAAATAGCCGATAATTTCAATAACACGAAGCTTAAAAAGCCTCAATTGATCCACACATTTTTAATAAAATGGCTATTATAACATAAAAGGTGTGTGTGAGAAGTGACAAAACTTTTGAAAGAAATTTTTTTTATATAAAATTTACTAAATTGGTAAAAAATAACATAATATGATAAAAGTAATGATATTGTGTAAAGAAAATAATGTTAAAATAAATATGTTAGTTGTACGAGCAGTTGTGTCAAAATAATTAAAAAATAAGATAATCATATAAGAAAATATGAAAAAATAATTATAAAATAAAATAGTTATAGAAAATTAAAAGTTTTAGCTTGACAATTTCTTTTCATTACGAAACAAACCCATAATCTCAATTAATGCAACCCATTTGGGGGTATTGGCTGGTGAAGGAGAAAGGCAAGGCAAGTGGTTAACGGCAGCGGTGAAGGGCACAATCTAAAGACTAGGGTTTTACAGATTCAATGCCGGGACGAGAATCACATGGAGCCACATTTGCAACAAGAGGGTCTCTTGCATTTCAGTCCCTCTAACTCTGCGCATTTGCTTTCTAACCCACTAATTTTGTGTATTTGTTTTTCAAACCTTGTAACTTTTGCATTGTAAACCTTTCCATCTATGCAAGCCATCAAACAAATGGAAAATCTATTGGTGGCTGGAATACAATTTCTCTAATAATATTGACCCTAAGTGGGTTCAACTCATGAAAATAGTCTATTCAACTTGGCCAAAACAAAAACCATGCTATTTGCAAGTATGAATGAACTTATGAAAATGAGTCGACTCACTAGACTACATAAAACCAGAGATTGGCATCGACGTGACATTTTTAGATGAACAATAGTGCGATTTTCAACTGTTGAAATCCACAGAAAGAGCAGTGGCGTAATTCTGAGACATCTACATGGAAGACCAGTGGTTGCATGCCGATGTATCTTACCGGTACTATGAATGAAGAAGGAGAAGGAAGCAACAATAGGTGGGGGATCATTGCCACAAAGTAGAGGGAATGACCAGATTTGTGCAGCTGCCAGCAGCAAGGAAGAAGCAGAGGCGGTGCAGTCGGCAACATTTTCTAGGGCAAATTAAGGCAATTGAAGAGAAAATCAGGTGCTTGAGATACAGAAGTCAAGGTTGAAAACCTATAACAATATAGTTGGTCGACTCTAATCAGTAGCAAGAAGGTCAACAAAGAGGCGATGTATAGAAGCAAGCGGATCACTAAGGCTATGTTGGAGGAAGGCGAAGCACGGATCATCATCTGCTACAACGGACAAACATTTTCCATCTTGGGCAAATTTTTCGTTGTTTATATCTGATGATACCAATATCAGATTTGGGTGTCTTAAGAGTCGTTTTCTACGTTTTGAGGTGCTCTGAATCATGTGGATGTTTAGATTGGTAAAATTTTACTTATTTTAAAGTATTTATTTGAAGAATGACAAATGGAGAGTCGAGTCATAAAAATGAGTCAACTCAACTAAACCACATGGCAATTTTACTCTTTTTATTTACAAATAACGGTCGTTAGATAAGTTTGTTTAAATGGTGTAGAGCTCAGGGTTTAAAACACAAATGATGTGAAGTTGCAAGATTTGAAAAACAAATAGGCAAAACTTATGGGTTAGAAACCAAATACAGTAAGTTAGACGAACCAAAATGCAAAAGAACTGTAACAATAACTTAGACGGGTTTGATGGATTTTGATGTTGTCTACCAACAACCATGGCCGAAATCACGAAAACAGAGTTCGACCATGCATTGTCGATGGCATCTTGATGGCGGCTGCGGCGGGCTTTTTTTTTACCAGAGTTAGGGGGCGACTTTCCATCCATGGCGTCCGGCGAAGAAGACGATACTGCCATCAGTTCATTGCAAGGGCATCTTCGACAATTCGTAGTCGATTTAAGGAGAGAATTGACGTTGTTGGCCCGCACGTAATTAATCCTGTGGTGTTATGATTCTATGCATTCGTATGCGTGAGAGCAACCATACATCCGTTTCAGAAATACATTAATTTATTACGTTTGAAATTCAAAAAAAAAATATATGCATCTTTAAAAATATTAAAACTTGTTATATATATATATATATATATATTAAAATACTTAGAACAAATGAAAAAAAAATACGCTTAGAACATCTTCATGGAAAAACAAAAATAATATATATATATTTCCACCGGATGTATAGTTCTGGGACTCTGATACTATGCTCTCGGAAGCATTGAGCCTCAATGCTTCTGGGCGCATATATTTATTTTTTAATTTTTTTTTCAAAATTTTTTTACAAGATTGTTAATCTAGGTGAATTTAAACTATGTATTAATTTTTACCATTTTCGGAGTATTTTATATTTATATTTTTTATTTTTGAAAATCAGTGACATTTTAGCATTTTTAAATTACTAAAATGTCATTGATTTTTAAAAATCCGAAATAAATATCTAAAAATCTCCAAAAATGATAAAAATTGATACATACGTTAAATACACACAGGTTAACTAGTTCATGAAAAAAAAATTGAAAATAAAATAAAATAAATAAGTACATGCGCTTGGAAGCATAGGATGAGAGTCCATATTTCTGCGTCTAACCAGATGCATAAAGTCATCCTTCGATTTTGAAATCGTGGGGATATTTACAAGGGATTTAAAATCGTTGGCATCAATGTGAATATTTTAGTACGCGGCAGGAGACTATTTTTTTTTAGCAGCATGCCTCATATAAAACTTCTATTAAATTAATTTGGTTACCATAGTTTTTTTTTAATTGGTATTATATTGCATATCATTTTTTAAAATTTTTACAATAAAGCTCACAATTGTTATATAATTTTTAGGAAGACCAAAGCACCCACCAGAATCAAGGAGACCAACTGCTCCCCACCATCTACAATGGTGACAAACTGCTCCACCACAACTACCGGCACGGCGCTGCTGAGAATTCTATTCGCAGCCCTGTTGACCAACCAAGCATTGCTCTGTTAAATAAACGATTTAAGTGCAATGAATGCAAGTTTATTCAAGCATAAAAATGGCCCCAATAATTAAGTACAATGTTAAAGCGTAGCGCTACCCTCACAGGGGCGAAAACTTCCATAGTATTTCCATACCAAATCCCAGATGAGCCAAACTAGCATTCTGCAATCTCTCTAGAAACTTCCGGTCATTACTCTTATATACTCAGTCCTGATGAGGCAAACTCCTTTTTTATAAATTAAATAAACTTGATTAACATGTTTATTAAAAAATTTTAAAAAATAAAAATACATGATTTGTGGCCAGCCCAGCCGCATATGATCGGCCGTCTTGAAAGAGGTAAGGGACAATCAACAATGCAGTGAATTCCCGTTTCCAAAGACGGCTTTGCTCAGCTTGTATCTACTTCTTTTTCCCTATTTCAATTTTTCTCTTCAAATTTCCATTTTCTTTGTACACAATAGTGGGAATTCTCACTTCGTTCAATAAAATTGTTGAGATTTTTCCATAGATTCAACTGCGAATCTATCAATGTTTCAGAGAAGTACAAAAGGTGCATTTAAATGACTAACATAATAAATACTTTCAGGGCAGAGATATAATGAAAACTATCGCGTCCAACCTTCCAGGGAACCGTTCGCTTTTTAAAATTAATTGACAAAGTTATTTAATAAAAATTATATGAAGAAAGTTAATGTATGAATCAGGAAAAGTAAGCTACTGCAAAGTCATAGAAACAAAAGACACTAAATATTTATCGAGTCCGACTATGAAGGTAAGAGAGAGTCATTGAGCAAAAACTAAGATCTGAAAATAGAATTAAGTACAATGAACGAAACGGTGAGGCACTTCATGAACTTGATGTGGTCATGCAGTTCCAATTAAATAAAAGATGATTTTATGATGTAGCAATTAGAACAACCATGTTTTATGAGGTAGAATGTTTCATGATTGAAGAACAATATATAAGTGCGAAAAATGAGAATGTTAAAATGGACGAGTTGAAAAACAAAAAAAATCAAAAATTGGAACTGAAATAATTCAAGATAATCTGAAGGGAAAGTAAATTAAGGTGTTGTGGGCAGGTTAGACAGAAGTCTAGAACTGAAAATTAGAGGAAGGCACAAAACGCATGGATACAAGTCATTAAGAAAGACATGAAGGCATTAGAGATTATTAAGAAGCTAATTAATTTTGTAAAGAATGATACAACAGAATATATGCCTGACCGCAAAATGGGTTATATCTAGATGGCATGACCTATGGTATAACAGACTGGCCAGCCAAAAATCAAATTTCAAGTACTTTAAGAAAAATGAAAAAAAAAAAAAAAAAAACAAACAAACAATCAAACAAAAAAAAACAAAACTGATTTCTAGGGCAAGGTTTATACTTATCATCGTGCGATACATGTGACACGCATGGTGAATTGAGAATCAATGAATTAAAGAATCAATGCAACCCCACTCAGACTTCAACACAAATACAAATAAATGATGACCGATTCCTGATTAAAGCTATGAAAGAGTCAAATTGCTGCAAACAGGTTCCAGAATTTGAAACGCATGGAGCAAATTCAAGATCTGTCTAGATGAAAACACATTTCAGGCATGAAGCTCATCTCAACCATTTCATGATGATAGCGTTGCAATTACATGTGGAGTAATCAATGTCGCACCAAATAAATCAGACACCAACAAGTTCAAATGTCCCCAAAACATACACAGGCTCCAGTTAGGGAAAATTTTTTTTATGAAGAACAGCGTTCTACCTACACAATTGCCTCCTCAATGAAAACTAAAAGTGCAAGCAGTATATTTGTCAATTAAAAAGACACCAGAAACATGAGCTCGCCAGAGAATCCCTGTTGAGTTTCTCCAATGTATCATACTTTCACAGTGCAAAGCTTGCAAGATTGCCAATGGAAGCGCATGATAGTTGCTGGCATGGAAAACAGAACCCAGGATCCCCTTTAAATGATATTTTTTAAAATAATAAAAAAAGAAATAACAAGAAAAAAAAAAATCCAAGGTTACCTCTACCGAAGTATACTCTGAGATGTTGACTTTTTTACGGTCTCAAGAAGCCTATACATCCATCGATCTAGCATTCCTGTAAACAATGCCACAACAGCTTTCCTTAAATAAAAAGGTAAAATGGTGAAGCAATAAAATAATACCCATGATTCCTAAACCATGCACCAGCACCTACAGAAATGGGAAAACCTAAAGCAATCTAATACATGGTTCTGAAAATCAGTAATTCTAGCATTCAATTGTCAAATTGATTACAGATTGAACCCAACAATAAAAGAACAGTTATAACCATCCAAGGGTCCAGCTTGCATTGGACTTCTTCTCATATAAGTATGATCCCATTTTCAAATTTTCATCAATCCAAACCATTGGCCTCATTATCCTGCATGCATGCATACTACATAAGAAGTTCCTACCTGGGTAGGACCTTTCTCATACAAACATTTTTACAGTTAATTATGACGCTGCTTTCATCCATCCAAACCCATTGATCTGATGATCCTACTCTGAATGCACAATGCTACAGAAGGTCTAACTTGGTTAGCACTTTTCTCACACAATATTGACTTTTGAATCATCATCATGAGCCATTAACATATCTGAAAATGCAGTTCAAATTCACGAGTAGCTACATTCTGCAGGAACACAGGGAGGCAAAAAATTCTTACCTGTTTACTGTGAGAAGGTGGTTTTGTGTGTGTGTGTGTGTGAGAGAGAGAGAGAGAGAGACCTGTAACAGCAAATGTTCCACCAAGTACTGCACAAAGCCGAGTGATGAAGTGTAGGAAACTGCGGCGTTCTTCTTTGATTGTCACAGTGATAGGAGAGAGATCATACAAGAAGTATACAGCTGCATGATGGAAAGCATCATTAGACACTAGATATCCACTTGACACACTTCTTGGAGCATTTTACCCTTCTTTGAATCAAGACTGATATAAAGTTTTATTGTTTTGCTGACAGAAATTGATCGTGCAGAAAGCAAATTCCAATAAACTCTAGGGGATTCAAATGCCAACAAACCTGGCCATGTCCGATCTGTTTCACGCATGGGAACAAAATATTCAGTGACAGAAAACTGATTTGTAGGCAAGACTTCTTTTGATAGATATCTGTATTCAGTTGGAACAATCTACATAGGAAAAGACAAATATAACTTGATGAGTAAGAGTGTCAATAAACAGACGCAAAGTGGGAGCATTTAGAGATAAAACGATGCCAATGCAGACTCTTGGCCTAATTGTTTGGCCATCATACAAAAATTCAACACAAATACCAACCCTATTAATATTATTTAGGATGTGAATGACAAAAAAGCTAGAATTATCCAGAAATTGAAAAAAGAAATTTAAAGGAGCTGTTTTGCTTTTCATTCTTGTTTCCTCCTAAATAGAAAGAACCTTTCTTGATGGACTGTATTTTCCTAAAATAAGGGGCCAGAGTGCATGACTAATCATGTTCTTTCTCTATAGAATTCCAGCTTCAGCTCCTCCAGACAGATTAGGGAATAAAGGAAATGTAAACATGTTGGAGGTCAGTACACAAATGACTTGGACAACAGAACTTTCTACAGAGGTAGTAAGTCCTGTATTGCAGGAAGATCAGTTTTCATTGATGAAACATATTTGATTATGATGTAGATACTCAACTGAACCCTCTTTCTGTCTGTGAATAAAGGAGAAATTCACATTAACTAGAGAAGAAAATTAGAAACTTTGTTCTAGCTTTTGATCAATTTGATGGAGAAGACTCAAAAAAAAAAAAAAAAAAAAAAAAAAGACTAACACCTTTTCAGACTTTTGAAATCAGTCCAAACTTGAGCTGGGTCATCCAACAATTTTCATTGATAACTTTTTCATCCAACAATTTTCATTGATAACTTTTACGTACGTCAAACTCTTGTACAAATAAAACCACATATGTTATCACCTGTGGAAAGCTTCAGCCAAGTTATACCATTCATGTGGCTTGATATTTTAGGAACCTAAGCTTCCAGCATTTAGGAGGCTTGCTATTTGACAAAATCCTAAGCACAGAGAAGTTACAAAGCTGTGGATGGCACTCCATAAATGGATGCATAAGGCATACAAACCAAAAAACACAATCACCATTTATTTTCATGAAACTTGGCCAATGAAACATGAGATTCCTTCATAAGATAAGCTTGGGTCTACTTCAACCCGGGAATATTACCAACTTTTTTTAAACCAAAAAAAAAAACTTTTAAAAATTCGAAAATATGAAAGAATATATAGTTGTTTTACATTTTGCCTGTATAAATGATGGTGCATCGGTTATTCTCTATAAATATCTCAACAGCTATATATGACTGTCATATACAAACCATTCATTAGAATATTAAGCAAGAGGCTAACAGTTTTTAATTGTATAAGCAAAAACATTCCATGTTATAAGCGATAAGATATTTAGCTCGCAACTACCCAACTCTCATGTATAAAAAATAAATGCATAAATCCAAAAATGCCATGAAGATGTTTTCATATATTTTATAAAACTATGCATTATTAAGTAGGCTTGTAGCATGCAATAGAAAATTTTGAAAAAATTATAAATTTATTTCTGGAAAGTTTTTTTAAAAATTCAAAATAAATTTTTTTAAAATAAATACAAATAAATAAACCCAAAAATAATTTCTAGCATCATTTCAGTCATAAATCTAGAATTTGAAGGCATTTAGAAGTGAAAATCTTACTTTTCCAACAAATGTGTTTTAACCTAAATTTTCAGCTCTACAACAGTTGAAATTCCCCCAAGCTGTTAAATACCTCAAATCTTTAACTAAATAGGGATTTTGGGGATTTTTAATTTGTGTTTCTTTAACCTAAAAAATATGGGTCAATTTAGGAAATCAACAAAATTGTACAAAATCCTCAAAAAAATTGCACAAAAAAGAATATTTTGATTGGTTTTTCTAGCAGGTTAGGAGAAAAAAATGAGTATAGAGGAAGGGAGAAAGGATTTGAAAAGAAAACATATCTATATGAGCAAAAAAATGTAACATTCACATTTAGGGTTTGTTTGGGAAGTGAGAAAGAAAAATTTTAAAAAAGTGAAAGAACGATGACATATGAGTGATGATTAAGAGTAAAAAAGAATAAAGTTAAAAAGTCATAATAGTTGTATGAAAAGATGTAACAAAATGATTGCAGCATAGATATAATAATAGAAAAAATAGGGTAGTTAAGTAATTAAAATGTCAAATCATATCAAAAGAGAGTGAGTTTTGTTTTGTGTTTTTTTTTTTTTTTTTCTCCCTCTTCACATTTTAGCAAACAGACCTTTATATCCATTGATCACCCCCATATCAGCTGATGCACCCCATGTATCAACTGATATGCTCAGTTTTTTGAGACTTTAGCTGAAACAGCCCCCATACATTGTAAATGGCTGGTACCGATACAATATGGCTAACACAAGGGTGTATCAGCCAATATTTGGATCCATGCAACAGATCATCTAAGATGCCAATATCATCGTACAAGCATACAAAACAAAACAAAGCAATGGATGAAATGAGTTTTCCTTAAAAGAAAAAAATAATAATAATAATGTTGGTTCCGCAATTAAAGCCAACGATTTAAGCTGGTGAGGATTAGCATCCAAGGTTTTGAGCAATTCGATTACAAGTTTCAACATGGAATGAGTGTAAAGGCTATATTTTAGCTGCCTTTTTCCTTTCAATCTGAGTTTGGATCCTGTTGCTGTATTTGTTTGCTATTTGTATGAAACCTGGATCAGGTCAACCTGAGCCCAGCATGTCCGAACACAAATTTAAAGTAGGTTGGGGTTCCTTTTTTTTTAACTATTATGGGTTCGGTTGGGTTGAAAAACGCAACACGATTCAGAATTTAGGTTAGAGTTTGGTCAACAATCTTATAACCCAACATGAGCTGGCCCGTTTTTAATATCTGTCAAAACCCTTGTTTAAGGCTCAATCCACTTTCTATTTTTTCTATAATTAATTTAAAATGGTTCAATGGTTCAACCATTGTTTTCAAAACCTTCCTGGTATTATAACTTCGTATTATTCCTATTATCGTTCACTTATAATTTGTTTCTCGTATCATATTTGTTTATTGTAGTGATTAATACTTTAAACAGATTAAACATGTACGTACAAGAGATGTTGACTAGAATTTTATATTTGGAGCCAACAAAAATTCTAAAGGACCAGAGTTGGGTTAACCTCACAGCCTAGCCCAACTTACAAAATTGGTTAGGTAGGAATTTTCACAAGTAATGTTAGGATTGGGTTAACCTTGACTTGGCATAAATGGGTTGACTAGCACCCATAATTCAGATCCTTGAATCTAACGTCAATAATACTGAACCTGATTAGTCTTTCAGAAAAAAAAAATGTCTATAATATGGCAGGCAAAGTTAATTAAATTTTACGTATTACAGAAAAAATTGAAGATGTCAAATTATGTGCTTACGAACAGATGAAAGTGATAGTAAAAAGAATCACAGTCACCTTGATGTAGTATTTGAATGTTCCACTAGCATCATGAAGGATCCTCACAGTGTCATCAAGTGGATTATGGATTCCTGGGTACTTTGGACCAAACGCTAAATCATGAATCACATGACTTACATTGACATGAATTGCACCTTCAAAAATCTGCACAAAAAAGGCAAATTGGCTCAGAAACAGGATACTACAAATGGGAAAGATAACATAATTGCCACCTGTCCAAGAGATTACTGTCACTAGGCTATCAGATTCTACACTGTTATTTTCTTTTTCTAGTGTACCTTTTCTAAGATAATCATACACAACAAAGAAAACTCTTGAACCGAGCAGCAGGCTGTACATCTAGTTCTGTGATAATCCACATGAATAAGCATCTTTACAAGAAGAAAGATGTTGACACCTGATAACTGACAGACTTGCACTTTGAAACACAATGAAAAGATAAACTTGGGCTTCTATCAGTATTTGCCCTACCATTTCTGATAATCACATTGTCATTTGACAAATTTATACATCTCTATAAATAAATCTCACAACCAACTTAACATTCAATAACAGACACTTAGAAAAAATATATAGTAAGAATTTCTAGAAGGGATGCAACCCAGAAGCCTTCAACTTTCAGCACAAAGTGACTGCCCTCATGCTTAAACCCACATTTTCAAGCTGCTAGAATGAGGCTTTTACCAATGCAGGAAATACTAGCAGCAAGAATATCAAAAAATGCATGGCGACTCTTCTGCCAATCATCTCTACCAAATAGTTTTAATTTTTAACCTAATAAATCAGATAGCTATCACACTTATCTGCTTTGCAACTTAAGTTAAATGAAGGAATGAACCAGCAATATGAAAAAGTTTTTGGAATTACCTGTTGTGCAACGTAAATATTTAAGCCATGAACTGAAATATGAAAATTTCCAGCAACTCTTTGAACATCTAAGACCCCATAAACCTGAATAAATCGCTTACAGTAGAGATGTAAGTACTTAAGACGCCTTAAAGATAGAAAAGAAATAAAATAGATTATTAGGACATACCCGGCATCCTTCCCCATGTTCCAATGCTTGTTTTACATTCTTAATTACTTTTTGAGACTCTTCGTCCAGACTGTGCGAAAGAATTTTATGAGCATCATGGTGATCTTTATCTTCACCTGATCACATAATTCACAACAATGTATTCTAAGGGGGAAATTGAAATATCCAGAGAAGTTATAGAAAAATCATGGTTCAAAATATGAGCCATCCATAGTCACTCAAAGCATGGCATGGAATCATGAATCACGAACTAACAACCTGTCTTGTCTTTTCCAGCCAATAATGGGTTGCAAATGGAAAATACAGGGGATGGTTCACATGACACAGGAAATTTATAAAAAGTCAGAATCTCTGATTGGATTCTTCTGGGGCAAGGATGATCTACTGTAAAAACTTGTTACCAGATGGTGCATCTCCAGAATTTTTTGAGACATAATTTTCAAGAAGAAATTAAATTGTCCCAAGGTTAGTGCAGCTGGGAAGTTCCGTGCAGCCCATCTAGCACAGTTTTTTAAATGCAAGATTGCCACAAAGACTTCCAGCTTACATACTAGGATCTGAATAATAAGGGGATAACTGACAATAAGTTCTCTGCATAAGAAAACATACTCGCAAACTATTAACTTTTTATAACTAGACAATAAAAATCAAACATGAGAGAGTACCATGCTTGTGAGTGTCATGCTCCTTTTCGACAAGATCAGACAAATACTCAGTGCCAATAATGTATCCTTCTTTATTCAAGCGAAGCTAGAGATAAGGACACAAGTAATTAAAATATTACCAAAACATATCAGAGATAAAATGGATAATGCTAGTACACACTCACTCAATGACACACGACAAGCAAAACAAGCAAATAAGAACAAAAATAAGAATACCAAGTTGAGGCGTGGACAAAGATGAAACCAATTAGCAGAGGGGGGAATATGAAAGTAAAGAGGCATTGAGAGATGACGGAGACTTCGAACCAAAGGACAAGCAAACACATGCAACTTACACGTCAAAAAATAATAATAAAATAAAAATACCTATTGAAGAACAGAAGGCTGCAACGTAAAACAACTAGAAAGTTAAAGGAGAACTGCGGTCATGTTTGAACATCCTAGTTATACTATCCAAGGAATCAAGCTTCCTCTTTTCTGCGGATTCTTCCTCAATATTCTCTATGCTATTTCCTCCAGCAAAATCACAATCCAACACTTCAAGCTGAAGTCAACAAACAAGCTACACAGAGAGTTACTGTTTTATTTTCATTTCTTATTTTTTAAAGATTGTTGTAGGTCAGAGGCCACCTCAAAAAATCTAAAACTGAATCGTTCTTCATCCACAAAGACAGGATTTTGCATGCAGCAATAAAAAAAAAAACTACACTTGTTTGCTATCACCAACTCAGCATCTTAAATTAATGAAGCAATTGTCTTCTTTCAATATTAGAAGCATTTACAAAATACAGGCATATCAATTTTAAAAATAAATAAGGGAATGACACTACGAAATGCCCTTTTTCACCCCTTTGGATATAATTTAGAAAAGAGAGAGGAAACAAACAGAAGAACAAATAGTCATTTTTACCTTCCAAATGTTCGTATCAAGGTCAACCTCATGCTTTCCTGACATATCAATCGCATCCACACTTAAGACTGCAACATGTGCATGCACGTCCAGACCAAATATTTATTATAATGAGAACAGGTCACCACAGAAACTGATTTCATTCAAAAAAGTAGAAGAGTATACACTAACCATCACAAGGAAGAGAAGGAAAAGTCATATTGATATGTATTGGAAGAGTTTCTCCCCGCTTCAGATCTACTGACATCTGCTCATAGTGCAAGTATAATCAGACGAGTCAAATTACCAGATTTTCCTCCTCAATTATGAGTCAATCAAACAAATGACAAAGCTAGGTATAAAATGAATTATAGAGACAACTTTCGAAAAGATAAAAGAGAAGGTATATGGATGAATGAGAGAGAGAGAGAGAGAGAGAGAGGCTGAATGCTTATATTAACCTGGTGAACAGTATAGGTTGTGAGATAGTATTGAAGCTCATGCAAGAACAGTGTTGCCATTATGACTAGGCCAATGATTGAGACTGCAAACAAAAGCAAGAAGAAAAAAGAGGGGAATTAGCTTAAAACAACAGCTAACATCATCAGAAGTCAAATTAGATTTCTTGCATTCAAGTTGTTCAATAAGAATAACATTAAAAAGGAGGCTGATTTTGTTAGGCCAGCCTAAAATAAGCTTATGTTAGTCCGGCCTAATACGCTATTTTTAAAAATATTTTTTCCACGAAATTGTTTTCCCATGTGTATTTAATTCATATACCAATTTTGCAAATTTTGATAGGTGTGTATATATTTTTTATTTTAAAAAATACCATTTTGGGGGTATTTAAGTCATTTTCAGCCTCCCAAAAATGTCGATTTTTGAAGATAAAAAATATATATACATATATCTAAAAATTGTAAAATTTTGGATTTGAATTAAATACACTTAGGAAAACAATTATTTTAAGTCATTTTCACCCTCCCAAAAATGTTGATTTTTGAAAATCAAAGACATGCATACATATATCCAAAATTTGTAAATTTTGATAATACGAATTGGTAAGACAATTTCCTAAAAAAACTTTTAAAAAATTTAAGAATAGGTGTATAAGGACAGACTAGCATAAGCTTATGTTATGCCAGCCTAACAAGATCATAACCCCATTAAAAATGGATTAAGAAGAACTGATGTTCTTGTCATATGTACATTAATGCATGTTCAAAGCATAATGCATGATAGTTTAAGATGACGAATCAAATAATGAAGAGTACTGATCTAATACAACTGGTTGCACTGACATTGTAGGTGCGACCAGTTGCTTTTTATATGTTAAAATACCTTTCTTTTTTCATATAAGCCATTTACATTAATCATCCACACGTATTCATCTATGATGCCAAAAGTTACTTTGGTGGAAAACTCTTATATGCAAAATATTCATTTTCAGAATTTAGTAGCTATATTCAATCTAAAATGATGTTAAATTTTTAAAGTAAGTTTCCAACCAAAGTGACTTTTAGCACTGTAAATGAATAGAGATGGATGGATAATATAAATTGTTTACCAACGAAAATAAGCATTTTAAAAGATAAAAAGCAATTGGTTGCATTGACAATGCTATTGTGATTGGCTGCATTAGATCAGTACCCAACAATTAATGCGTACTATAAAAAAAAACACTGGAGCTAAATAAAGAAATGATAGAGACTCTCAAATTGACAACAAAGAAAGACCTGTGGGTGGTGGACAAATGCACCTATAATCAGACATTGTGATATCTATGTTAAGCCAATTTTGTACCTCACATACCAAGAATTCACATGCTCTAAATAATGTTTAAATTATGAATTTGAGATATTTAATGCCAAAATTTGCTTAGTTTAGTGCAAGTGTTCATGTTTTGTGTTTGCTTCGTTTAGTGCAAGTGTTCATGATTATACATGCAAACAGGCAAATCTGGCGTAGAATTGATACAAGATAATTGATGATCGGGAGGTGAAGGAAATAACGCATCCAAAGATGATGTTTTGAAGAGTTTAAAGAAGCAAAAATAGTAATCAACAAAGTCCAAGTTGTGCATAAGAAGTTCCGACACAATTTGGAGCATGTCGAGCAGAAAAATCACCAAATTTCGAAGCAAGCTGTTTGTGACCAGCAATCAACACGGCCCGGGCCATGTTCAGCTCTGGTAGTAGCGTACATGCTTGTTCCACGTCCATTTTGCACAATTTTTGAGAGATCTCTATATAAACACTTATTAAGCACAAATTGGGGCATCCAAGGATGTAATTTTGAGTTAAGTTTGGTGGCTAGGGCTTGGAAAAAAGTGGAGAGCTAAGGAGAAAAAAAGGAAGAGGCGAACTGGCGATATTCAAGATACCATTGAAGACTATACCAATAAGCTTTCTTTTCTTGTTTTCCTTGTTTATATGTCTTAGATTTGATGGATTTCTTTCAATAATCTTGTATTCTTGTTTGGATTTATTAAAATCATGTATGGCTAAGTTTATATTATAGGATTTTTGAAATAGCATGTGACACTATGCTTTGGTGATTAGTTTCTACTTGTTTATGAAGGATACTTGTGTTAATTTGATATGTTGTGAATTTAATGTTTGCCTGGTCTTAAGGTCTGCACTTAAGCATGATTTTACATATTACATGAAGGAACTGAGAGGTAGAGATGTAATATATAATAATCAAGATATTATGCCCGGGAGTCTAGACCATAAGAATAGGCATGACACCCTTGAGAAAATTTCACGATCTACTACAAAATTTAATGGATTCTAATCAACATAATCTATGAGAATAAGTGGTTATGAAGATTAGGATTTTTTTTTCATGTCTCGATAGATGATGTATAGATGATGTAAAATTACATAAGGGTTTGTTCTTTTTTAATATGAATTATCCAGATTAAACAAGCGAACCAGTTATCTATTGCAAAAACATCACATGTGAAACCATATACCCTAGATCTCCAATATCCCTTGTTTTTAATCTCGTTTATGTCACTACATTAGTAATAATTTCTCTCTTCTTATTAGTTTTAGACTCTATTACATTTTTCTGTTCTTATTGTTTAGATAATTGGATTTGTTATAGTCTTGACATCAACTTGATCCTCGAGGAAATGATCAATTTACTGTCTGTCCATGGGACAATGAAAGGAGGACAATATATACACTTTCGAGAAGACAGATAAAGTAATAACATAGGGTTGTGATTTTTTATGACCAATCAGAAATGGGGGCATTTTTTGACCGGTCAAAAAATCCATATCCCATATCCTTTATTTACATTCTTTTACAAGCGTTAGCTAATAGAACAACCTTAGTAAACTAAACATAAATCCATTTGAAACCATTGATATAAAAGATATGCAAATGGGTAAAATTTTTTAAAAATTACTACTTTGTACACTTCTTTTTGGTATGAATTGACATTTGAACTACCTAATTGCCATACTTTTCCTATTATTATCTCTACATTTGAATTATTTCTTCACATCTTTTCATAAAACTATCCTATCTATTTTAAATTTATTTGTTTTACCCCTAATTATTGCCCTTGTGATACCATGTCACTCTTTCACTATTTAAAATATTTCCTATTCTTGCTTTCCACCAGTTGTTTTCAATCATTCCCCTTATATGCGTCCCAATGAACATTTTAGAGATTTTAAGTTGCATTAAATAAAAAATAAATTTAAATTTTGGGGGTTTTTGCAACAAGTAAAACTTTTCACCTAAAATTTTTCAATCTAAAATTTTTCACTCTACAATTAACCTATTTTTTAATTGTTTCTTCACATCTTCCTATAAAACTATCCTACTTTTCAATCATTTCTATACAATTACCTATATAACTAATCTACTTATTTTAACTTTTCTCTTTACTCCTCATCATTCATTCTATCATATCACATTATTTTCAATCACTTTAACAACTTTTATACCAAAAATTTTTCATCTAAAACTTTATCACTTCCCAAACACACCTATTGCTTGTTTTCTCTAAATAAATCTAAAGTATGCATTTTAAGCAACCAAAATTATCAAATTAATTAGTCTGCCTTGAGCCAAAAAGAAATTTTCAAGGTTGGGTTGAGATTTTAAAAGGTTTAGAGCTGGCGTTTGAGTAGAATTTTTTACAAATAAGTTTAGTGTTGGGTTGACTTCAACCCAACTCAAGTTATAACCCCCAAGTGCAGTCCATTTAAGCAAACAAACTGAATAATCTGAAACACCAAATGTGAGTAACTGGTTAACCACCCTACTTTTGCTAGTCTGGATATTCTCTCTTCTTGTGTTGACACTTTTAAAGCTTAAAGGGCATTTGTTCCAATTGTCAAGTCATTTTTGCTGTAAATAAATGTATTTAAAAGAAAAATAGGACTACTTTGTCAATAAAATCAGGAATTAAACAGCACAAATAAGTTTACACTATCTCAAAAATAATCCATGGAATTACATGGTCAAAGGCAGACCTTGGCAGTTCCTGGCTTGGATCCTTTTAAGACCAAAACTGCAGATCAGACCTATTCAAAAACTTGTGGTTTTTCACCACCAGCCATTTGAAACCAAACAATAAAAATATATAGCACATACCAACTGCTCCTGATTGCGTCTGCTGCAACAAATGCTCCTCTGCACGAGGAAATGCATCAAGATTTTTTAGTGCCTGCAGCTTCAAACCCATTTCTGCCCCTCCTACTCTCCTCAAAGAGAAAAGTTTACGTAACCTGCAATGATATGTGCACATCATGGCTAAATTAAATACTTTTTGCGAGAAATTCACAATTCATGCATCAAAGCAAATGTATTCTTCATAATTTTCATGCTCTGAAGCATTCTATAAAAAAATGCATGTTTTATGTTACCGAAACCAGTGAATGGCATAAAAAAAATAATAATAGCAATGATAAACCTTTCACTTGAACTTCTTTAAAATACACTTAAAGATAGTAGAGCATTCAATAATGCAATTTACGTTATTTTTTTCATTACGTATGAATAAGCTAAACAGGATGAAAATTTACCAAATGGACGAAGGAACCAATAAATGCATTAACCATTCTTCGCAGACAAATTATGTTCCAAGCACAGTGTCTCACGGAAGTATAAATAGTAAATATATGGAGTAGAGGCAATGTAAGTACTCCGCTAAACAAAAAATAAATAAATCATTCAATCAAAGGCCTGTCAGTAATCAGTAATCAAGCGCCGGGGAATGGAGAAAAACGCACCGAACAGAAAATATTCACTGGAATGAGGAAGCTGTCGAGCTGGTGCTGCTGCCTGCAGTCGGAGGGAGGAAACTATCGGGTCGTCCGCGTGAGGACCACAGAAGAAGAAAGGGATGAGATGCGGCGGCGAAATCAGAGAGGGGAAATCACCTGAGTTGCTGTTGTTGCTAGGTGGCGGCAGCGTTGACAAGCGGGAAGGCTAGGGTTGGCAGGAAGAATCGTCTGGGAGAAATCGGGTCGGGGCGTTCCGCTCTATGACGACGAGCGGCCGGCGATCAAGGGCCGAGGATGGGGAGAGAGACGGAGGGAGGGAGGAAAATAGATGCGGACGTTTCAGAACATGTTACGTACACGCGGGGTTAGTCGCCGATTCGCGACCTGTGCTGACCCTTGCGAGCTGAAGCGGTGCAGAGAAAAAAGCAGCGTATCATGGGGTTATGAATTAAATTATATAATGTTGATTTTTAAATATCCTAAAATGTCGATTTTTAAAATTTATAAAGTAAATTAAGGGTGTATTTGAAAAGTGGTAAAACTTTTGAAAAAAAATTACGTCAAAGTTTTTTTATTGGTAAAAAGTGATATGATAAGATGGAGGTAATAATAAGTAATAAAGAAAATAAAATTAAAATAGATAAATTAGTTGTACAGTTAGTTGTATGTAAATTATTGGAAAGTAGAGTAATTATATAATAAAAAGTTCTAATAAAAATTTTAAAATAAGATAATTATATAGATCGAAAAGTTTTAAGTGGAAAAGTAGTCGTATTTGCCAAACAACTCCTAAATATACTTGAAAAACACTTTCATGAGACAATAAAAAATAAAGAAGTATGTCAATTAGCACTAGTTAACAAAGTCATAACCCATGGAGCATATGAATATAGTAGTCTGCAAAAGCGTTAATAATGGTTTCAATTATTTGAAATTATAAATTATTTATATCCGATTGAATATATGATTTAAATTGTTGAATGCACTTTTGAATGTTATAATTTCTATGGAACATATTTAATATGGCTAATTTATTTTAGTGTCTCACGCGTACGTATACAATGTGGATTTTGGGCGTTATTTTTTATGCATATAAATATGCACGTAATTCAATTAAAAAGGGTGCAAGTTCAAAATGTTCCAAGTTGGGGCTTCAAGAGTAACCGTACCGTTGAAGTTTTATCGAAATTGCAATGCAAATTACCCATATATATTAGACACAAATTACAGATGCACCCGTAGATTCAGGCTTCATCCAGTTTTTAAAAATTCTAAAATTTAAATGAAAAATTTAAGCATGCTTTTAGGGTTCCCAAAAATAACAACCACGACACACATTGATATTAATAATTGCTCCAAAACCAGCTGTAGCCGCGTGGGTAGATTTACAATTTGAAAATTTGTTTATTTTTATTCACAATAAGAAGAAATCTTCATAGAATGGACATATTTACTATTTTCGTCAAAATAGGTGGCATGTTTATAATTTTTATAAGTTAGTGGACATAGGTGCAATATTCGTCGAGCTATGTGAGCAAATTTATAAAAACCCCTGGATCTTTTTCGTATAATTAAAGTCCCGTTTTATCCCATAATGAGTAATTACCAATAGGCTAACGGGAAAGTAGCGAGAGATCCAGTTACACGCCTAATTTTGTTTTTCGGGAGGATTTTTGTTTTTGTGTCGGTTATTTATGTCTATGTCAGCGGTAAAAATTTCTTGAAATAGACAAACCCATAAATATTATGTGTGTATTTGGTAATAAATAAAACTTTTGATGAAAAATTTTAGAGAGTAAAAGTTGTCAAATAATGTGATGTAATAGGAGTAATGATAAGTAGTAAATAGGATAAAGTTAAAATAAATAGGTTAGTTGTATGAATAATTATGTAGAAATGATTGAAAAATAGGATAATTGTATAGAAAAATGTAAAAAATAATTAAAAAATATAATAACTATGAAGAGTGAAAAGTTTTAACTTAATATTTTTTTAATTGCTAAACATACCCTATATCCATGTCAGCAATAAAAAAAATTGTGAATAAAAGAAATGAAAGAAATATTAAAAAATAAGTTTAATACCAGAAAAAAGGGTAAGTTGGTAGCTAAAACATCAAATTATATCTGTGAAAAATGAAGTAAAATTCTTTTTTCTTTTCTATCAAACATCAAATAGACCTTTTTTTAGTCTTGAGGAATGATATTACGAGCTAAGTAAAAATCTCACTCAACTTATTTCAAAAAATTAATTTCAATTTTTTCTTCGTACACTTATTTATTTAAGTATATTTAACATCTAAACAAATATATAAAAAAAATATATTTTTTTTTTCTTTTTAAAATAGACTAAGTGTGACATTTGTTCAGTTTAAACTAACAGAATCACTTCTGGTGTTTTATAAAATCTGCATGGGAAGAAAATTTCCAAATCTTCAATCTAATGCTTACGCAAACATGCTAGGACAGAAAGCTTGGCTTCTGTATCATAGATGCTCCCGCACCGCATGCCATACAGCAGATGACGTATACGGTGGTGAAGGTACGGTGTACAGCTGAGAATAATCTGGTCGTGAGCATTACTCCGACTGCACGTTTGAGAAAGGTTAGATGCATGGACAATCTGTCCTCAACACAAGAAGGGCCGGATTCCGTGCACAAGATTGCATGGCTTTTTTTTTTTTTTTCCTTAAAATCATTTTGAGATTTTGATACGCATAAGAAATAGGAAAGCTGTAACCTTTAACAGGGATGAAAAGTGTTTTTGCTTGTATGTCCGCAATCGAACAGATAGATCTGGGTTTATTAAAATGCCCCGCTCGTTGTTCGGTTGGAATCCAATGCAACTCATTAAACTTCTTAATATAATAAGCCGTTTTAACTTTCTAATTCCCTTTTTTTTTTTTTACCATTCCAGTCCTTTTTTAACATCTTTTCACATAATTATCTAATCTTTTATATTATCCCTATCATTTTATATCTCTTATACCTATTTTTAAATGATTCTCTTTACCGCTGCATTTCAATCGTTTTAAAACATTTTTTCATACAATGACCCTATCTATTTTATTACCCCTATCATCTCATATCACCCATTCATATTTTTCAATAATTTTTTATATTATTGCCTCTGCATTTCAATCCTTTGTTAACATTTTTTCATACAACAATCCTATGAATTTTATTACTACTATTATTTCACATCACACATATTTGACAATAATTTTCCCAGAAGTTTTCCCCTATATACCAAACTGGCCCCCATATTGAAACAGCTAAAAGCACTAAAATTTAACCACACAGAAACGACCAAGAATTTTTCATAAAAGATTATGGTTTTAACTTGATAGAGAGAGCAACGCTTGTAATGAATCATGACAGGACCAGATAAAGTTAAAAATCAAACATACACTAGCATTAAAACCTCCTTGTACGAATCACCAAAGGTTCAAAATGAATCCAACAGATGGAACACATTGTAATCTATATAGTTCAGACCATAAGGTTCATAGCGTTTTGCTTAACCACTGAAATAAGACCAATCAAAGAGTGCCAAAATTTCAACTGCAAGAGGAACAAACAAAAAGGTGGACTGCACTCAGGCGAGGGCAGTCACCGAAGCCTCCTTGCCTCTCTCTCCGACTCCAGCAATGTCAGGACATCACCTTCGCGGACAGGTCCTTTCACGTTCCTCATGATGAGACGGTTTTGGTCATCCAGAAATTTGACCCTGACTTGGGTCACCTGACCCCTGGAGCCCGTACGTCCCATGACTTTGACAACAACTGCCAACTTTATACCTGAGTCCATTTCCCTGCAAACCAGAACAGGAATTCAATAAAATATATATGTCTGCAGACTCAATTTTACAAGCAACAACACTTTGAAAATGGTATGCACACTACAACCACAAAGACATCAAACTTAATTTCCAATGCATAAATTAATAGCTGGCACGCATCAATTATTAAACATACAAATTCACAACCATAACTACCACAAGATTGACACATCAAAATGAAAAATAAATATGCCAAATTACAGTTCTGCACAATTGGAAAACAAGTGTGTAAATGAGTCAATCCAGCAGAAAATTCAACTTATAAAATCATGCCCAATGGTTCCCAATTGATTATCAGCTTAGAACTTAAAATGACCACCAAATCATAACCTTTCTAAACAGAGACTCACTACATTAATGGGCAGATACCGAACACACCTTCATATAATGTTCACAAAGCAAATGCATGATATTGATGTAACAAGCACATAGAAATAAATAATAACAAATAACATCAACAATTAAATGGGACACATACAAAGACAAAAAGTAGAAGTCTTTCTTGTGGGTACAGCAAGATCGAAATATATAGTAAATAGATTAAATGATTACCACCAGGTTACTGGACAGAGAGTGGAAGGATAAATGTTGTGATGTTCCACTCTCTGGCCATTAATAAGGCATCAATGTAGGATACCCAAGACATTACACAATAGGGCCTGGAAATAGAGATTCAGTTTATAAGGCTAATAATATAATTAGATAAGTGGGCTGAAGCTGAGAAAACAATCATTGGAAACTTGAACCAGAAATAATCAATGTCATCAAAACCAAACTGGTTTAACAATTTCACAAAACCAAAATAAATCTTAATGTTAATATACATTATACAACAAAGTTCTAATCAATTTGTACAGCAAGGATACACCACCAACATTTCTCGAGCCTGCCATTTTTTATTTTTTTTTTTGATAAGTAGCCTGCCAATTTTTTGGTTCATACAAGATGCGATAGAAAATGAGAATATTACACAACACATATAATGAAATTAATAACAATAGGTTTCAAATCAACCACCACATTCACCATTAGTCCATCCTCACAAAGACAATTTAATCAATGGACCTTCATTTTTCAATTAATAACAATGCCTCCAATAACCATATGGGTTATCACCACTGGTGAAGATATGAAGATTTCACCCAAGCAAGGTGGGCAGAGCTCATGGAGGAGGCTATTAAGAAAGGGTAAGGCAGGCCAACTTTCAGGGGGAGGGATTAGTCCCGCAATGGACGTAGAATTACGTTTCTTTCGGCAACAAGGTTAATCTGGGTGCTTAAATTCCAGTTGAACTACCAGTTTCTCTGGTCCTATCTGATTGTAATAGGTGTGAGTTGGAACTGTACCAGATCTGATCAGTATGAGCTCCAATCCTCTGTTGAACCAATTGGTCCAATTTGGCTTTAATAACACTGGAAAAAAAAATAGAATTTCATAGATAACAAATTGAATGCAAAAATTTTAAGAATATTTACAAGTAGCCAGAATCAGCATTTCTTTTTGTCAGCTTCAAGGAAAAAATTGCAATGTGCAACTACCTTGCAAACAGATATTGAAATGGTGTTTGTATGCACAAACTTCAAGTGCAACCAAAACCAGTACAAAGAAGCCAAGATATTTTAAGATAAGAAGCAAGAGAAATGGAACATCACAGCATTTATCGTCCCAAAAAACAAAAATGGGATGATTTGCAGTAACAAAGTTGTGAATTAAGAAGTCTGGAGCGCAATGACAATTTACTAACAGAACAAAGAGCAGCAATCATATGCAGCTGGCCTACACAGCAGGCCGCTTAAGCTGGCTACAATCCCTATTTTTGTTTTTTTGTTTGTTTTTTATAAACATGTTAATCAAGTATATTTAATCTATAAACCAAATTTTATCATTTTTGAAAATGTATATATATTCTTTTTTAATTTTAAACACAGGTATTGCAGTGTTGTCAGAACCGGACCGGACCGGCCGGTTGGACCGGTCTGACTGGGAACCGGTCTCCAGTCCGGTTCAATTATAGACGGTCCGGTTATTTACTATCAAACCACATGAACCGTGCTAACCGCAGTCGGACCGGAAAAATCGGTTTGATGCGGTTCAACCGATTCACAGCAGAATAAAAAGAAAGCTCAAAAAAATTCCGCGCAGTTGCGAGTTTGTGCTTACCTTTCCCCATTTTTGCCGCCATTGCATTTCTTCTCCCAAGTCCCAACCTTTAAATCGCATTTCCATCAAAAAAATTGCATTTCCCTTCCATAAAAAAATTGCAATTCCTAAACTTTTCCCCAATCATTAATCTCTCCAGCTTCCTTGCTTCTCAGCAGCTTAGTGTAGACGCCACTCATCCCTAGCGTCTTTGGCAGTTAAGTTCTCAACTTAGTAAGCCCTTCTCCTATTTTCATCTTCTTTCTGGTCATACAACGCTTTGCTCTCATTGACTCGCATTCGTCCAACTCCAATCTCCCTGCTTTGCAATTAGTAATATGTATTTTCTTCATCATCTTCAATTAAACCGATCAAGTTCTCTTTTTTCTTAAAAAAAATCAAATATATAATAATAGTCTATCACTCTCCCTAAAATCTAACGATTTCCCTAAAATCTAACGAATATTATTTGAAATCAAATCTAAACATAAGTGCATTTTTCGGCCTTTTATGATTTATTTTCATCTCGTTAATCCATCAATTAAGCCATACCCCGCATCCATCAATTAAACACGAGTGCATTTTTCGGCACATTATAATTTATAATGCATCACATAATTTACTTGTTTACTTCATTTTACTTTCATTTTTCCTAAAATCTAAACCAAGTATTTCTACTGTTGTTCTATTGCAGATTTGCAGTGCGAGTGCGCACTACTCCGGCATACCGCAGTCACTAAATTGAAGCAAAAAATACTGTAAGAAATATTTATCTTCATTTTTTATTTTTAAAAATTTAAAACTAGATAT
>JAXCLR010000063.1:36817231-36867008 GCA_035584095.1 Annona squamosa | reverse complement strand
TAATTGAGGAGATCAGATTGGCTCTGTGTGCCAATACTAATATCTCGGTTCACCATGTTCTTAGGCAGGGTAACACTGTAGCTCATGCTTTTGCTGATCGTATTTCTGCGTCTGTATTGGATGATGTGTCTTGGTGGGGTAACCCCCCACAAGATATTGCTGTAAAAATATGTGCAGACAATTTTTTGGCTATGAATTATTCGGATTACTCTGTTCCGAACCCTTTCCACTGTGGGGAGGGGTCGGGGTAGAGTTATTCCTTTTCATCAAAAAAAAACATCTTTGATTTAAATGAAACTTAATTTTGTAACTAAATAAATAATGCTAAATGTAATGAACAGGGTACATTTAAAGTTTATTTGGGAAGTGATAAAACTTTTAAATAAAAATTCTTACGTAAAAATTTTTAAAATGATATAATATGATATAGGTAATGATGAAGAGTAAATGAAATAAAATTAAAATAGATATGATAGTTTACACGGCAATGCCTAGCATCATGTAACACCCATGCCCCTATGTGGGTTGGTTGTTGGTTCGATTCATGCGTCCTGTAGGTACATTAGATGGTATTTTGCAATTTCACCCCTATGTAATAGGGTTTTTATAATTTTCCTTTATTGTGGGGATTTACATTTCCCTATGATGGGGGTTTTAAGAAAAAGTTCACTCCATGGTGTGAGGGTATGAATGTGATTCATTATAATATCATGATATCATGATGTATATAAAATATAAAAAAATGAATATGGTAGTTATACGTAAAGTTGTAAAAAAATGATTGAAAATGAGATATTTTTATAGGAAGATATAAAGAAATAACTAAAAAATAACATAGTTGTAGAGAGCAAAAAGCTTAAACTGACATATTTTGGTCTGAAGTGTTTTTGGTGTAGCCTAATACATTCTTTTTTTTTATTGGTTGTATATAGTGTTAAATCTCATATTTCATATTACAATCAAGCACACGAGAGACAATAAACTCCCACTCATCTATTTAGGAGACAACAAACTCCTAATTATTCCTAATGGGAATCGAAACACCCCATGTGGGGGTTCGAACACATGAACACACCCCTTAGGGACGTTGTCCATGACCACAAGGCCAAAAGCCGTTTGATGTAGGGGTGCAACTTGGTCGAGTACCCACGGGTCGACACGATGGGTACCCAAAATAGGGTAGGTTTGGTTCCCATGTGGATACCCGTAGGGTCGGTTCAGTTCCGGGTAAAAAATAGCGGTGGGGGGGGGGGAATTTGGGTAAGGGAGGTTCTAGGTGACAGGTACTCGAAACCGAACCGATTTTTATATAATAATATTATAATAAATATAAATATAAATATTATTAACACTTCGCCCGTCGTGTTGCCTCACGAGGTCACACCCGAGCTTGCCAAGTACCGTCGCCTGCACTAACCTGTCAGATTTGAGAAGACAGAACTCAGAAGACTGAGAAGTGAGAAGAGACAGCGACCTGTGCCATCTCCATCACTAGTTCCGGACCTCCAGCGTCTTCATCGGAATCCATCAAGCTCTCCGCTGTCCATTTGTTAGCTTGAGACCCGCAGGCCGTAGCACGGCAGCAGACTCTTCTTGCTTCTCGGACGATTGGACCTTTTGGGAGAAAAATGAACAAGAAATCGAAGGCAGGGCAGCGTCTGATCGTCACTAACTCATCGAATCCGACCCCTTCTGCAGCTTCGACTTGCATTGTTGTGCTCTCTCGACGATCTGGAGGCTCAGATCCTTGTTTGCTTCTTCGTCGTCGCTACTGCTTAGGCAAATCACAAATTCGAGCTTCTCTCCTTCTTCATCTTCGCTTTCCAGTTTCCATCCTCGCATCGCTGTTCGCTCTCTCCCCCATTTTTGTCTACAGGATCAAAAACCGAATATTTGTGACGATAGCACCATAGCAAGTCAAAGTTGTCCGCAGGCCACATAACCCCAGCCGAGCTTACACATCTTGGGAGAAAGCTCCAGCCTTTCCTCCTTCGAGCTCGACTGATCAACACCGTCGAGGAAGCAGTGGGGCCCACGTACCAGCCATTGCTCCAAGGTGAATGATCCTTAATTCCTTATCATGTTCAAGGCTTATAGCAGTGGGGCCCACCGTCGACAATAGCCTTATCATGTTCAAGGCTTCACGCTGAAGAAATATTTTTGCACCCCTACTTTGCATTCTAAAATCAATCATGAAACTTAATGGAGTGAAGAATAAAAATGCAGTGTGGATCTAGAGATATTTCTTTATTGTTGTCAAATTTTTTGAAACATTCAGTCCATCTTGAGAAAGAAAGTTCCTTCAAAATCTTATAGGCTTCCATCTAGAGAGGGATTTGAAATTAGAAAATTTGCTCATCATGTTTAAAGTTACTCATTATACAAAGAACAGTGAATTTGAAAATGTTCATTAACCTTCACACATATATGAGGCCAGCATGCAAGAAACTTGTCGACAAGTCAATTAAGTTAACAAAATAAAAAAGTACTACATTTAAGCGAAATCCTAGCTTTCATGTAATTGCATGGCAAGAACACAAACTACATTTAGTGAAGAACGTGTTCTATTGCTGTAATTAAAAAGGTTATTGGGGATCTCTATTGGAACCGAATTGGAACTGAACCGGAATCGACCTGCTTTTGAGAAAATTAGGTAGGGTAGGCTCCAAACCGACCCAGTCTAAGATAGGGTATGGTAGAGTTTTTTACAAAATGGGTAAGGGTAGGTTCGACCTGTACCCGGACCTACCCGACCCAAGTTGCACCCCTAGTTTGGCGTAGCCAAATATGTTCTTAACATCTACTATCATGGGATGAAAAAATCAATATGGTTCCGTGAAATCCCTTCTCTTACTAAAATGTCCTTTTAATGGCAAAAATCTCTTGCTCCTTAGGTGTGGGCATGTTCAAAAGCACTCAAGAAACTCGAATAGGACAATAAATTTCTCATTCCTAGCCAACTTTTCATTTTAATGTAAATTTAATATTTTTATTACCATTTTTCCCATTCCCAGTATATATGATTACATTGTCACTGTCCCATTGAAGCTTCTTATATACAATCGAAACGGCCTATTCTCAACCTCTCACTCATTTCTTCCTTTCATCATAGGTAAGATTGAAGACAGATTATTTGGGTCCTTTTTTTTTTTTTTACTGATTCTGAGTTGGATTCTCTTCTTCATCTAAAATGAATGCATGGTAGAGATGGTGATGTGACAATTGCAATGGGAGGACAAGGATCATGTATTAGGCTTAAAGCCTTGGACTTGGGATTGGGTTTTCTCTCTAAAGTGAGGCAGAAAAATGGCAGTAAGAGCTCATTTTATGTTTCGGTAGTTGCAAGTAGGGGTGCAAATTGGGTTGGGTAGATACAGTTTCGGGTCAATTTTATTTTTATGGATAATTCCTCTCATATCCATAATAATTGCACATAATTCCTAATATACGTACAATGTTTCATAAATTTTTCTAATACCTATATGTTGACAACCCACTTAATGTGAAATTAAAATGGGTTTACTGGCATTTGGCCCATCCATTCAAGGCTTCTTGTGAATTTATATTTGAATTTTTAACTCATATATTTGCAAACTTAAATTTTTGTAGGATTCGTGTGAAGAATGAGCCTCCAATGCTTCAAGCCCGCTTTGGAAGTAATAACCAATAATCCATACTGTTAATCAAGAGCAATTTGCATTCAAGATGAAGTAAAGAATATTTTCTCAAGCCAAATGGAATGGAGGCGACATGATGAACAGTGTAGATTAAACAAATTATCAACATTTTATACAATTTCTGATGGTCAAAATAAGCTTGACCAAATGAAAAGAGGTGGATTTGATTTCAAATGAGGGATGGAAACTACAAGATCTAGGCAACCAAGCAAATATCTAAGCCGTTAAAGTAGTCAAAGAAACATCAACAAAAGGTGGGCCTCATCAAAAATAAAAAAATATAAGTGGAGATCAAGGCATGATGAAGGATACAAAATCAATGGCTAAGAAAGAATTGACTTACTAGCCAAGTGAAACCATGGACCCATTAGTAGTTTTGTAAAACCACCCATAAATTTGCTATGAAGGACTCCTTAAGTTGGAATATTACATAATGGACAAGATGAGTTTATGCAAAAGTTTTAATAGCCTACTTATATGCGAATTTTCAAACCCTAAAGCCTATAAAAGAGGCTTACTTCTCCTTCAAAAGGAGGGCCGATCTTAACCGAAAAAAAATCTTATCAGCCGTCTCCCAAGTCCTAGCCGAGCATACCTAAACATCCCCATTTCTGATTTTTTTCTACATCCATTCCTTCCATTTTCTACCTCCAGAAACCCTTGCATATTATCCATTTTAAACCAAAGTCCCTCTGTTTGTTGCTTACCATCATAAGTTATTCCAGTTGTGAATGCCCAAAAATCCTACAACCGTTGCCTTCGATCAGGCAGGTCACCGGTTCCACCCCCAAAAAATCTCTACCCATTTTCTATTCCATGGTAGTTACCTCCCCTGCCACATTCTCATTTTCACTTTTGTTAAAATTTTCATTTTTGTTGCACTGTTTGTCTTCCGTCAAGCCGGTTCCACCAAAAACCCGTCGCATATCCTCTAATTTCTCCAAAATCTCCCTGCTCACTGCTGTTCGTTAACAGTCCAAATTTCAATTTTGCTACCCAGCTTTTGATCCTTGCCGGAGTACCCAAGAAATCCCCTGATTAATTTTTCTTCCCCCAAATAGTAGGCAACAGCTGCCTCCCAGCCTTTGCATACTCACCCATCTCTGCTGTTTTTATTTTGGATTTAAGAAATTATCTTAGCCCATATCCAGTTTCTTTCACCATTGTGCTCCAGTCCTACTCTTTATTTGTCTCAATTTTCTTCCATTACTAGGCCATCATTCCATACAAAAAAATCCATTCCCAATTTTCCATTGCGCAGTCGTGGGCGCCCAGGAAAATCCCTGCTTGTTCTTCATTTTCCCTCTGTGAAACACAACCTTACGCATGCCATGGAATCTGTTTCTTCCATCCATTATTTCATTCATGCCATGGCATATGATGGTATTCTTTAACTTTCCATGTTCTTCACTTTACATGCATCTTGTTGAAATTTGTTTACTTCACGACACTTACCTAATCATTAACAGCTCCATTATTCGTTAAAAAGAAATGTCTGTTCAAATTACTTCACTTGTCCCAGATGTTTAGCCTTTCCAATTAATTCCAAATGCATTAGCTGTTGCATGTTCCTCCATTACATCACTTGCATCCTTTAAAAAAAAACTATTATTGAAATCAAGCAATTTGCTTTTAGTTGTTCATTAAAAATTTTTCTTTCATCTTGATCGAGTTATTTACGCAATAGGTATTTGTCATTTCATTTCATAAAAAAATATAAAAAAGAAAATCAAACCAAATCATGAAAAAGCTATCTTGTGCAATGGGAATGAAATTCCTATGCCTACGAATTAAATTATCGCATCCAACTTTCAGATTGAATTAGGGCCTCAAAAAAAGCCTAAGGATTAAATTTTTGCCTTCATCCTCCTCAGCTTTTATGTATAAGATGTATGTTAATTTTTGATATTCCTAGGACCAATTTACCAGAGGAAAAATAAAGTTGTATTGTTTCTAGTTACGAGTCCACCTAAAAAAATCTATACTTCAGTGTCTTATTGTATATGGGCTAACCGCTGTTATTTGGTTAGTGACAACTCCTGATTGGCATTTATATGCATCTTACTAACTATTAATTTTGCCTAACTAAGACATATGTTTGTATTTGACTAATTTTGCATCATATAAAAAAATTAATGGTCACATCATATAAAAGTCTCAACGTTTACATTTATCTTCTTTAACCCTCATATCTACACATTTTTATTTTTTTCAACTCTGATCTTGAACTTCTCTTCTACATCTTTTTTCCTTTTTATTTTGCACGTTTCCTTAATGCATTCTGCTAACTTTTACCAGTGACTAACTGATGTATTTGTTTGACTAACTTTGAATCATATAAAAAAACTTTAATGGCTGCATCACACAAAAGTATTAACGTTTGCATTTTCTTTCTTTAACCTCCATATTTACACATGTCATATTTTTTCTATTTCTGATCGTGAACTCTTTTTCTATATCTTTTTATCTTTTTATTAGCACATTTAATTTATATATTTAATTCACATCATATCTAACCAGCTAACTTGCATTGCATATTTAATTTCTTGTACCATGCATCATATTTGTTTTTTATTTTATTTATTTATTTTTTGCTCTTGCATATGCACGTTTACTTTTCAACTTAGTTCACATATATTTTTATTTTTAGTTTTTAGCATTTTGTAATGTTCATATTTTATATTTTTAGGCCTACTTGTTAGCTCATCGTAGTGCGCCAAAAATAACGTGCTACACCATAACATTTCATCCCAAATTCTTATTATACCCACATCGTTAAAACCATAGTTATCTATCCCATTTAGAAAACAATTTTGCGCTTTTAAAATGTTCTAATTAAGATAATTTAACCTTAACATGATTCAATTGATGATAGTAAATTATTAATATAAAATATTAGATAATTTAAAACTTATATTAAGGTTAAATTATTTTAATTAGAAAAATTTTGAAAGGGCAAAATCATCTTTTTAATAGGGTAGATAATGGTGGTTATAACGGCGTGAGTATAAGAGGACTTTAGGGTGAAATGTTATGGATATAAGAGGAATTTATAAAATATTGCTGGTATATTAGGAATTAGGTAAATTGTCATGGTATAACAGGAATTATCCCTTATTTTTCTCTTATTTTCAAAAGCTCCTGCACTACCCTATTGTATGTCGAGTCAATTTTTAGCATATCTTACCTTATTTTTAAGGCCAGATTAGTTCTAATTTTGGTTCCAAGTTAGTTATTTAAATAGTCTTTATATTATATTTGAAACCCATAAATTTATTACAAATCTTACTTAAAAACTCAAAATAAAGTTGATAGTAATATAGTTTTTGAAATACATTCCTTAAATTTTCTAAATAATTGATAAATTAAACAAGTTTCTATATATTTAAAGAATATATTTATATCTTTCACTATAATAGATATTTCATGACATTTATCTTAAACATATATTAATAATTTGGGTCGATTCCAGTACCTAGACCTTAGAACTCACCCTACCTTAATTGAACTAGGTATTTTTTTACTTAGAACTTATCTTACCCTGGGGGTATAAAAATAAGAATCTACTCCACCCCTTTTAGGGTATCAACGAGTTGACCCACGGGTACCTTACCCAAGTTGTACCCTAATTGCAAGAGTTTGAGTGTATATCTATTCAACAACTTAGATGAGACAAGAATAGAATAAGGAGAAAATTGAATATCTAATTTTAAAAAAATATTTTCTTCTTCCTAAAATAATAACAACTTATTTTTCTAATTTTCGTACCATTTTAAAAAATTTCATATAACTTTTCTTATTTTCAATCTACAACAACACCTTTTTCATCTTACATTCTCATCTCATCTTCATCCAATCTAAGTTATGAATTGGATCGTTTGTAGTGATGATATCTTTAAGCACCATCCTTCTTAGGGTATGTTTCTTTTATGATAAAACTTTTAAATTAAAATTTTTCACTCTTTACAACTGCGTATTTTAAAATAATTTTTTTAATATATTTCTATATAACGATATTATTTTTTAATTATTTCTACATAATTACCCATATAACACATATCTATTTTAACTTTATTCTTTTTATTCATCATCATTATCTTTATTATATAATATTATATATTTTTAAAAAGTTTGGTACATACATAATCCGTACCAAATTGCATGGAAATCCCATAATTTAACAAAATTGCATTAGTAAATACAATATTTATAGAAAATTACAACTATATTTTTTTGTTAGAATAATGAAGTGCTTATGAAATAATTAAAGTTACAATCGTTACTTTTATTACAAATACTATAAAAAAAATATGCAAATAAATATTTTAATAATAAAAAATAAGAGTATCAATTTAACATATATTTGCATTAAAGAGAACTATAGACAAAATAATTTTAAATATAAAATTTTTATTTTAAAAATATTTTCACTTTAAATTAATTAATTGTTTTTAAATAAAAATTTCCCACATAAATAATTTATGAAATAATTTTCTAATGTTATGTTAAATACATTAAAATAAAAAATTTTAAAAATATTCTTTCACATTAAATAGATGAAATTTCTAATATTGTGATAATATACAATAAAATATAAAAGTTTAAAATATATTCTTCTTACAACTGTTACTTCTATTGCAAATATTGTAAACAAATATGCAAATAAAAATTTTAATAATAAAAAATAAACATATGAATTTAACATAGATTTGCATTCAATAAAAAATATAGGGAAAATTATATAAATTTTTAAAAAATTTCGCATTAAATTAATTGATTTTTTCAAATTTAAAAATTTTCTCATGAATAATTTAAGAAATAATCTTCTAATGTTAAGTTAAAAATACAATAAAATAAATTTTTTTGAAAATATTCTTTCACATTAAATAGATTAAATTTCTAATATTGTGATAAAATACCATAAAATATAAATTTTAAAAGATATTCTTGGCATTAAATATGTTAATTTTATTTCTTTCATATTAAAAATTACATGGAATATAATTTAATAGTAGAAAATAAATTCTTAATATTATTTATATAAAAATTTCTGAAAATATAGAAGATACTAAATAAATCGTAATTTATTTAGTATAAAAAATATTTCAAAATTATTTTTGAAATATTTTTCATTATGTTATTAAAATAATTTTAATGTTACTTATAATGAAATTTCAATATCTAAAAGATATCAAATTAATCCATCTACTCGAAGGACAATTTTCACATTTATAAGGTTTTTTCTATATTTTTATTATTTTTAATTACTAATATATTTACTTATACGTATAAATATAGTATATTTACTTATAGGTATAAATATAGTATATTTACTTATACATATAAATATTTTAATTTATTTACTTATATGTAAATATAAATTTATTTACATATGCATTAAAATGTAATGATACTTTGTAAAATTATTTATCTATATAGGAACGATGTTTATATGGTTTAGTTGTTGAAAATACAAATATTTAAATTAGACAATTTTATTACTGCCATTTACATACTTTTTTTTATGAGGAAAGGAAATATTATATCAAAAGAACGTCTCTCCACGACAAAAATTAACGGACGAGGCTGCAAGAGTTTGAACGGAATAAAATATTTATATGTTTTTTTATTGTGTCATCCACATCTTTGGTTTAAATAAAAGTTGGTAACTTTGATAAACAAATTCTTCTTCTAATGGGTGAAGTAGATTTCACATCATCATTAACATAAAAAGTAAATAAAGTTACATGAAATGACTTTTATGTAACCTAATGAAAGATATCAAATTAATACATCTACTTGAAGGACAATTTAACATTTATAAGATATTTCCTACATTTTTAATATTTTTAATTACTAATGTTTTATTTATACATATAAATATATTATATTGAATAATATATTTACTTACATATATAAATATACTAATATATTTTTTGATTGGGTTAAATATACTAATATATAAATATAGATTCATTTATATATGCATTAAAATGTAATAATACTTTATAAAATTATTTATCCATATAGGAATGATATTTTAAATGATTTAGTTGTTGTACATACAAATATTTAAATCAAATACATTTATTACATTCTTTTTTTGTTGCGTATTTAGAATCATCTCAATTAATTTTACAATTAATTGTAATATATTCTTACAAATTCTATATAACATTCTAGCAAATATCTAACAATATTATTAAATATTCTCACATGCTTGTTTTGATTGGCCATCCACATTTTTTTTAAAGAAATAAAATATAATAGCAAACGAAGGGTCACTTTGCCACATAAATTAGCAATGAGGCCACAAAAGATTTATCCAAACAAAAGATTTATATGCTTTTGTAGATTGGGCAGTCCACATATTTGATTTAAATAGAAGTTGGTAGCTTCGATAAACAATTTATTCTAATGGGTGAAGTAGGTTTTACATCATCACTAATGTAAAAAAAAAATGAAGTTATATGAAATAACTTTTATGTAATATAGTTATATAGAAGAGAAGCCCTCCTTTATTTATCTAATATTTTCTTATTTATATCTAATAAAATTTATTATATTATATAATAATATGCTATTCTAAAAAGTGGAAGTCATGGTTACTCAAAATGGTGAATATTTGAGATTGCATAGATTCAACCTAGGAGTGTTAATGGATCGGGTTGAACGGGTTGGAGCCTAATTCTAATCCTAATCCTAACCCATTTAATATATCTCAACCCTAATCCGTTTATTAACCCATTTAAAAAAACTTCAAACCTAACCCATTTACAATCCATTTAATAAACGGGTTAACGGGTTGTGTTTGTTACTAATTTTCATGCTAAAAATCTTCAATAAAGTCTGTAAATTTAAATAAATTAAATAATTCGAAGCTAACATACCTGAATTTAATTTATTTTGGCTTGAAAACATCAACGTAAATCTCAAGTCATCTCTTTAATGTCAATTCTTGTTATAAATATTATATATATATATATATTATAATATATTATATTAAATGAGTTATACGGGTTGAACGAGTTGAATAAAAGGGTTGGACGGGTTGACGAGTTGCAAAGCCTCAACCCTAATCCGTTTATTTAATTAAATAGTTGAACGGGTTGGCAGATCATAACCCATTTATTTAAAAATCTCAACCCAAACCCATTTCTTAACAGGTTGAACGAACGGGTTAACGGGTTGACTATGACCATTAACACCCCTACTTGCATCTCTCCGCCGGCCATCTACTTCGCTGCTTTCAGTCCAAACACGCCAATGGACAATAGCGAAACCGCGCACTGGTAACATTTTTGTTCTTAATATTTTTTTAAAAAAAAATCCTTGCTTATATATATAATTGCCATAGTTCTATCGTTTTCAAATGTTTGTTCATCTGTTTTTACTTTGCAAAATTTCTTCAGAAGTCATAAAATTGATCCATTTTTTAAATAGGTAGCGTTAAATACATTAATTTTAGCTGCAATTGATTATCTAATTAAGAATACTTAATTGCTTTAGAATAGTGACATTTGATTAAATATAATTATATTTAAACCAAATGGAGCCAAAAGAGTATTTAAATTTTAATGCAGCTATCAGCTATGAAGATCTGTTTCAAATAATGAATTTTTTTTCATTGCAATCGGTATACAATTTATTTGCATTCATAGTAAAATTTTAATTTGCCCTCCAAAAAAATCGTCGTATATATGAAAATTTTGTGGTAGCGAGCTTGGAGAAGTTATTACACCACAACAAATGTCATTTTAACGTAGCTAGCTTCTATTCACATATAATGTACATTTGACTACATTATATGCATTTTTTGCTACAATTGATTATATAGCTATAAGTACTCAACTATTCTATTCTTAAGCAGTATTTGAATTTTTCTTGCTTTCGTATAATAAATTATTTTTTAAACTTTTGTATACAATAGGTTTATGATAAAATTTATATATAGAATGAGTAACAAAGACATATTAGTAGGAGAATGTCAACCCGGAACTCAACCCGAGTCCGAATTTCAAAAATAGGGTTAGGGTTAGAGTTGAAGTTTTATAAATAGGGTTAGGGTTAGGGTTTCATGAGCCCGAGTTGCACCCCTAATTATCAAGTTTACAAATGAAAAAAAATTAAAAAATAGGGATTGAACAAAAGGGTAAGGTGTTATAAAAACCATTACTGTCACTATATTAGACTAGTTTTTTAGACTGCAAGATACTCAAATTTGTTGAAAATGCAAAATCATTGATAAATTTTCTATATTTTATCTGGAACAAAATCCAATACATAACTTTTAAATTGGATTGCTAAAATTATGCATTTACAACACACCTTTGCCTTGGACGCAGGTATTTCTATCCTTGCATAAGTTTTATCCCCTACATATATTAGAAATAACATGGCATACGCTTATTTGTACGCCTATAATAGCAGAAACATAATGATAAAACTAGATACAATATTGACAAAGAAAACCAAGTTTGGATACTTTGACGGGCTGTTCCAAAATTGAGCAATCTTGTGAGTTTATATTTATTAGTGCACACCAAAGCAAATATCTTAATTGTATAAATATTTTTAAACATAATGGGTAACTTTGATGCATCAAATATGGCATTGTTTGTAAAAACAAACAGTTTAACATTTGGAACAGGTTCGACAATTAAGTCAAGACTAAATAAAAATATTAACTACAAATCAAACTCACACTTAAAAAGGAAGGGGAAAAAAAAAAGCAAAATCAGAAAAAATGGGAGCCTATGAAGATCTCTTCCCCACTGACATATCTTCAGATGCGTGCATGTTCAGACGGGAATTGCATGGATACGAACTGGCACAGACGGATCTCAGAACCATTAACAAAAGACCAGTGATGCAGTATCCGAGCAAAATTTGAGCAATTCGTAAAGCATGCCAATCACGGGAGGTACGCGTCAGTAAAGAGCCGTGACAATCCACACTAAGAGAACTCCCCCGCCGCCCAACCAAACAGATACTAAAACCCAGAGTAAGGGCCACACGATGAAAGATCAAGCTCTCGTTGGCACCGTTCTCGATTGTTAATATGAACGGAAATCATTCCCTCATGTTGACATGAACCATTCCTCCCACTACAGGGGTTGGGCAGCCAGAAATCTAAAAAGATACTGTGCAGCTAGGTCTTAGTTTTCCGAGAAAAACATGAGTATCTCATCGAATAACTAGGTCACAGCAGTAAAACTAAACCAACAGAGCGATATCTCAGATGTAAAAAGAAATTGATAGAAAACCCTAAAAAAATCAGATTCTAGAGGAAAAAGATGGATTGAATGCGAAGAGATTTACCAAAAGCTATAAAAACTTGGCGGCGCAGAGAATGAGAGAAGATGACAGCTTCTTCCTGCTTCTCTCGTGAGTGGAAGAGGGAGGAAACCCTGTCGCTTGAAATTTATAGGAATGGCAAGTTAGGGTTTTAGGCTTTCTGCGCATCAGACTTTCCGCGCGCGTTTGGAATCGCACGATTTTCGTTCCAATACTGTTTGCCGATAACAAAAATTCAATTTAAAACTTTTTATTCTCTACAATTTTTCTATTTTTTAATTATTTTTTTACATCTTTCAACACATACTATCCTACTTCTCAATCATTTCTACACAATTTCCTATACAACTAACTTATATATTTTAACTTTATCCTCTTTACTTCTCATCATTACCCCTATCATATCACATCATTTGTCAACTTTTATTCTTCAAAACTTTTTACCAAAAGTTTTATTCATTCCCAAACACACTCCTAATTACAGTATGGAATATGGATATAGGTTATAAAACTAATTATAGATATATCGCATAGGTTTGAAAAATACCAAACATAGCTAAATTTTTATTCATTTTCCAAGTTGACAATCCCCATAATTTTTATTGGAATTTTTTACTAAAATTAAATTTAAACAAAAAAATCATTGTTACTTACTGCTATTAAAACAACAAAACTACCATAACATATGATATAAATCATTCTTAATTTTGACCATGAATTTAGCTCTTAGTAAAGGATAGTTTGGTGGGAATAAATGGAATTCTCGTGGTAAAACAGCTAAGAGATTGTAGTCATATTTATTGTTTTTACCAACATGTGGTCAAATCGATAACTACAGATAATTTTTTGTCACTCTAAAATTAACCCATATATCCCGAGACATGCATGGGATTGAATGTTTTATTTATTGTTGACGAAAAAAACCTCATCAATTTTTTATTTGTTTTTGACGAAAAAAACCTCATCAGTTCATTAGATTGTTTGACTGGACTTAGGACTCCTATTGTGCTGCATGCTTTTGGGCGCATACACCTTTTTTTATTTTTTAAAATTTTTTTTACAATAGTGTTAATCTATATCTATTTAATATGTGTATAAATTTTTACCATTTTTGGAGTATTTTAGATTTTTTTATTTTTGAAAATCAGTGGCATTTACGTAATTTTAAATTACTTAAAATCAAGTTACAAATCCAGTAGCATAACGGCAGCGTACTATGTTGGAATCTGCGGACTCGCGTGCACCTACCTTGCCGGGGCGTTAACTCAAACACACACAAAAATAAAAAAAGAACGGAGTCGCCACTGATCTTTAAAGGGAGATCAGTCCCTATTTGACGAAATAAGGCACTAGTTGTACAGAGATTGGGTTCTGGCCTACGGATTGAAGCAAATATGGATAAATCTGCCAACCCGAGGCAGTTTACATGGCGTGAAGGGGGGAAAATAAAAAAGATTTAAGAGAACGAGAGAGATGTTTTAAAAGGAAAAATGGAAGGAGAGGAGTGGAGCGCGTAGAGCGGGAAAACCAGGATGCCGGGGCATTACTGCAGACTCTCGTCCTCCCCTCTGGGATGCCTCTTCTCAAGTGTGCTAAAATGAGAGGGATGTCTCTCCTTTTATAGATGTAGGAGTGGGCTTTGGGCTCTCTTGAGGTCATGAACTTGGTCCATGGGCTTGGGTTTCTTTGAAGAGTTGGACTTGGTTCACATACTTGAGCTTGGGTTGAGATTATGGGCCTTGGGCCCTTTGAAGACTTGGACTTGGTCCATATACTTGAGCTTGGCTAAGCCCATTTGCTTTGGGTGGGCCATTGTAGGGGCCCAAAGTTGTAGAGAAGTCTGTTTCTGAGGCTTAGTGTGCTAGAGCTTGGCTAAGCCCGTTTGTTGCGTCTGGTGGGCCGCTTTATGGAGCCCATTGTGGTGGCCTGTAGGAGCTTCACTCTTGTGGGCCGGATTTGGTTTGTTGAAAAAAAAACCTGTTTCGAGGCTTGGTGGAACTTCGCTCCCGTGGGTTGAGTTTGGAAGGGCCCGCTTAGCTGTCTTGAATTTCTTTTCGCATTGAATTTGGTTGGGCTTGAATCTTGCGTCCAATTATTCGTCTTTGGGCCCCGATAGTGGGGTGTCAACAGCTGCCCCCTTTACCAGAGGCGTCTTGACGGTGAATGGCAAAGCGTCGGACACCTTGCTGACCTTAACTGGTTTTTCAGGTCGTTGGGCCATTTTGCCATTTTTGCAAACTTGCGGCGTCTTTCTGTAGATGTGGCTTGAAGGTGGCCTTTGCAAAAGATTCTTGTAGGTTTTTTGTAAATACAACTCTGGTATGTCTTTTTTTGCAAAATTTCTTGTTGACCTTTTTGGTAAATATAGAGGGTTTGCGGGGCTGTTTTGTATATTTCTCGAACACAGGCTGTTTTCTGTCATTTCGCCAGCGTTTGGGGGGCCGTCTGTAATTTTTCCGTCCTTAGGGTTACGGTTGTGGGCCCCTCTTTCTGCCGGTTTCTCTTCTCTTCCTCCATTGCTGCCGCCGCCGCCTGCTGTCACCGTTCAGGGTGCGCCCCCGGCGTCCATGGTCTTCTCCTGCGACGGCTGCCTGGGTTTCATCTCCTTCTTCCCTAGCCGCCTTTGCTACTGCTTGCTGCTGCCGCCGGGTCTGTCGGCTTCTCCTTTTTTGGTGGCCATGACGACCTGCTTGGGGTGCCGTTTTTGCCACGCTGCCGCCGTTGCCCCTTGGGTTTCTGACCGCCATTGCCGCCGGTGTGCCATCGTTGTTGCTGTCTTCTCCGCATCCGGCAGCTGCTATCACTGTTGGGACGACCTTTCCCTTGTGTCTGGCCATTCGCTCTGCTGCTGTCGTCGATTTGCCGGCGCCGCTGCTGGGATTACCGCTACGTTCGGTGATCGTCGTCGCTATTGGGTCCATTACTGTTGGGGTTTTCCCTTTTCACGGTCTTCTTTTCTCCTCTTCATCTTCGACAACGATTGAAATCACTGCGGCCGCTGTTGGGTGGTTCCTCCCTCGTGTTCGGCCGTCGGCCTTACTACTGTCGAGGATTGGTGTTGCCGCTGCTGGGATTGCCGCTGCCCGGGCTTCTTCTCTGTTTCTGATCGTCGTCATGACTGGCATAGGTGGTGTGGCTGCTGCTGGGGTCTGGCCGTCTTCGCAGCCGCCGGCTTTCCTTCTGCCGCTGGAGTCATCGAGGATCGCTGCTGCCCTTTCTTCTTCGGTGAGTGCTGTCGTCTTGTCTTCTCCGCTCCCGGCCGCCTTTGCCGCTGCCTGAAGCCACCCACTGCCATTGTTGCCGCTGAGTTTCCGGTGAGGTCCCCCCCTTTTTTTTTGGCTTACTTACTTTTCTGCATATACTTGCATTGTTGTTTTGAGAAGAATATCTTAGGATCGTTCTAAAATTAAAGAGATTGCTAGGCGCTCGCTTCCCGTCGCAGTTGGGGTGCCATTTAGAGGTGTTGGTCCCCGCGTTTCTTTGTTGAATTTTGATGTAGGCGACGCTCTCCCTCTTTTTTACAAGTTTTGAACTGATCTTCTATGTTTTTGCTCGGGACATAACGCTTGTCATGTCGCTCGTTATCTCATGTTGACCCATCACCTTTTATGTTGCAGTTGTCAGGATGTCATCTAGAAAGAAGTACGGCTTACATCTTCGAGATAGAGCATTACGGCTCAAATCCACTGAGCCGGGTGGATCTACGAGCATGCCTATAGAAATTCCAGATGACGCAGTTGACCTAAGCAAGAAGAAGGCCCGAGTTTCGGCTGTGGGGACTTCCTCATCTAGGCGTCGTCGTGCCAAGCTTCCTTTTCGCCGTCCTACTGATGCTGCTCCTATCCCGCAAGGAGTTAGTTCATACTCGGTTGAGACAGAGTCTGGTTCAGGGGAGCACGATGATTTATCTTCCGACGCCATTTTCTATTCTCTAGAGGGTGGATCATCAATCTAAGGGAGTGGTTCTCAAGCTCGGGCGGCAGATTCCTCTTTTCTCGATGAGGGGTTTGCACGCCGGCGGAAGAATTCTCTGTTCAGGATGGTGGTCCCCCTCAGGATGCCCCTCAAGATGGAGAGGAGCTTGCCCAAGGAGAAGGATCGCTAGGTCTAGAAGGGAAGTCTACACCTATCACGGAGGCTGAGCCTATTGATGAATTACCGGTTGGTGAGGAGATGGCTTCTGCCGATGGAGCGGGGTCCCCGGTAGTGGGTGAGGGTCTTTGCCCTGAGGACGATTTATTTGCTTTTATCGCCTTCTGTCCGTCCGACTATTGGAGAAGACCCTTTCCTGGTCCCTTATGAGGCTAACGCCTTTGGGGTGGTATCGGCGGGCAAGGTGTATATCCCTTCCCCCTTTTCTCATTTCCTTCCTTTGTATATGTACTTCTTTGGTGCTTGACTAACCCCCTAGCTCCTTTTTTATTGCAGATTGACTCTCATGTTACTTATTACCACTCTTGGAATAGAGTCCATGCTTGGTTTGAAAAGTTGTCCGTCGCTCACCGAGATATTTTGAGTCGGACTCCATTTCATAGATTGGCGAGTCTCAAGCTAGTCTTGATTCATCGGGCTTTGAAGACATCCTTAATTGAGCAATGGCGGCCGGAGACTCATACTTTCCATCTGCCTATGGGAGAATGGGGAATCTCTCTCTTAGACGTGGAGATGCAATTGGGACTCTCATGTATGGATCGGGAGGGTGTCGTCCTTTCTTCACTTGATCCGATCACCGTGGAAGACTGCCTAGCTCTGACCGGTTTGGAGGCATCTTCATCTAAATCTTTTCCTTTGGAGGAGCTATGGAAATTCTGAGATCAAGTGAGGGTGGAGGAGGCTAGCTCCGAAGCCATTCAGCAGGAGGTTTGCAGCTTCTTACTCTATCTTGTCGGAGCATTCTTCCGGGGTGACTCTTCTCGGAATGTGGACTTGAGGTGGCTCCAAGTTTTAAGGGACTTAACATTCCCTTACCCCATCGGGTGGGGGCGTATTCTTTTGAGTCATCTCTATGTTAACTTGGACGCCATTAGTCGGGGTTGCAGGAGTTGTTCGGGTCTTTCTCATCTTATCGGGGTATAACTTCTTTATTCTCTTTTTCCTTTTCTCTTCAACAGGTATCATCTCTCATAGCTTTTCTTTTCATGCTAGCTATGCTTTTACGAGTATTTTTTGGTTGGGCGGCCCCAAAATGACTCTCCTGATGCTCTTCCACGAGCTGCTCGATGGGCGGAGTCTTGCAAGACTCACATTCCTCCCTTGATGTGGCAATCCTTGATTAGTAACTTATCCGAAGGACAAGTTTGCCATTTGATCGCCTTCTTCCTCTCTTACTTTTGTCTTCTAGCTTTGATCATGGCTTGTTTTGCTAATTTTTTTTCTTTTCTTTCTGTAGTTTCAGATTGCTCCATATGCCCGGTGGAAGCATGATCTGATCATTATTGTGACGATGGGAGAGTCTACCAGTTGATTCTTGCTTTCCAACGGGGTCCATGCCACTTGGTATTTTGGGGATAGATTAGTATGGCAGTTAACGGGTGGCAAGCGGATCCTATCTCCTTTTGTCCATCATTCTTTTGTAGAGCAGGCTTCCATTTCTATAGAGGAGTTTCACCAATGCCAGGATGGATAGGGGTTGGAACACTTTGAGTTGTCTGAATAGGGATATGATCGATGGTACTCGGTGTATGGGCGTCATGTCCCTGCTCCCAACCTTATCTCGGATGGTCATCACGAAGCTTCAGGCGGTGACGTTCTTGCTCAGGCTAGGACCTCCGATAGGATACTCTGAAGATCTTTCTTATCCCCTTTTGGCCTAACTGTAAATTTGTGGGCTTGAATGTCCTATTTTTTTTTAAATATAAAGCCATGTGACTACCGACTTATTTTTTTTTGGATGTCTCTCTTGCCTCGTGGTTGGGCTATGTGGTGTATTGCTTTTGCAGGGTATTGATATTTGTAAAAGTCTTCTTCTTGAGGTCTCTTGTAATGCTCTAATAATTTGTAGGCCGTGAGCCATTTGAAAACTCTGCCGGTAGGCGCTGCAAGAATTTCATATATATAGACCTAAAAAATTTTTAGGTCAGTCGACGTCCTTCTTTATTTTCGCGGCCAGCGGACTGAAATTCCCCATTTGTCGCATTTTCCCTTCTTCTGCGCGATTTTTCCCTTCCGTGCGAGTTGGGACCCGCCTGTCATGCCTCCTCTGCATTCGCTACAGATTGTGGCAGCGTTTTTCTCGCGATTTACCTTTCTTGGATCATCATTCTCCTTCTGCAATGCAGAAAGTCAACTTGCTTGGGTACGGGTGTGCTTTTCTTCCAGTTTTGCTGCTGTTGTGATTAAGAGACATGGGTTCTCCATTAATGGCACCCGGTTTTCATCATTTTGCGTCTGATCTCCTCCCTCCTCCCGGATTTCCAGTTGATAGTCATTCTATGAAAGGATTTGCAATCATCATTTTTCTGTTTCTGTTTTAGCAGGTTGGTGGCTATTTCCTCTCCTTTTTAAGCCCCTTCAATGGCGTTTCTACAGTTGCATTTACTGCTGTTTCTGCTGTGTCATTTACTTCGTCTTTACCTCTTAATTTCCCCTTTCAGTGGTGTTTCTATTTCTGCTTCTAATCTCCTCGCTCTATGGCTGATTTCATGGGTAATGAGGGTGATTTTCCACCTATTAATGGGGGTGCAATGCTGCCAAACGGGGGTCTGTTCATGGAAGACCTCCTGCCTTGTGAGAACTCCATTTCCCCTCCTGTTTCCCCTCTTCAGGGTCCTTATGCGGGGGAGATTTTGTTAGAGTGGGTGGCTGATCTTTGTGAGGAGGAGAGATTGGGGCTGATGGAGCTGAATTTTCTGGATGTGTTGGATTTGACTAGGGTCCCATTGAACTTTGATCTCTTGACCATGAATGTAGAGCATTGGATACCCGACCTGTGTGTTTTCCGATTTAGGAGTGTAGAACTTTCCCCTTCTTTAGAGGAAGTTGCTGCATTGACGGGGCTCCCATTGGTAGCGTGGGAGAGACTTTGCTTGACTTGTTTAGCTTACAGGCTTCTACCATTGTCTTGGGCTATGATACCTTTGACATGCACATGTCGTTGGACGTTTTTTATTCCTTCTTTTCATATAACCATCGGATTGACGAATTGAGACAGATCCACTGTAGGAATGCCTTGATCTTTGCTATCCTTACCGAAGTGCTAATCCCTTGTCCGGCCGTCGGCTTTAGACCCGAGTTGCTTCCCGTGGTATTAATGGTCATTCGGAACGAATCTCTTGTCTCTTTGGTGTTAGCACACATTTATGAAGGATTGACTTTGAGGCGTCTAGAGAAGACTCCCTTTCAAGGTTGTCTATCCGTTTTGCAGGTATATCACGGGTTTCCCTTTTCCTTGCCTTTCCCGTTCATGGGTGCCCCTTTGAATAAGACTAATGCACTTCCTTTTGTAGTTATGGCTTTTGGAGCACTTGGGAGCTTTCATAGGGGTGCCTTGAGCCTTGGTGGAGGGTTCCGGCCTTGTGAAGACGTTGTTTGCCGCTGTGCTCACCCCTTTGCCCATAGATATGCATAACCGCTTGAAGGAGTTGACCGAGGTGGACGTCGTATGGTTACCCCCATGGCTTGTAGTTGACCATATCCTTTGCACCAAAAGCTTTGGTGGCTTGACTTTGCTTGGCTTATACGGGTGCTCATCCTATCTTCCCCAATGCTTCATGAGGCAATTTGGGATGTTGCAAGATCTCCCCTATGTTTACGGCTCGCCACTTGAGTACTCAAGCTATGATCCTCATCTTTTATCTTCGGTTAGCATTTTCAAGCAAGAATGGACATCGAGCCGCACAGTCTTGGAATTGAGAGCCATACCCACCGTAACACCCGAGGCGACTAGCGATTACCGTGCTTGGATGGGCCAACTTGTTGCGGGCGTGCGTCCTCGAGGTCTCATTGCAAGTGGTGCCATGTCCACGGCAGATCTCTTTATGGGATTCCGGCGAATCTACCGGGATATGCAAGCCCTCTATGGAAGGAATGCTTGATCATCATGAAGCCGCTTTGGAGCATCTCAACACACTTCTAAATGCTAGGCACTAGTGCCTTTGCTATGTGTAGTCTTTTTTTTGTCCTTTTTGTGGATGTTTAGAGGAATAAAGCTAGTGGATTGTATAGCTATTTTTGTTGTTTTCATGTGTATGGCTCCCCCTCTTTTTAGAATTCTTTTTTGAACAACCATGTATTTGAGAGACTCTTCTCTCTTGGCTTATAATGTATCTTTGAATGAAATGGAATGGAATGCTTTTCTTTGGTCATATCTTGATGCTTCTTATTTTTGCTTTGAATTTGAGCTTTGAGAAATCCGTCGTCTTCTGTGAACAGCACTGCTGCACTTCCCGACGAATCCGAATCTTGGATGTTGAGCCGTTGAGTTGTATTTCTCCTTGTGGGTTTCATGAACCTTTTACTAAAACTTACATTTTGCTTTGAGTGGATTAAGAATTGGTTTGGGGTGAGCTGCAGCTCGTCTCCTATCTGTCTGCCCCCTACTTCTGAGTTCCCGACCTTTTGGTCTCATTTTGGGCACCTGCCGAACTGCTAAAGGTTTGTCTTGCGAGCAACGCTGTAGGACCTAAAAACTTTTTAGGTGTAACAGCCTGTTTCCAGCAGCAGCAGTTCTGCACTTGTGTTTTGCCTTTGATTTCACAAGGGATGCTGAGAGACGGTTTCTGGATGTCCCTCATGCTTTGCTGTCATATCAATAATTCGATGGTGAGCCATTTTATGGATAGAACCTTTTGACATGGTCCAAACTTATGATTTCGGCCTTCCCGTTGTCTTCGGGTTTTGAAATGGCTAATGCTCAATTTGATAAAACTTTGGCGATAACCCACGGGCCTTCCCAATTAGGCATAAACTTGCCTATCTTATCCGAAAGGTGGACAAGTAGAATCCTTTTCATAACGAGGTCCCCCTCTTGGAAGTTCTTAGCTTTTACTGTTTGGTTATAAGCCCGCGTCATTCGTCGTTGATATGCTTGGGTGTGGTGAAGAGCTTGAATTCTCTTTTCATCAAGCAGATCCAGTTGGGATTGGTACGTTTGCATCCATTCTTCCATTTCTAACTCGCCTTCCTTCAATATTCTCCAAGTTATGATTTCCACCTCAATGGGTAGAACCGCTTCCATGCCGTAAGTTAAGGCATAGGATGAGAATCTTGTAGCTCTTCGAATAGAGGTTTGATATGCCTGCAAAGCGTATGACAACTTTTCTGCTCAATCTTGATAGTTCTCCACTATTTTACCAAGGATCTTAATTAAAGTCTTGTTCGCGGCTTCCATGGCTCCGTTGGTTTGAGGACGGTAAGGACTTGACTTGTGGTGTTGGATTTTATATTGGGCTAGGAAGTCTTGGACTTTCCTACTGATGAAGACCGTTCAATTATCGCTAATTATAGTTTGTGGAAGCCCGAACGTGGATAGGATGTTCCCTTTGATGAAACGTATGACTTGTGCCGCATTGATAGTTGGGAAGGACGTTGCTTCAACCCATTTAGTGAAATATTCTATTGCCACCAATATATATTCATGACCGCCAATGGATTTATGAGTTATCTTCCCGATTATATCTATTCCCCAAGTTGAGAAGGGCCATAGGGTAGATAAGTAATGCAAGTCCGTTGCGGGTGAGTGCATCAAGTTCCCGTGCTCTTGACATTTGAAGCATCTCCGCACATACTCCGAGCAATTTTTTTCCATTGAGATCCAATAGTATCTTTGGCGCATTATCTTTTTTGCTATATTATACATACCTTAACTTACAATATTTGTTTTTAATTTTTATTTTTCTTTATAAACATATTTTTCTAAATGCATTTAATTCATATATTAAGTTTTGTCATTTTACAATACTTTTATATATTTATTTCTGTTTTTTAAAAATCAAATATTTTAAGGGTTTGGAAAATGAATTATATGCCCCTTAAATAGATAAATATATAAAAGTATTATAAGATGGAAAAACTTGGCATTCCAATTAAATACACTTTGAAACATATGTTTACAAAGAAAAAATAAAAAATAAAATAAAGTAAATTAAAAATGAATATTGTAAGTTACGCATATATACAATATATGGTGTATAATCATGCCTTTTATCTTTAAGCATTATAGATTTCTTTTTTTTATTCTTAAAATTTATTCTTATCACTAAAATTGTTATTATATTCAATAAATATAATCTCTTTTTTTTTTCTAGTCATGTATGCACAAACACCGTCCGCGAGTCGGGTGGAGGAACAGAGGTTCTCGTAGACATGACCTGAGTTGCCTAATTAATTTTTTAATTGATTTTATAAAAATAAAAATAAGACAAATATAAAAGAAAAAATTTGGAAAAAAAACGAAACATGCAATCTACTTAAAAAGAAATTTTCTATAAGCATATAAAGATGCAGACTGAATATCTTTATTAGTTAGCCAAGTAATATCCACTTAGTTTGATGCTTTGATTCATCAACAATCATTAACATTAAAAACACTAAAACACATGCATGTATGTTCGCATAATAAAAATAAATGAAAAAAAACACTAATTATAACGATGCAAAATAATTGTTAGTAACATTAAAATCTTTTCTATGAGTGTTACAAGGATTATGGTATGCTAAACATGACTAGTTTTTACAACTAAATAAGGATTTGTTTATTCGTTTGCACTAAAAACTTTTCAAATTAAAATTTTTCAATTTAACACTTCTCTTTTCACAATTACTTTACTTTTCAATCATTTATTCACAATTTTTTATATAACTATCTTATTTTGGAATCATTTCCTCAATCACATCACATCATTTTCTTTCTTATTAAAAATTTTATACCAAAAATTTTCTTTCAAAAATTTTATTACTTCTCAAATACACCATAAGACAATAACAAATATTTTTTTTAAAAAATGAACAATAAAAAATTTATCTTTTTTTTGGAAAAAAGATAATAACAAATGTTAATAATCTACCAAAGAGCAAATTAAAAATAAGATCTAAATTATGTGAATATAATTGAAATAAATATAAACATCATTTGTACTCAACATATATAATTAATTTTTATTTACTCCAAACATAATTTTTTCTCACCATACATAATTAATTTTAATTTACTCCCATATCTCGTAAATTGTCTCACAATTTAATCATAATATAAGTAAAAACCTTGTAATACTCATATACAATTAATTTTAAATATTGACAAAGACATTCATAACATACAACAATGGAAATGAATTAAAAACAGTTGAAAGCAAAAGGAGATTGATTGTATCACCATAAAATGAGTATGAGCAAATCCACATATAATAAGGATGAATGCATCTGCAGTAAAAATAGTTTTTAAAATAAAATTTCGGATTTTTTTATTAGAAAATTTTTATATCTTTAAGTTATAACAAAACACACTTATTATATAAAATATATATATAGCACAAAATCATTTTTAAAAATATGTTCAAATCCACTATCGTATTTAGTACCTATATATTTATTAATGATAACGACAATTATTCAAAGTAGAAAAATATATTCTAAAATTTGGATGTTGATCACGTACAATCTCATTGTTGTTTTTTCATGCTAAAATTCACTTTAATTGAAAACTTATATGTATAAATATAAGTATCCAGTGAAAGTATACGTTGACATCATATATATATAGAAGTGTTGTAGATAGTTACTTGAGCAACAATCTTATTGTCATCACTTTGAAGACTAAGTAACTGATATATGTGTAGGGTAGAGGCATTTATCTCATTTTACTCTCCCTTGAAATTGTCCTTGTTGAGTTGCCATCATCCAATGTGTTGGCATGGTCCCAAAAAAATAATAATAACCTTATTGTATATGACTAGCATTCCTAGAATTTAAAAATTATTTGAAAATAAAGATATAACCATTAAAATTCAAGAGTCAATATATAACTACATACTACTAAGACATACCCCACAAATCAAGTTAAAATTTAGGCCACATTGCAATAACTCAAGACCCAACTCAATGCGATTTTAAAGCCAAACATTGTCAATCCAAATAAGCAAGCAAGATGTGAGATACATGATAAGCGATTTTTGAAGGAAGACAGAAAATTTCAACTGAAAATGATGTCCGGATTATAGACAAAATAGATAAAAAATTTTAATGGAAGAAAGTGATAATACATAACTGACTTATTAAATTAGGTCATGGCATTGGCCAAATATTTCCCTTACAAACATAAATGGGCTACTACGTGCACAAAATCAACCCACGTCAAGGAGGGCAGGTGAACAACAAAGACGCATTTGTGCCCCCAAAGCCGAAAGAATTCGAGAGAGCAGCTCTTATCTGCATCCTCTTTGAGGCACTCAAAGGTTTAAAATCATCATGAAAAATGGGGTCAGGCCTTGAAAGATTGAGTGTCGGTGGAGCAACTCCCTGCAAGACCGAGGTAGTAGAAAGAAGACATTGTAATAGGAGTTAGGGACAACGTAAAAAATCCATTTAGAAAAAATCCAGGGCAGAAAAACAAAACACAAAATAAAATCAAAAGAAAGAAAAACAAAAAGAGATGGCAACAAAAGGGAAAAAGAAACTATTAAAGTTGTACCTGCTAGCAGGATTCCAATAATTTGAAAACCCAAGCCCAAACTAAGGTGCAATGCACAAAATTTTCATTACGGAACTATTTGCTTGCATCTAATGCCATATGAACAAGATCCGCATAGAAGTTGGAATAAGCTGGAACCAAACTACCACAAAGAACTTGGGCAAGCCATTCCATTGGCTCAATAGTCTACTTTCCGCCATTTCATTTACAACTAAGCCAAGATACTTGTGCTTGCTTGTCAATTTGATACTTCATGTTCATATGTACAATAGCTCAGCAATTAAAGGAATGATGCTTTTCCTTCATCTATTCTGATATGCAATGAATTCTGCCATAGTATGCTCATGCATATGAAAACAATTTCACCATTTAAAATGGAAGGAATGGAGAAACTTACATGATGTATGGCTAAAACAGTAAAGATAGCTTCTATGGCCCCTGCTGCCCCAAGAAGGTGACCAGTCGCACCCTAAAAGTCATATCAGTGCATGGAATCAAGATCCAGGTCTGCTAAAAAATGACTGGGATGAGTTTGTAAGAGGTAGCAACTAGCAACTGGTACCTTGGTAGAGGAAATTGCTAAGTTGCCAGATGTTGCATGATCTGAAAACACAGATTGTATTGCACTGGCTTCTACAGCGTCTCCTGCAGAAGAATCATTTTTTCAGTGCATCTCCTGTTCATGTGTATATGGTTGGTTTTAGACATGTATGAATCATTCTTTCATCAACCTATAGATTAACCATATAATATTGTAGGATTTGCAAGACAGGTTTAACTATTTACCTAAGGGGGTCGAAGTGGCATGGGCATTTATGTAATCCACTTGACTAGGATGAAGCCCAGACTGAGAAATGAACAAGAGAATTCAGTAACCAAGATAATTCATATATGCATGCAGAAATGAGAAATGCTCTCATATCCTCGCATTAAGGCATATGCCTGCAGAATAAACGAATACATTAGAACTTACCTGCCCAAGTGCATGTGTCATGGACAGGATGGCTCCCCTCCCATCAGTATGGGGCTGAGTTATGTGATATGCGTCACCTAATAGAATAACCATCAGATTGTTGGAAGACTGGTCAAAGGAAATGCATCACAACTGAAAGTGTATCCACTGGAAAAAAATACCTGACATCCCATAGCCTCGAACCTCAGCATAAATTTTTGCTCCCCGATCTTTTGCATGTTCAAGTTCCTGGATTATACAAATTTAAAATATATATGAAGATAATGGCAGTCTTTTCAAACTAGAAATACTGAAATACCACAAGAGAACCATAAGAACAAGAGCTGTAAGAAAATGAAACCCTTGAAATTCCACAAGGAAAAAAAAAAAAAAAAAGTGAAACCATAAAAAGTTCCCTGTGAAATCAACAATGTCACCTCACTATCATGAAGAAGAGAATTGTATTAGGCTATGAATCTAGTTGATGTTCTAGAATTTCTGATAAACACATAAGTAAAGTCTATTCAAACAAGTAGTCTATCAATTTTTGGTAAAAAATAAAAAACACAACTGGGTTCCTCCATTAAGGCTCATTGGGAGAACACTAATAATTATACCAGATCACACCCAACTTACAAAAAAAGAACCATTTCACCTGCTAATGCTTTAATAAACAGTCAAAACTGGATTCCTCCATGAAGGGTCATTGAGAGGACACTCCCAACTTACACCAAAAGAACCATTTTCACCTGCTATTGCTTTTACAAATGGTCGTATTTGTGCTGTTAACCCTAGCCAAAGGAATGATGATTCTGATTCTTTCACCAAGCATATGGCACATTTTGTGCTACTACTCTGCCATGCAACATGCATTGAGACCATGAGGCAGAGGCTGGCAACAACCCCTTTGATTTTTTTACTATTTGAAAAAGGAACTAACATTAATTATAATAAAAAGTCCTTAAACATGACCCACTTTATCAACCAATGGAGTCTATGAGAACAAGATGTCTTGCTCAACGTGTGCTTGAAATTTGAAAGCTAGCTCATAATAAAACCTTAGGTCAATCAACATATAAACTGATAGAAAATATAATCCAAATTAGGCTGCTAATTTCCTACAAAAGAAGCTTAAATTTTGTGGAGTAGGCTCATAGTATAAGAGCCAGAAGAGTCCACTCAGTAACACATGGAACCTACGACCACAACCATGTTTCTAAGGCTCAGGATGATACATGCTAAGGGCAAGGATGAAAAAGATTCACAACAGCAGCAGCAATACATTGCACTTGCATAACTGTGTAAACCAAGATTCAAATCATATTTTACTCCCTGGGTTCCAAATATGTACATTTCAATCAAGCTTCCATCCCATCGAGTGTGTCTGGCACTTAATGGCTGATTCCACTTAGTCTAGAATTAAAACAAATTTGAGAATTCAGAAAACTGACATAAATGATTTTTCACTTTTGCATGTTTTTTGTAGTAGGGATTCACATGGTTTTCTAATACCGACGATTTCTGGTCTCCTCAATAAAGGATCAATGCACAGTTTGATCGTCAAGGTTAATTTTAATCAAGAGCATGGTGAACCTGATACAAAGCATTTAATTAATATTTCAATGGAAATATTCACACACATTATATAAAGAAATAGTGGCAGACATAGTATTACTGCTAGAAATTGAGCTTACACTTTGGAGTTTAGAAGATACAAATAAAACAATCATAGATCCATAATCAAATTATGCAGTTCATTTAGGAGTATGGGCACTATGGCTAACCATTGTTCCACTTACCTCCAATACCATAACACCAGAACCTTCACCTATCCTGCAAATTTCGTGCATTTTAGACATGCAACAAGGTTTACTAAAAACTTTCAGCAAAAGAAATAAAGGATTATTAGCAAAATGGACAGCAACTTTCATTGACTATTGCAAATACTTTTGCAAAATAAGGCATGAAAAAATTGTAACTTCACCATGGCATGCTGATCTGTGATTACTAGTGATTCTGTAAAATTCTGTGCAGTCTCATATGATCGCTATCCAATATCCTTCCACCTACTTCCATAAATAACAGAACAGCTCCCAAGTGCATCATGTTAACAGAAGCGGAGACATGAAGTTGCACTAAAAGTCTAGGGCAAATGATCAGGGAGAAGTTGGTTTTACCCCTTTACATTGCATTACTGCCATTTAATGGATTCCATCCACATCATCCACAAAGGAGGCATCTAAGATTAGGAGCACAACATAGGACACGATTGGAATCATAAATATATTAGCCTTCTGGTCTGGAGTCATGTACAGTCATTCCTGTGGTGTGATGGAAGGTTGAAAACATGAGTCATATTCATAGGAGTGAACATTTTTTTTGAAAAAAAAAAAAAGTTAAAATGGGATGTAATGCAACCAGGATGAAATTCTTTCATATGGATACCATGACGTTTTTATCAGTTTTGAGACACTGAATCTACGGAAAAGTAGTGGCTAGAGAAAAAAGAAATGGAGCAAAAATTTTACCCTCCATAATCATCTGATCAGGATGGGCACTTGAACTGGCATTGTTTGCAATGGCGGATTTAAGAGATGCAATGTGCCACTTTGGAAGTTTTCCAATGAGAAGTGATATGCACTTTGGGAGTTCTCATAACAAGAGGCTTGTGTGCTTACAAGAATTTTTGTATGAAATGCACTTAATGGCAGGATCCTATAGAAAAGGTTGTGTTTGCCACCAAATTCTCCTGGAGAAAATTCTTCTGGAGAATATCTTGCTTGTCCTATTTTGAAAGTGGCCATCTATGGAAGAGAATGCTTGAGGAACTTGGAGATATTTTTGCAAGAAGACCATGATTGTGCTGTTTTCAAAGTGAGATCTTCTGTAGAAGAGGATGCTTGTACAATTGTAGAGATGAATTCTTGCTCAAGAAAGGGCATATGCGAGTTTGGGGATAGTGGCTTTTGGAAGATAATTTATAGGATATTAAGACAATAATTATGTTGCACATTGGTTATAGGCCAAATGATGCGGGCCATGCAGAAGCTTTCATAAATCAGGATGTATTTTGTTTAGGATTCTTATTTTGGAAGTTTTTGTTGTTTAAGGGATTTTATATTATTAGTTGAAATAATGGTCTAAATTATTTTAAGTTATTTACTTCTATTTTTAGTTATTTCTTAGCCCAGAAGTTTACTTGTCAAATAAGTTGCCTAGTCCGCAAGTTTGCTTGTTGAGCAAGGTCGCTTGTTGTATAAGGTTCCGTTTCCTTGTTGCTTAAGTTATTTTTCTTGCAAATAGAGTTATTTGGGTTCTATGTAAGAGATCCGTGGGTTCTTCTTCTTCTTCTTCTTCTTTTTCTTGTAAATAGAGTCATTTGGGTACTAAATAAGAGATCCATAGGTTCTTCTTCTTCTACTACAAGAGTTATTTGGGTTCTATGTAAGAGATCCGTGGGTTCTTCTCATCCTTAATTCTTCTAATTCCTTGCTCTTTCTTCCCTTGTCATCCCTTTTGAGAGGTTTCTTCTTCTTTTCCTTCTTTCTCTCATCCTTAATTCTTCTAATTCCTTGCTCATTCTTCCCTTGTTATCCCTTTTGAGAGGTTTCTTCTTCTTTCTTCTATCTTATTCTTTACTTTACCCCTTGGAGTCTTTCTCCAACCTTGTTGCTTTCTCCTAATTCATTTGGCATTTCTCTCCTTTCTTTTCTTCTTACCCTCTTGAGAGGATCTTCTCTCTTTCTTCCAAAGTCTTCCCTTTTTATCTATCTCGGGCCTCCTATCCTACATCACCAGGGGCCAAGTGCAATCTCATCAATTCCCTCTAAGTGGGAAATAGGTTGGACTTTCAAGTTCTGGAAATTAATCTAGTTTCCATTTCACAATACATACATTATTTCATTGTTCAATTTGTAAAAGTTGAAAAGCTTATATCCTATTTGCAATAGCGGACAAAGGTTGGTTGTCTTAATGCAAATAATCCAAAAAATAAAGGAATTAAGCACAAAGGATGAAAATTGATTGCTCACACAAATCCATCCCGATCACAGTCAAAAGGCCGAGAAGATTCTTTTGGGAGGGAGTTGTACTTTGTAGTCAATGCCCTTGTCCTGCACAGACAAAACAAAATCATGATGCACCTGTTGAACAACTTGGATGGTAGTTAGATGGTTGTTGATCCAACAGCAGCAACAGCCTGGCCACCCCAAAATGGACCAGCTACATATTTCTCATTGTTAGGAGCCCCATATATCCAGGGAAACAATTTAAAAACAAATGTTTATACAATGGGTTTTGAACAATGTTTTTTTTTAATTTTCTAAAAACGTTTTTTTACATCTAAACCATTTAAATGTGAATTAACATATATCACTTTAAGTGGAAACTTATAAATATGTAACATCATTTTAGCATGAATATGGAATTGTTCAAATTTGAAGATAAATATAATATGTAAAAAAATTTCAAAATATTTGATTCACAGCACCATAAATAATTATATTCGACTGATTTTTATGAAGCGTAACCAAAAAAATTATAGGAAATGAAAAAAACCATTTGCACAAAGCCCATTTGTACAAACTTTTTTTTTTTTTTATCATCCCCTATATATCCAATATAATTATGCATAAATGACACCAATTCTTATTTTCCTAGAAGCATGACAGTCCTTAAGGTAGAAGATCACCCTTATCAAACAGTCAAAACCCAGAGGCCCTATAATTGATATTATAATGGAAAAAGAGTGACGTTAATGCAATTTAATATACTGCTCATTTTAATTTTCAGTAGAAAGTAACAGCATGTGAACATGCATCATGGAAATTTAGTAATGATGGCCAGCAGGTAGTTGTTTTAACAAGGAAATAGGTCAGCAAAGGACATAGGTTCCCAGCAATAAGCTAACCGGATGAATGAACAATAAGGACAAAAGCCTCCCTCCCTTTGAGCATCTGTCACTGTGGAACTTTTTGAAATGTTAATATGTAACCCTGCAAGTTGTGCTACAATCATTTCACATAGTTTGGAAGAGGATGAATATTATAAGTTTTAAAGATACCTAGGAAAAGCTACAAAGTTCAACTTTTTGTTCACTTACCGACAAAATCCAGCTATCGACAGAGCATCAATGCTAGACTCTGTTCCTCCAGCTAACATCACATCTGAATCTCCAAACTGGATCATCCTTGCAGCATCCCCAATTGAATGTGCACCAGTAGCACAAGCAGTCACCACAGCATGGTTGGGGCCCTAAATTCAAGGATAAAAGTTTGCAACAATTCATCTTTTTCTTCAAAAACAGACTCAATGAGTCAACACCCGCATTTTTGGGAAAAAAATGTTTTCACATGGCACATGTTTGTAAACACCCACCAATGTAGAAGTGTGCATGAGTTACCAGCATTCATAATTTGGATTTGAAACTAAGAAACATAGGTAGAAGTTGAACAGGGCTACTCATCACATGGGTGATTGTTGAACGAGAGTCATCCAACATACTAAAGGTAAGCTTATAAAGCCCCAACTCCAGGCCAATATGAAGTATTGTTGCTTTTGGCTCCCTAATTCCATTAGTGCGCAAATCCCAAATGGTTTTATCCCTATTTGGGTTTTGTCCCTTCGGGCTAGCTCTCCAACACAACCGCATAACCAGTCTCCCTGCCTCCCTCTCGACATTTGCAATATGGCGTTCCATGGAAGCCACAAGTGGCCTTGGTTTGGCAAGGGGATTTGGACACTGATGATGGTAGCAATCAGTTGTGTACTTCTGACAACCTCAGAATCTCGCATCAAATTGTACTGGGACTGTGGGAGATACCTCTCTCTCAACATTTCCAATATGGCAGTCCAGGGAAGCCACAAGTGGCCTTGGTTTGCCAATGGGATTTGGACACGAATGACAGTGCAATCAGTTATATACTTGTGACACCCTTGGAATCTCACATCGAATTGTAGTGGGAGTGAAACTTGGCAATACGTACGGTCAATCCCTTCCCCAGTTTCCCAAGTGAGGCATCTCTTAGCCTAAAGAGTTGACCCAAAGGAACAAAACTGTTTGAGCTCTATGTGCGAAATAAATCCAATAGACCCAAGAAGGACAATACTTCATATTAACCAATGGCTGGGACAAAGGTAGCAATCGAAAGGGTAATTTATGAGATGCATAATCACCGATAAGAGAACCAGATTTTCTAAGAGGATGCACAACATTGCATACCAGGTATCATACGCAACACACGTGACATCATAACACTCATGTATCATGGATGACCTCCTAGCTATAGGAAATGCAAGGTAAGATTAGCATGTCAAGTAAACCCATGTTTTGGGTGAAAGGCTTAAAGTGATTGAACCTTTTGGCGCTCAACATGACTAAGGTTGTCATAGAAGAAAACAAAATTAATAAACCAGTCAAGGAATAAGCTCAAAATAGGCCATCAACTTTTCGAAGACTTCTGGAAGATTTGGAAAAATGTTATTCAGCCACACAACATCGCTCATTAGTTTTTTAAGTCCAATGGCTCAAAATCAGAACAGAAATAAAGTCTACTTCTGAATATCATATGCAATTGTATCAATGCAACTATCATGTGATTCAAATATTGTATGAGATAAACAGACAATAAAAACCAATATCCTGGCACCTTGAATCCATATTTCATGCTCACATGACCAGCTGCCATGTTGATCAAGATTCGTGGAACGAAAAAGGGGCTAAGTCGGCGTAACCTCTGTGTTCAAAAAGTAGATAACAATCATGTTATATTGTTGCTGGAGCCATTCTATATGCCTGTAGATAAGATCATAAGAACAACAATGCATCATTTAACAGAGAAAAGGAAGCAGATATAAAAGAATATTCTGCTAAAGCACAAACCTTCTCACAAATCATCTGTGCAGCATCCAGAATATCACTCATACTCCCAATACCTCCACCAATGGAAACACCCTAGCATATTTCACATATTCTTTACTTTTAGAAGGAGAAAATTGGAAATGGCTAATGATATCTAAAAATTATATTACTTTGTCAGAAAGGAAAGCAGCTTATTACCGTCCTTTCCTTCTTCTCAAAATCATCAGGCATCCAGTTTGCATCTTTAAGTGCTTCATGAGCTGAACATAGTGCATATGCGATAAACCTCGCAATGGATCTACGATCCTGAGAAAGATGTCACCATTTCAAACCAAAAGTACATAACATTGGTTACACAGTGGAGCTCAAACGTCAACCAACCAAATTGGAATTCGACCTCCAAAAAACATATCAATTTCATTCTTCTAGTCTATCAAATTCTCAACCAGACCTATAGGTTGGCTAGAGTTTAAAGTACAGGTTAACATTTGAATCTCATGAACAAGGACCTTTTAAATATGATAATCACTTGTGCACAGAGAAGAATACGTCACATGCCCCAAATCTGGGTCTAAATCATGACAATAAGAAAAAATTTTAAGACTCTACCAACAACATGGTTTGCAATCCTTTAAGCATTCCACACATTCTCTGGAAATTGAAATAACAAGTCACGGTCTGCCAAAGTGCCCAGAATACCTGGCAATAGTGGTTCCAATTGTATCAGAAGCATCAGAACAGAAAAATTAATTAAAACCGATGGCTAATTGGTCTCATTCAAAACTGCTTAACTGTTGGTTTGAACAGTACTAAACTTGAGCACAAACATTCCATTGAATTATTGAAATAGTACAAAACTTTTTTTGTAAGCTTAAATGTATAACGAGTAAAAGTTTAAAAAGTTTTTGTAATTATATACTATACAAAATATATATATAATGGAAGGTTTGAAATGACACTAGTTAAGAGAGTTGAGTTTATTCAAATAGAAGGCGGTAAGAAAATGGGATAAAAACCCCAAAAAAAATGAATGAAAGTAATTAAACAAGATATGAAAATATTAAAGATTATTAAAAACTAATTATTGATCATTAAGAATGGTGTAGTAGAATCCATGTAGTTGACCACACTTCGGTGGGAAATAGCTTATAATGATGATGATACTATATAAAACATATATAATGACATTTACTATAAATGAATAAAAATAAATATACTAGTTAAAAAATAAGATAATGTTCCCTTAGAACCTAGAAAGCTGTTTTTGTAAAAAAAACAATATTAGACATTAATATTCAGGTGAAACACATTACCATATGTGCTCCACCGGACTTCATTTAGGCCTACGTTTTATCTCGATGAAAGTAGTTTGAATATTCAACAATTAAGTTCATTTATAGAAGTCCAAAATTCTCCCCTCCTTAATTGTGGTGCTCAATTTTGATCATTCTTGGTACCAAAATTACTGCATAAACTAGGTGAACATTTTTTTTCCCTTTTTTTTTTTTTGTATCCATGGCATTCATTATAAATCCATGAACCAAGAGAAAGCAAAACAAAGCTTTTACAACCACCAGTGGTTACTGGATACAGTCAAATACCTTTGAATCTAACCACATTTCCTCATTGAATTCACCATCGCTGGTTCCAGATGGAACAATAGCTGCAACTTTGGACGCCAACTGCTCAAATGTATGAGACGAAGTTTCCTTGTCAAAGCCATCCATCTTTAGGTCTTCCAGGGACAGCGCACGGATTCCACATCCACCATCAACCAATCGCTTCCATGTGGTGTCTACCCCACAGCCCAGCGGAGTAACCATTCCCAGGCCTGAAAATACCAAATTTATCCACTAAAAATTAATGCATAAAAGAACATACATGATGATTATTATTAATATTAACAAGAAAGCAGAACTAATCAATCAAAAAACTGTATAGCTGATTGAAATTTCTGCTTATTAGTTAGAAATACAAATATATATCTTCTGAAAGTAAAAGTGTAAAAAGAGCAACTGCTAGAATTTTCTGTATTTTTCATCACACAGTGTTCTGTGACTCTGTAAGCATTCATGATCAACAAAATCATACTACTTTCAAGTGTCAACAAATGTTACATCACATTTTGAGCCATCATCATGGCTTGAGAACCTAAAATTCAAGGAGATTGTGACCATTCATTTTGCAGCTTATTAGAATGGAAACCCTGATACAGATAACTAAGATTTCATCATTCAAGTAGAAACAGGAAACCACTTATAAATATGTAGTGTTTAATTTTGAAAATTGTAATGCTTCTTTCCTTGAGCAGACGAGAAAACTTCTTTATCAAAATTACAAAAAACATAGACCTGCACCGTCAATCATAACCCACTTATTAAGTTATAATTAGGGTCAAAGACGCGCCTGTGGGGCCATATAACACTCCACACCCATTACGAGGGCGGAAGAAACTCATTTCCACTCTTAATCCCTTTTGAGATCTCTCGAGATTTGTTCCTACACGACCAAGTTGTTGAGAAGAAACACACGTAGAATGTGAAGGTGATAGTGTTACCAAACGCAGCCATCTTCTCCTCCGCCTTTTTATGGTTAGCCATTGGAAGAAAAGGGACAAGGAGCCATGGAAGGCGACGCGTGATCAACGAAAGCAGGGAAAACAGAGCGGACGCCGAGATTAGAAGTGGAAACGCAGTGGTTGAAAGAGATTTGCTTTACCAGTGACAACGACTCTGCGCCGGAGGATGGAGGGAGGTGGACCAAACGGCTGCGACGATGCAGCTGAGAAGCAGCGCCCAATTTGTAGGCGGAAGCGGAAGAAGAGACGATGCCGAATCATTTCCACAGCTTGCATAGCGAGTTAGCCGGAAATCCCTACGGTTATCCGCCTTCAGTTCCTGATTTCTTCTCCTCTTTGATGCTCAAAGAAGTGGCGGGAAATGGGCAAGAGAGTTCAATGAAACCCTACAAACGAATTGGCTATCCGTTAAAACTTAAAACCAAAACGGCGTCTCAACAATAACTCCTTCCAAAAACTAATTTTTTGTTTTTGTTTTAAAAATCCAATCACGCGTATTATTTAACATATAATTTTAACCGTTTCGTAATGAAAATAATTCAAATAAAATGGTGATAATTAAAAAATTATTATATAAGGGTATTAATGGTGTATATATTTTTAGATTATAAATAATATACAAAATAAGATTTATACAATCTGAAACTTTATATACATGCATTTGGTTTAGATGAGTCTAAAAGATTTTTGATTTTGCTAAATTATTGTATACTAATTTTTATTTGCTAAATATATAAATTTTATGATTTTTACATATTTAAGATCACAATAACATCTGGTTTTTAAATTTTCATTATGAACTGTTAAAATTATATATTAAATAATATGTGTGGCTAGATTTCGAAAAAAATAAAAAAAAATTGTTTTTGGAAGGAATTCACAAAGATGGTGCCCGTCCTCGTTAAATCGAGTTGACACATTGTCCTTCAGAGGTTCCAAAACACACTCAGAAGAGGTGGGAGAAAAAATTACGTAAAAATTTTGGGGAAAAAATTGTGTAAAAATTTTAGGGAAAAGATGAAAAGCGTGATGTTAAGTCTTAACGTAATAATTGGGAGCAAAAAAATAAAGATAAAAAACGGTCACACTTTCCATGTTACTTTTTTCATTTTTAATTTATTGATGGTGGATGAAAAATCTCTAATTTTCAGGATGTGTTTTTTTACAAAAAGTCAATTCTAATTACTTTTTTTATTTCTATATTTAATGATTTTTTCATATTTTACATATAATTATCTCATCTATTTTTTATTTCCACTTTTTCTTCATTTCATTCTCATTCTGTGTTTTCCATCCTTCTTTAAAGAAAGTTGTTGTCAGGATATTTAATATCATTTGTATACTTAAAAAACCAAATTTCGAGCACCTGGCATAGGGCAGTTGGTAGCTCATGCGGGCTATCATGCCCAACGTCAGGATTCGACGGTTTCAAATCCCCCTCTCATCAGTTGTGAGCAGTGGCTCCTACTCAATAATTAAATATGTAATGAATCATATTTTCTAAAAAATATATATTCATTGGTAAATTATTAAAAATACTTAAATTCATTAATATATATTAAAATATAATAATATTTTATAACATTATTTATTCATATAATAATAATATTTTAGATTATTTAGACATTGAAAATGCAATTTTAATATTGTTACTTAGTATTAGATTATTTTATTACATTTATTTTTTAATGTATAAATGGAGCTCATCCATAATGATATCAAATAAATAAAAAAGTTTATATGATAATTTAAATGATACTATATACAATAAATAAAGTGAATTTTCAATAAGTATTAAAATATTAAAAATGGATAAAAGTATTAAAGAAGAGTTTTATAGAAGCAAATTAGCATAAAATAATATTAGAAGAAAAAAAATAATTAGGTAATCAAGGTCTTAAATTATACCTTAATAAAAAGATATTATTTCCCACTTTTAGCAACACAAGTTCAGCACTTGTCAAATTTAAATAAGTATAATTTTTAAAATAGATAAAATTCATTTTATACCCCTAACATTTGCACAAAATAAGTATAAGTTTTAAAATAGATAAAGTTCATTTTATACCTCTATCATTTGCACAAAATAAGTATAAGTTTTAAAATAGATAAAATTCATTTTATACCCCTAACAAATGCACATTATTTTTATTATACCTATAATGTTTCGAAAATTTCTCTTTTACTTATAATATTTCATCCTAAATTCCTATTATACTCACTCACATCATTAACACAACCATTATCTATCTTATTGAAAATACGAATTTACCCCTTTAAAATTTTCATAATTAAGATGATTCAACTTTAATATAACTCTTGAATCATTTAACATCACATTATTAATGATTTATTAGTATCAATTGAGTCATATTAGAGTTTTTTTTTTTGAGTAGTGAGTCATATTAGAGTTGAATTGTCTCAATTGGGAATTTTTGAATAAGCAAAATCATTTTTTCAATAATAGAAAAAGTTTTCAATACAGCAGATAAACAATTGCGTTGATGACATCAACATCAGAGGAATTTAGAATGAAATTTTATGAGTACAAAAGAAATTTATAAAATATTATTGGTATAAAAGAAATTAGGGGCAAAGGTTACGAGCATAAAAGGAATTTTTCCTTTAAAATATGAAAAAGTAACATGACATAATGTGGGTAAAGATGAAGAGTAAAAAGAATAAAGTTGTAATAGATGAGTTAATTGTATAAGTAATTGTAAATTGGTTAAAAAGTACAGCAATTATATGAGAACATATAAAAAAAATAATTAAAAAATAAAATAATTGTATAAATTGAAAAAATTTAAGTTAAAAAGTTTTAAGATATATTTGGATAAACATAAAATTTTTCAAATTAAAATTTTCAACTAAAATTTTCATTATTCATAACCACCTTATTTTAAAATTATTTCTTCATATTTTATACAACTACCCAACTTTTTAAAATATAAAAAAAACTATTTTATTTTTCGATTATTCGAAACGATTACCTATATAACTAATTCGTCTATTTTAACTTTATTTTCTTTACTCTTCATCATTATCTCTATTATATTATATTATTTTCTCACATTTCAAAAAATTTTATATTAAAAACTTTTTGTCTAAAAATTTTATCATTTTTTCATTAAAAAAAAGTTTTATCAATTTCCCATCGCTACTTTTAATTTGTAAAATTTTATGATTAAACAAACATACCCTTAAATTAAAATAATTCATATTGTTATAAAATAAAATTTAATACATCCTATAAAATACTTATATAAGCAAATGATTTTAATTAGAAAAATTATAATAAGGTAATTTTAAAAAGCAAATTTTATTTGAAGAGAATTCCACCTTCCACCGGCAATTTGCCGTCGTTTACAACCAATTCACATCCGTTGCGAGTTGCAACCAGCAAATGATTTAGTAGGCCTCTCCAAGAATGGCCAGAGATGCCAAATGTGATGAACAAAATATTGTTACTTATTGACAACTAAAAGACCATATAGAAATTGAGAAAAATTGTCTCGTCAATGGGAGAAATATATTAGTATATTTTGAGGATAAGAAAAATATTTTTCAGAATGGAAAATTCCAGTCCCACCATTATCTCATCCTGGTATGCACGAGTACTTGAAGCAGTTGAACCTTGAACAGAAAGAAAGAGAGAGGATTGAAATTCTTATTATTAAGAATTAGTCTGCTTTATTTTAACTTTCAGGAAAAAACAAAAAAAGCTGGTTACTAAGGTATTGATAAGTTGAGCTCAAGTTCGCATCTGGAATCTACTGTTTCATCCAAGGTTCAATTTTATGGAATGATGTCAAACGTCGGGCCGTTTTGATGATTCTAAAAAAAATTTTAACAGGTAAGAAAATTGCACCTCTTGTCGTGTGTAATTTATCTTTACAGTTCTTTAAAAAACAATTTTAACATCAACTTTCTTTTCATTTTTGACCAATCAAAACAGCATATAAGATAATGATAAAACAACGTTTTGTCCAGCCAAAGCTTATCTTGGTCGCTGTGCTGGCTATACAACTGCTGATCAGCGAAATTGGTTGTGTTCGGCAGCTGATGCCTGTGAAATTCACACGTTGGTGCTTGATCTGGACATAGAATGGCCACATAACATGCACTACAAGTCCCACATCAGCCAAAAATGAGACAGAAATATGATAACCTGTTTCCATTTAAAGCTTTTGTCAACCAAAGGTCATACAAGAGAAGAAAGCATCTTGAGTTTTGAACCAAAATAATTCCTCCATAAAAAATGAAAAAGAAAACGAGCCGATCTCATCTCAGCTGTAGCAATTGCTTGGGAATAGCCGTAATTTTACAAGTTGAATTTCCGGTGCATGATTTAAATGGTTACAGTTCTTATAATCTAGCAAATACAATGCATGATCCCATGAATATGAATATATGATTGAGGCTGAGAGAAATCAGATTGCTTTATCTGTCTGTGGACCATATGCCATGCAAGTATTGCTTCTCTGCAGTTAATGTGGCCATTCTTGGGTGATGATTGAAATCAATCCTTCAAACGTAGCTTGACCTCCGCCAACTTCCGGCTGCAACAATTGCACCGCACAGCATTGCCAACAAACTTCATGAATCTACATTAAACATCAGCGAACAACAATGTTGCATATGGTCATGATGTTAGCTATTCCAGCATCTATGCCAAACATCAGTGAACACCAACACTGTGTGTAGTTACAATCATATATCTTCCAATTGTGAATGTGAGTCTCAAAAAGAAGCCATCTTGTCAAGAAAATCAGATGAATCACCCGCCAGATCAGGCACAGTATTGAAGCCAATAGATACATAAGTGACTCCAAACCAAATCTCGACTGGGGTTTTTAGCCTGTTCACTGGGTGATCTTGGCAGCAGGGCTCACCACCATTTCATACTACTCTGGCCACAGCCAACAATGTAGAATGACATGATAGTTTGTGACTGCTTCTCATTTGTTTTCACCATCTCCTCTACAGGTTTGCGACTGTGACATATGATCTCTCTCATATTGGTCCTTAACCCAAAGACCAAGCAAATCCATGATTCATGTAGGCCGCAATGGTGAACAAAAGGGGGATGCCCACTATTCACCGGAATTAACTATTAAATCCATGATGTTCTATGGTTAAATCGTGTCCTGATACATTCCACAAGGGTATGAGATCAATGAAGAAATCAGATCATGCCATAAGGCTTGGGTGGTCCAAACACAACAGAGGAAGCAGTCGCTCCCAAAGTGTTTCAAAACGCAACATGGATATGCTTATTTGTGAACAAATATACAAAAGAAAAGCCACCTTGTCTGGTGGAAGAAGCGAATTCCATACAAATATCATATTGGTCTGCTTAACTAGGCACTGCAGTAGCTTACAGCAGCCTAGATGATGTACCATTCTAGCATTATTTATCATGGAAATGATATTGCTAATTTAGTATAATAGTATGACACAGGGACATGATTTTAGAAAATATGTCATAGAAGATTAGTCTTACATTGATTTTCAAATTAGTTTAGCAGGCCTTGACTTTCTCCAGCCAATTTATCCTTAGATAGCAAGGTCTTCACTTTGTTGTTGAGTTCATTGAGATCTCTGACGGTAGCCTGCTACACTACTAAGAACTGACCCTCCGCCCTTTTCCTGCATCGGATCCATCTGGTCACAACCACTGCTACATTGGGTATGGATGCATCAAGTAGACAGGATTGGAGAGTCGTCATAACAATCACCAAAGGTTTTACTCGCCAGAATGCTGATATATGGAAAGCATTCGCCATGCAAAATTTTTATTAAGAGGTACATTTGAATATATTATTGGGACTATGCAGCCACTACTATTTTACTTTCAGCTTTTTTGCATTAGGCAAAGAATGTGATAGCAAAACCCAAACATGAAAGCAAAGGCCACAACTCTTCACCTATTTACAGCTTTGTAGCCATGAGAAGTCGCCAAACGAGCAAGATTGAATATTGCATTGAAATTCTTCTGCCTCATTGCTTCTTTATCAAATATTGCGTCTGATATTACAACTGCAGATGCACCTCCACTAATGTATGCCTCTATCAAGTCTGCAAATAGTAGAAGCTCAAAAAGAAAGTATAAGAATTATATAGTCTTGATCTTCCATCTCCAAGACAAGTCTTAATAACAGGAATAAAGGGAAAGTTTTCTGCAGCAGATTGGCTTACTCGTCAAAACAAAATAGCAAATATAATGATAAGTCTTATGAACATATCATTATAGAATCTCAGACGAGCCTTTTTTGGGGGGATTTGCAAATTAGTACCTCCAGTTTCCCTAATTGGCACTTTTTGCCCCTTAAGTTTGCTATTTACAGCAGAGGGCTATAAGTTTCAGGAATGTCAACTTTATGTACTCCAATTTTTAAAAATATGAACTTTTGGTCCTCCAACAAACATCAACATTAGCAGCCTGGTGTCTGGCATGGAAAAAAGATGATTTTGCCCATGTGATATTGATAAATGGTACTCCTCTCACCCAATACCAGTGCATCTTACCAGGCTTCATCCTCCCTGGCAAGTGAATCAGGGTTACCAGATCAACTCCAGTCGATGGCAACCACAAATGGCAGTTCCACCTAGGCAATGGACCTTGATAACTTCAACCTTAATTAATTGCAGCATCAACAAAAACCCACTCTACCTCCACCAAGTCAACCTCATCTACGAAGTCTGGCACTGTTCCCTCCTCCAAGTCGCTAAAACCAGGTTCTGGATAAAATCATTGGAGTCGGATACACTGGCTGGTAGGAGAGGAGGCTGGTAGAGGAGACTGAGGCTAAGGGTTTTGCAGCTTTACTTTCAATTGAGGATTTTTTTGTAAACTGAATTTACATGCACATGGAGTTTGGGCTCCCATTAGCTAAAGGACCGAAAGTCTACATTCTTCCCTCTCATGCAAACAGCAAGCTTATGGGGCAAAAAGTGACAATTAGGCAAACTTAAGTTACCAATTTGCAAATCCCCCTGCCAATTTTTACATGCCAACCCAAATGCTAGGAAAACTATTAGGATGATTATGAAGGTGATAGTTTTAATTATTTGAGAAATGAATTATGATGAGAAATAAGGCTGCAATGTATGCGCTCTACCCATTGTTATGCCTTGGGAAGCAACCATTGGAATATTGGAAAATGGCTTCTTGAGTGATGAAATATACTTAACACCACCTAATGCTGAAACCGGATAAACCTGACAAAAGGAAAATAACATTTTGAAATAAAAGATATCAGCATAACAATCAGCAAATCAGTGAGAACAAACCTGCCAAGATTAACAAGAGAGTAAACATAAGTTACTTTAATGCCTAAGTGGAGGTGAAATTCCTGATGAGAGAAAACATCAGATACAACCAAATCCAAGCGGGAGTGGAGGGAAGGGGATACATGATGATATTATCTACTCCTTGAAATTTTCAAAGTCGCTAAGCAGAAAAAAATAGAATTATTGAATGGGTTGGAGCCTATGGATATGGTATCTTACGTCTAGGGAAAAAAAACTAAAAAACTGAAAAACTGAAATGGCAGACCATGAGTAGTATATATGTAATGCAGGTGACAGCATGATATAAAACAATATATAATGTTGAAACATACCTTGACTATTTTTGCACCAGCCTTATATGCATCAAATACCTGTAAGGGCGTCAAAGAGTAGTTGAGTTCAAATTTTCAACAGGTCCTCTCCATATCAAATAGAAAGCATAAATTTTGAGCCAGAAGAACCCCAATTCCATGTAATCATATTGAGGCCAAACTATATTTTTTAAAAGAAGTGTTAAAGATGATTCCCCTGAAGCTTAAAGAGTGGTGAGAAAGATTTGCATCCTTACTTCTGTGGGTGTCATTGCTCCAGGGATGTATAGAACTTCAGTCCCATGGAAACAATCTGATATTTCCTGATGACCACGGGAGTGTCAGAATTCATCAACAAATGCAGCCATTTTCTGTTGATATTGATTAATTCAGATGCCATGATTGCCACAAAATAATAATAAAATTTAAAAAAACAAAACAAAATGTGAACCCGAATTTCTAAAATCTTGACTAGAAATTTAGTAATGTCAAAGCACCTACACATACCTTAACTGTAGCCGGACTCATAAGAAACTTAGCCCCAGATTTTACACCATTTCTTGCATCTGTAATATCTAAGACAGTCCCAACCTGCAAACAAGCATTGAAAATCCATGCTCACTGTTATTTTTCTATATGTTTGATCCCATTCACAGTTCATAAATCTCACAGAGACTACATCAAGATTTTAGAAGAGCTTCTAACATATGAACAGCAGAAATAACTTAAAGTGGCTAAATGATTACTCCTATCACTGCTGATGGATGGTCATGAATGATTTCTTGTATCACCTGCAAGGGAGACAATTGCGTTATTGCTCCCTAAAAAAGTCTGTTCGAATTCAAGCTAATGAACTTCAAGATTTGGTACATGTCCTGATATTGCCAAGAGGCCTAAGGGAAAAAGAAGATCAAGAACACCAGAAGGAACATACTAAGGGCATGTTTGAATACCACAAAAATCTAAAACTTTTCACTCTTTACAATTGTCCTCTTTTTTATTATTTTTTCACATTTTCCTATATAATTATTCCAACTTTCAATCATTTCTACACAACTACCCATATAACTAACCTATTTATTTTAACTTTATTCTTTTTACTCCTCATTACCCCCATCTTATCATATCATTTTCTTCTAATTCAAAAACTTTTATACTAAAAATTTTTCATTCAAAAGTTTTATCATTTCTCAAACACTCTCTAACAAAGAAAAGAAAACTCTTACCCATATTATAGTTATCAGTTGTTTGAACTCTCAATTAACTTGCTCCGACTGCAGTCCAGTCAACTATGAATCATCCTAGGCATTTGACAAGTTTTACTGTTGGCATTCACCCTTGTAATTTGCATGGGCAACATGAATGCACGGCTTTCTATCTGACTGCTTTGCCAGTATTAACAAATATCAACCAAGCCATGTTGGCTCAACGGAAGGTACTTGTTGTATGACAAACGGACATTATGGACGGATGGCAATTGACTGGCAGTTAGTTCATGAAATTTCTTTTACTTTAATAGCATCAGAAAATTGGATAGAGGGCATGGGTTGAACAACCTCAAACACACCTGGAGTTGATGCCACAATCTCCAACTGCACATTGAGAAAAATAGCACTTTTAAATTCCCAAATGATGACTATTAACTCAAATATCTGATCAAGAAAATTTTATTGAAGAATCAAAGTAAACAAATTTATTGAATCAACATGAACAAAGAATTGTTGTACAAGGATACTCACAACTGAGATGCCACCTTCAAGAGCAGCATGTGCAGCTTCTTTTGCCAACCCGGCACTGAGAAAATGGAACAACAAAAGTAACTCTCTAAATCCAAATTGACTCAAACCCTTTGAGATCATGGTCATGCTTCGATACTGCAGTGCAAACTGCAGTCTCACAAGCACAAAGGCAGATTGTAACCCCATTAACATTCTGTTGAGGAGATGGGATTCAAACTGCAATCCTGTTGCATATAAGGTGGACTTTCAAAAAAAACCAGTTGCCTTTCAGCTTCCAACCACATCACTAGCTAATCATCCATATCAATCAAACTCATGATTCCTCCGTCACTAATCTGAATGTTGGAATTTTAAATTCAGCACGTACTGGAAGAAGCACTACTGCTTGGACAATCCCAACCATTCCCATAATCCAGTATCATCTAACTACTCAGATTTCTTAGGTTCTCCTAAATCGTAAGTAGGATCCAAGAGACTAACTACACAGAAAACATTACCATCCGTAGAACTGTATTCCGATAACAATATAATAAAAAAACAGTCTACCAAATGCTATTCCTTTAGTTCCTAGGTGGCATCATTGACGGGAGAAAATTAAAAACAACTTATCCTGCAATAAGATCACCTGACCTGCCGTAATTTTCTCTGTTTTAGCCTTTTACGATGGGGCTACGACCAGATGCTCGAGCAAGTAACCCAGATTAAAATAAATAAATAAAAAATCCAATTCGCTTACCTTGTTGTTCGAAGGCATGCGATGATGCCGGAATCCTCTATCTGGGAAAGCGCGGGAAGAGAGGATTTACGAGAATGGGAAGCGACGGTAAGATGCGCCGGGGGCGTAGTGGGAAAGGCCGACGAGCGCGGGAAAGACGGTTGAGAAAAGAAGTGCGTGGATAGTGCAACAGTTGCCATTGAGAGGCAGAGGTAGGCGGCAGGGCTCAACTGCTCAAGCACCGACTGGTTTCTTATCTCCAGAATCTAACTCACGTCTTTCCCCTGCATTAATTTACCATAATCCACAAGGTAAACAGTATTTCGTTTCTTTTCGGGCGATTTGCATGAGTTTTGGCCATTGGGTAATGATATAATGCGACGAAAATAAAAAGAAAATTAAACGCTTTTGTCGAATACTCAAATCTCGATGCGGAATAGAACAGGGCACTGTTTGAATCCACGTTAGACAACAAGCAAACAAAATTTAAAAGAAATTACCATTAAAATACAAAAGGTTTAATTCTTTTAAAATTTGCTCACATTTTAATGTAAGCAACACTTTCTAAAAAATAAGAATATTTTAGATTTTAAAGATAATTTATTGTACTTTATAATTTTATTTGTTTCTACGTGTATTTTCCTTACTTTAAAAAATTTTTTTTTTTATAAAAGGATATACTCTATCCTTGCTCCCTGTCAATTTGAAATGGTACAGGGATAGAGAAATCCAAGCAATTCATTGTCAAAAAAATGTTTGTACAAATTTTCTTAATAACAGCATGGGGAGGGATACCCCACCAAGACATATGGTCCGAAGGAGATACCAAGACCAATTCGCTAGAGAGTGCGCAACGATATTTCCATGCCGTAACACATGATGTACTAAAAAGAAATCATTCATAATGAGAATCGACCTGATTTCATCAATAATAAGACCCACCGGGGAGGAGATAGGTTCCTCGTTGGACAGATAGTTGCAAAGCATTAGAGAGTCGGTCTCAAATAACACGTGTCTGATATTAAGTTGAGTAGCCCATTTGATTCCTAGAAGAAAGGCGGTCGCTTCAATAAGTAATGGCTCCCTCGCAACTGACCGCCTCCATCCACTAGCTGCAATAAATGAACCCTTGGAATCTCTGATCACAGCTGCGCATCCGAATCCATCCCGTTCCCCGAGGCTACGGGCATCCGTGTTTATCTTGACAAACCCCAGGGGCGTTTTGAACCATCTGGTTACCATGGCTCTACCCAAAGACCCTGATTGAACCAGTATTTTTGCTTTGCAATGTTGATTAAGGTACTCCGCGCACTAGGCTAAGGTTTCCGATATTCTCGGTTGAGATCCCTCCTCTTTGAGCTTGTTCCGCAAAAACCAAATCCGTCAACAGCACAAGATGAAGAATGCTAGGTCGTTAGGCCTCTTCTCACACACACAAGTTTCCAAGATTTCCTGTACCGTTATCCCGTGAGAATCCACCATCGCAGCCATCCTACATACCCCACTGGTCACTTCACACCTAAGGAAAAGGTGATTTGCATCTTCAGATTCATTCCTGCATAATACACACCGTAAGTCGACTTCTACGCCCCAGTGATTGAGATTTTGCAAGGTGGGAAGGGCATCCCTTGCCAGTCTCCATCCAAAAATAATGATCTTTGTTGGAAGTTGCAACCGCCAAATTGCTTTGAAGATCCCAGGGAGTTCAGGGAAAATATCGCCAGAACATAGTAGTTTATACGCCGATTTGACCGTGTAAGCACCGTTGGGTTTGTGTAACCAAAACATGCAATCCTCCACCTATCCCTCCGGTATAGGGATCGTGTTAACCTCCTGCCAACGCGCCTCCCCCAATGCAGCTACCACACGATCCTTGTTGCAAGATTTAGTTTCACTATTGATGAAGTGGTTAACCGTTATATCCTCGGGCAATGATAATGGGAGAGGTCCCGCTTTATTCACTTTAGATTCCAACCAAGTATAAGAGAAGACATTCACCCGATCCCCCTTTCCAATCCTCCATCTGCACCCCGTTTAGATTACATTTCTCGCTTTCAAAATACTCTTCCAAGTAATGGAATCTGATGGTTTTTCTTTGCAATTCCAAATATCAGTGTTTGGGAAGTATCTGACCTTAAGAACTTTATGATAGAGGGAAGTGTTGCATGTTACTAACCACCAGACCTGCTTAGCTAGGAGAGTGTAGTTGAATTTGTGGAAGTCCTTGAACCCCATCCCACCTACACGCTTAGGCTTGCACATGTCCTTCTAAGCCACCCAGCTCAGCTTCCTTTTTCCGTCTTTCTCCCCCCATCAAAATTTGCTAAGCATCCCATTAAGATCATTACAGAATGATTTGGGCATTAAAAATATACTCATCGCATATGACGGGATTGCCTGGGCAACCGCCTTGATTAGCACCTCTTTTCCTCCGCCCGAGAGCAACTTGTCTTTCCATCCTTAAATGAGATTCCAGATACGTTCCTTAATGCCTTGAAAAAATCCGATTTAGATCTTCCAAGCTAGTCCAGGAGACCCAAATATTGGTGAAGATCCTGACCTATAGAACCTAACATCCGAATCAACTGTGTCCTGATGTTATACTCTGTGTTGGTGCTGAAGAGGATGACAGTTTTGTCCACATTTACCATCTGGCCCGAGTAGCTAGCATATTGGCTTAACAATTCGAGCAGGTACCTAACATCCCTCTCAGTCGCCCGTATGAAGATGATAGCATCATCAGCGAACAGCGAATGGGAGATCATCGGGCCATTCTCCTTAAGTCTGATACCATAAATAACTCCACTAGCAACTGCCTTGTAGATCAGTGCCGATGGCCCCTTTTCACACAATAGGAAGAGGTAGGGGGATAGCGGGTCTCCTTGTCTTAAACCCCTTTTGGGATTGGAAATATGGGGATTTGAAATCATTAACATTCACACGGTATGTGACAGTTGAGATGCAACTCATAATCCAATTCACCCACATTGAGCAAAAGTTCATGGACGCCATTATCTACTTTAGGAAATTCCAGTCCACCCTGTCGTATGCTTTAGACATATCAAACTTGATAGTCATCTCATGCTTATGTCCCCTCTTTCACTTGCGAAGGGAATGGATTGCTTCATAGGCAATTAACATGTTATCTATAAGGAGCTGCCTAGGAACAAACACACTTTGTTCATCCCCAATGACTTCGTGGAGAGCCGACTTGAGTCTATTATCAGGACTTTGGCCAAGATTTTATAGACCACATTGCATAAACTAATGGCCTTGAAATGAGAAAGGTTTTGAGCTCTAGCCTTCTTCGGAATCAAAATCAAAGTGGTTGTATTTAGATCCTTTATAAGCCTACGCAGTTGATTCGGGTTTCTCCTCTATGAACTGTTTGCACCATTTGGTTATATTGCTTCCCATCGTGCTCCAGTGTTGATGAGGTATATTTTAGTCTATAAAATTATATGATTTTATATGTAAAAAAAAATGGAGAAGGAGATGAGGCCGCCGCCCTATCTCAAGAGCAGAAGAGCCCAAGACAGAGAGACAGGAGGGAAAGAATCCTCGAACATAACATGGAGGTCGTGAATCCTTCTCCCAAAAGCCCGGAGGAGGTGAAGCTGTTGCTCAGCAAGTATGAGATGGGCCGCCTCTTCGGCCGCGGCACCTTCGCCAAGGTCTTCTACGCCCGCTCCGTCGCCGACGACACCAGCGTCGCCATCAAAGTCATC
>JAXCLR010000063.1:36780510-36817131 GCA_035584095.1 Annona squamosa | reverse complement strand
ATAATTATGAAAAGTGACAAGTTTTAGATTGAAAAGTTTTAACTTGACAACTTTTCTAAATTGCCAAACACACCCTATATATGTATATATATTTTAATCATTATAACTTATATTACAATTAATCTCCTAAGATGTTTTAGCAAATTCTATACAGCATTCTGCTAAATCCAACAAAATCTCTATCTTTTACATCTACCGATGAACACTCCTATGATTAACAAGAAGGCAATGTTTTACGCTGCCACCATTGTGAATTTGTTGTTGTCGAGAGTCCAAACATCATCACCCAACTAACGGGGCAAGACGACTTACCACAATCTTTGTGGCTAGACTGTGAAAAATTTTGAAAATAAAGCAAAGGGTTGCATTCAATCACCGCCGTAAATTTTTTTCATATATGTGGCTTTAAATGCGTAATAAAGACAGGGTTCTGCTTCTAAGCTATTACAAGCAACTCTCCCTATTTTTAATACATGGATATATATACAACTCAACTTCAGTATATATTTTTAACTTTTAATTCAATTTTTAATATATTGATTGATAGAAAATTCATTTCATTTATTGTATTTAGTATTATTTGTTTAGCTAATAAAGCAAAGTTGTGCATGGGCTATATTTGCTTAAAATGATATGATATATTCATATATAAATTAGAAAAATATTTAAATATGTTTACGTGTGCATTAGAATATAATCGTATCTACAAAATTATTTATCTGCATAAAAATGATGTTTTAGATAGTTTAAATGTTGTAAATACAATTTAAAAATTGATATTTAATATTAAATCCCTTTATTATATTGATTTTACATGTTTATACATGCTTGTAGATGGATTTTATGCACGTTATACTAAGGGTCTGTTTGGCAATTAATAAAACATGTTAAGTTAAAACTTTTCAATCTAAAACTTTTCATTCTCCACAATTATAATATTTTTTAATCTTTTTTCACATTTTCCTATACAACTAGCCTACTTTTTAATTATTTCTACACAACTATCTACATATCTATTTTAACTTTATCATCTTTACTACTCATCATTACCCCTATCATATCACATTATTTGACAACTTTTACTCTCCAAAACTTTTTACAAAAAGTTTTATTCATTACAAAACAAACCCTAAATAAATGAAAAGAGTGTCATAGTAATATGAATGATAGTAGAATGGATGGGGCAGATTTCACATTAATTTTCAAGGGTGCAAAAATAAGTCAGGTTACACAAAAAAGAGGTTTTATAGAAGTAAAGTCCTTAAATACATAAGATAAACTTTATAACTAATTCAGAACAGAAAATTTTTAAATAAAGAACAAAACAGTTCACATGGATGGTTATGTTAGGTCATTAAGTACCATCCTTAATCGGTCCCGTTTGTGTGAAATCTTTCTTTTATAAAACCTCCACTACTTTGAATATTCTAATAGCCTATGAAAAATTCACTTCATCTATTATATTTAGTATTGTTTATAATATCTTAAAAACTTTTTATTTTTCTAATATCACTGTGTATAAGCTCGATTGAAAGTTAACATAATAAAATAATTTAATGTTAAATATTAATTTGAAAGTTATATTTTTAACATTTAAATCGTTTAAAATATCATTTCTACATGGATGAATGATTCTATAAAATATTATTACATTATAGTATAAGTATAAATGATCTAAGTGATTTTATTACACATGAATATATATTATTTAACAAATGTGACCCATAAACATATTTGATCAAGATGAAACTGAGTCTCATAAATAAACAAACTATATTAAATACAACAAATATATTGTATTTTAAATTAATTATCAATATCTTAAAAATTAAGAGAATTAGGTGTGAGACAACATTTATATAATTTTGTTACGTAGAAGCATTACCTGTTCTTAATTGCTCTATTTTTACTTTTCCAATTACAAAATAAAATTAATACTGATTTCATAAATTCCATTAAAAAATAAAGATCAAGTATCAATACTGCGTAAACTTTTTATTTTCCACATTCCTTGATTCTTTGAGAAATTCATACGGACTAGTATGATTCTTTGGATTTTGTATTTGGAATACTGGGATTTTCTCTTCTCTAGATATATGACAGTTTTGTTTCTCATCTTTAACATATAATAATCATATTTTTTCATATTATTATTTATGTTCTTTATTCCAATATACAACATGATATATTTCCAATATATAGACAAACCTACTTTTATAATATTTCATTTCATTCCAATTTCATGAGATTCCAACCAAACAAGCCAAAATGCATTTTAATTTAGGATATGTTAATTAAGACGTCAAAAACTTTCTAATTTATTTCTATGCATCTTTTAATGTAGTTGACATCTTGACTCCCTAACCATCTTACTTTTTTTTTTTTTAAAAAAAAAAAAACAAACTACACCTCCGCGATCTAATATCTTTTTTACGGGGAGTTTGTTTGTCTCGAGAACTTTTTAACTAAAATTTTTTAATCTAAAATTTTTTATTCTATATAATTATTATATTTTTAATTAATTAATTATTTTTTCTCGTAAAAATACTGTACTTTCAATCATTTTTACACGACTACACGAATATCTAACATATCCGTTTTAACTTTATTTTTTTTGTTCGTCATCATTATTTCTATTACATTATATTTTTTTCTCCGTTTAAAAAATTTACATAAAAACCTTTTGTCAAAAATTTTGTCACATTCCAAACACACCCATATTTTGTAAATAATTATGTTATTTATTTATCAATATTCTCAATAATACTAACTTTATATTATTCTTAGAAAATTTCCCCACAAATTCTTCTATGATATTTTTTTTTAGAAACCTCTAAGCAAAAGCAGACTCGAAGATCTTCTAGTCGTTCAAGATGAGGAACAAATGATCATCGGCCGCATGTGTTGACCGTAACACTCATTGGCATGATACCACTAAGTGGGTATTAGAACGCCGGAGTAGTGGGCTTTTCTCAAGTTAAGAGGTGGAACATGGTATTTTTATATTAAAAATTTATAAGAATGTCACACCTATTATTGTAATATTAATTGAGACGTGAGTAAATATATCAATAAAAAAAGAGATAGAGTTCTAAAAAAAATTAAAAAAATAAGAGAGGGATGATGAGATTTCTCCTGTCCAAAATCTCTTTTTCATTTTTAAGACATAACAATTTTGCTTTTCTAATTCTTAATATTACTTTTATTTTCGATATAATTTTCCGTCTTCTAATATTCCCACTTCCGCCCCTTCACCCATGGAGAAGAGGCGAGGCAACAGATTCACGTAAATAAAGACCTATAAATGAAAATAATCAAAAAATTGCTTTTTTTTTTTAAAAAAAAATGGCGGAACAACTCAAGGGTCAATGACTCTGCGCAAATCAATTTTTAAAATTTTTTTTTTTTTTAAATTTTTAAAATTTTGGCATGCGCGCGACAATCCAAATAAGCAAAGACAGACCCTTGGCCATATGCGTACAGATGCACGTTTGTGCTTGTAAGGGGTGAAAAAAGTCTAAGATTGATAATTGATCGGAGGATCCCATGTTTTGAATCTTTTCTTTTGTCATTATTTTTCAGCTTGTCCCAACCGCGTTACTTTCCATGCCTCGTCAGCTTCTTCTTCAATTCTTCCAACGTTACTTTCCATGCCTTGTCAGATTTCTTCATTTCTTCCAACCTTACTTTACAAGACCTTCCCCCGCTCCTCGGTCTTCCTTATCAATTTTTTTTTTTTATCTCATCAAATCACCCCACACACGCCACAACTGCAAGCCGTTCTCTTCTTCGAACCGGGTCTTTATCAGTCGGTAATTTAATCATCTTATTTATGCTTTATTGCCCATCCCCTCCTTTCAATTTCGCTTTGTTAATTTCTGCTTCTTCTTCATGCTTTAATTCAAGATTTTTGTATTCTCGTTTAGCTCTGGGGATACCCAAGATTGTGTATATCATCAGAATATGTAGTGTTTTTTTTAATTTTTATAATCAGTATTTGTAGTTTTTATCCCATGCCTATCTAATCTGTCTTCTTGCTGTTTTGCTTTACTCTGTTTTTCTACTCGGTGTGCTACTTGCATTATCACATAGATGATTTTGTTTTCTCTTTTCTTTTGCCAGGTTTTTATGTATTCCACCTATTTTCAGATTCCCCATTGGCTCCTCTGTCAACATGGGCTTCATGTTGCCGTATCTTCCACTGGGATACATGTCTCCCTGAATTTGTCGCTCCTTCTATATTACGCTAGGGTGCAGGGAGAAACACCCTAACTATGAAATCAAAATCCAATCCTTCGTTGAATTTTTTTAGAATAATTTATTTAATTAGCAAACCAAGTTTCTCTCAAAATAAGTTTTCAATGTCTAAAACGACGACAACATCATTCCTATGAAGATGAATGATCTTATTAAGTATTATCACATTCTAATGGATCTGCAAATATATATGAGCTTTTTTATAATATATGATTAATACATTTCTAAGCAGGTACAACCCAATAAAGATTCTGACTGGAATATTTTTTATTACATTATAAACAAATAATTTTAAACATTACCACTAGTTGAATTCAAATATCATCATCAGTACGGGGCACATTTGCTGGCAGCATACTAACTAGGGTGCAGCCGACTACACTTCAGTATATCGGGCGTGTTTGGAAAGCTATAAAACTTTTGGATGAAAAATTTTTGGTATAAAAGTTTTTGAATTTAAAAAAAATAATGTGATATGATAGGGGTAATGATGATGAGTAAAGAGAATAAAGTAAAAATTGATAGGTTAGTTTTATAAGAAGTTTTTGAAATAATTAGAAAGTATGGTAGTTGTATAGGAGGATGTGAAAAATGATTAAAAATAGTATAGTTATGGAGAGAGAAAAGTTTTAAATTGAAAAGTATTAACTTGACATTATTATTATTTTTTTTGTTATTGCCAATATCACCGAGTCTATATAATTTAGTTTTAACTAGCAGTTGTATGGCCAGCACACCGAGCAAGATAAGCTTTGGCTAGAGAGAGAATGTTGTTTATCATTATCTTATATGCAGTTTGGATGGGTCAAAAATGAAAAGAAATTGGTCTTAAAATTGTTTTTTAAAGAACTGCAAAGATAAATTACACACGACAAGAAGTGCAATTTTCTCACCAGTCAAAATTCTTTTCAGAATCATCAAAACGGCCCCACATTGAGCATCATTCTATAAAATTTAACCTTGGATGAAACAATAGATTCCAGATTGGAACCTGAGCTCGACTTATCAATACCTTAGTTACCAGCAATTTTTTTTTTACTCTGGTGAAAGTCTGGGAGACAACATCAGTCAAATATTGTGCCTCTGATGCTCTGTTTCTTCTCAACATCAATTTTTTGGGCGTTATTTTCCATATAATTAATATTCTTGATAGTATTGTGGTTATTATATATCTATTTGGTTTCTAACAGTGTTTAGCATTTAGTGGTTGACAATGCAAGTCCATTCCTCTGTTATGCTTGATTCTGTGTTCTTGAAGCATAGTTTTATGGATATCTGCTGCGTTTGATAATTTTGTATACGGCGAAATTCCATTCATATCTACAAAATTTACCCCTAATTCTACTTATGTTCATGAATTTTCAAAAATTCCTAATATATTTATGTATTTTGTCTAAAATTGCAATTATACCTACTCTGTTAGAGATTCATTAAACGGGCCTTTAGAGCCGCTGTAAAATGACGAATACACATAAGTCCTAATATAATTTGAGGTTGGTATGTTCAAATCTACAAATTTATATGTAAATAATATATAATTTTATAGTTTTAAAAGTGCTAAATAAGTCTTAATATAATTTGAGGTTAGTATGTTCAAATCTACAAATTTATATGTAAATAATATATGATTTTATAGTTGTAAAAATGCTAAAAATTCATTTGAATATGAATTTTTAACTATAAAATAATAATTAGGGATGAACATTTTAATCATTTTACAATGATACTAATGGTTTATTTAATAGATCCTCACAGGCATGAGTACAAGTGAAATTTTAGGTAAAATGCATTAGTATATTAAGAATTTTTAAAAAGTCGTAAGTATAAGTGGAATTATGGATAAAATCATGGGTATACATGAAATTTGCCCTTTTATATCCTCGTTTGTAATTAATGCAAGTCCCACGGTCTATTTCAGGGACATTTCTTTTACCAATTTAGGTGTCTTTGCTTCCTTTTCATTGTCTTCTAAATAAATTACTTTTGGCTTTTTCATTTTTCTCCATTTATATTATTACCCTAGTCCAGTTAGGGTATTCCTCTGGTTCTTTAATTATGCATGTTGAGGTTTTTAATGAGCAGATTGCATCTTTGGAAGTTGATTCCTTTCCTTTACCTCTTGGGAATCATTTTCAATTTGTTGGGGAGACTGAAAGTTTAACTCGGTCGTTCCCATTTTCCCATAGAAAGCTCGAATGGTATCTTAATCACATAAAAGTCTGTTCCAAGTGGTAATTTTGATCCATTGTCTATACTTTTGTAAATTTTTATGGTTCCTTGTTCATAATTGTGTTGAATGAATCCTGTATCTCAATTTCTGCTTCCAACAGCTCCTAAATGGATACAAATGTGGGTAGCAGCTCTGTTGAAATTTTACGGCAATATAAATTGGGGAGGAACTTGGGCATAGGAAGCTTTGGTAAAGTGAGACTTGCACGGCATGCAAATGGGCAAGAAGTTGCTGTCAAGATCATCAACCGTCAAACTCTGGATGGTGTTGATCTAGAAAGAGGTGCGAAATAATGAAATATATCTTGGTGGTGGTGATTAGCATTTCCTGAGGCCAATATCTGTGTTTTACATGCATTTTTTTTGTGGTGCAATAATTCTCTCAAGGGACCACATGGTATTCAACTATGCTTATTAGTTCATTAGGTGTATGGTTGTAGAGATGGAGCTTATGGATCATTCATATTGGCTTCGTCTTCCTAGTTAATATTTATTACAACTAAATAGTCCAACAAGTGTGCTAGTGCTTTTATGGCATGATAGGCATCAATATGATTTTTCCTTTTCCTTTTTATTAGTGTTACGGGAGATCAAGATATTGAGGCTACTCGAGCATCCTCACATTGTCCGTCTCTATAATGCTATAGAGACTCAAACAGAGTTCTATATTTTTATGGAGTATGTGAAGGGTGGGGAGCTTTATGATTATGTATCTGACAATGTTAGAATTGGAGAGGCTGAAGCTCGTCGTATCTTTCAACAGGTGACTAAGACAATTCTCTTATAGGAGCTTTCAACCTTTCTTCTGCACATGGATATAAATTGGTCGTATGAGATGGATCTAAGATTTTATTACACAATACCCTTGTTTATACCACCCTTGCTCTTCCCTTGTTGAACAGATTATATCAGGTATTGAATTCTGCCATCTCAATCGGGTGGTTCATAGAGACCTCAAAATGGAGAATGTGCTCTTAGATTCTGAACGAAATGTTAAGATCATAGACTTTGGTCTAAGCAACATCATGCAAGATGGCCGTTTCTTTAAGACTTTCTGTGGAAGCCCAGACTATGCTGCACCTGAGGTATAAATCGCACAGCAATCTGGAGTGCTGTTTGTGATATCTGATACAAAATTTTGTCCATATGATCACATTTGGATAACTCTTGGACAGATTTTGTCAGGTAAGTTATATGCAGGTCCTGAGGTTGATGTCTGGAGCTGTGGTGTTATTTTATATACTCTTCTTTGCCAAAGACTCCCCTTTGAAGCTGACAATTTACCACTCTTATATCAGAAAATAAAGGTATGGTATATTTTAAATTATGTTTATCGCAAGCTTTCCTCTCGCAGTAAAGCAAGAAGTTGTCAAGCCCATGTTTCTGACTCAATAACTGGTGCATATGCTTGGACATTTGATCTAGGAAAAATCATGCCCGATTAATTATGTCTTTGCTAACTCATACATTTGTTTAGCGTATGGGGTGAGATAGAATGAAAAGTGCATATTAATATGCCTGTGGCAACTAAACAGTGTATTACAAGGTGTAGGATCATCTGCTCCCTCTCTAGGATATGCCTTAGCCATTTGTGGCAGCCATTTAAACTAGCAAATTGTTTGGTATTACTTCTAAAATTTGTAAAATTTAGTTACTTATAGTAATGTGACCTTTGTTGACAGAGTGGAAAGTTTGTCCAGCCTATTTATTCGTCTGATTCAGCGACAGATTTGATCCGTAGGATCCTTGTTGTAGATCCTATTAAGAGATTAACCATTCCTGAAATTCGCCAACATCCATGGTTCTGTGATCATCATCTTCATCATTTGCCAGTGACCAATACAATACCATTGGTGGAAAAGGTACAAACCTTCATGCCACTTCATGATGGATTATGCTGTATGGGCTGTACATCGGCTCTTTTTTTTCTTTCTTTCTGAGATTTTAAATGACACTCATCCATTGGCACGAATACCTTTATTCCACCAACTAATAACTCAAATTCAACAACAGCTGACTAATACCTTAGTCAATATTAACATAACATTTAGGATATGCTCTTATCATTCAGATTATTTTTTATTAACATTACCAAACTTCTTGTTGATAATATCTGCCTCACGTCTAACAACTAGGAAGAAAAGAGGAGAAAAGTTCTCTGAAAAAGGTGTAAATAGGAGATCACAAGGTAAGAATAGATGAAATAGGAATATTAGAAGGATAATAAGAGACATGAAAAGGCTGAGAGAAAATTAACTGTGCTTCATTCACTAACTAAAAACATAATATAACTCATAACATTTTATAACATGTAACAGAAATTCATATAAAACTAATTGATAACAAACCAAAATAGATAATATTCCCAAAAATGCGTAAGTAGACGACCCTAAGGTATGGTGGGCATAAACCTCATTAATGTTCTCTGTCACCATCACTTGGATTCACTTAAAGAATAATGGTGAACACTAGCAGTCACATATTTGAAAAGAACATAATTAAATTTGCTTGTATTTTTATCCTGGAAGTTGGGCCTAGCAACAGGGGATTGATAGGTCATCTGAATATCTTATTTGTCATTATTGGTAAAAATGGAAGGACTCAGGTCTTCCTCTTTACTCTTCTAAAAGTCTTTATAAAATTATTCCGCCTAGTACATTTATAGCAGGCTTTCGTTGGTTCAGCTGTATTTAATAATATTTATTCTTTAAGAGATCATAGCAATCAGCCAAGCCTCATTCGATAGGGACTAATTTCTTATTCCAAGTCTGGAACTATGATTTGACAGTTCCTTTTGTAGACTTTTGGATGCTCTGTTTTGAGGTACGATGTTTCCTTAAGGAAAGCCTATTAATGTTATTTTTTTTATTTAGGTTCTTGACACTGACAGTGGTTCGTGTAGCTTTACTGATAGAGTTCTGTTCTCTAGCCTTTTTAAGAGTTAAATAATTATTTTAGGCTCATAAACCAAATTCATTAATCATATTAATGCTGAAAAACATATTGCTTGTGCTAACTCCAAACTGGTAATCCATCTGATCTAGCGCTATTGGAATATCTGGTGGTCTTTTTTTTTCCCATTGTCTTTAATTTTCCCTTAACAATGCTTGAAAAATAAGTTGCAAGGTTCAAGGAAAAATTATCTCGGTTCATTCTTTTATGGAGTGTGATGGTTGATTTGAATAATTGGTGGAAAATGATCTCCTTATGTGGTAAAACTTCATTCTAACTTGGAAATCATCTTTTAGGCTTTCATAACATACGGAAAATGCTTCTATTGTGCAAAATTTTCGGTCCATATGAAAAATGACACTATCACTTGTAGGAATTCTCCTTTTTACCAATATGTTTTTGCTGCTTACATAAGCATGGCCTGTTGATTTTATGTATAGATGGGCTGTGATGGGCCTAAAACTTAATAGGGCATCATCCACAAACCTCTCAGTGATTCTCACAACTATCACTCCAACATGCAATACTTCGGGAGTGTAGTTTTTTTGCAGAGTTTGCATTGCATTTATGGATTCATAACACCAGCTTCTTGGTTAAGTTGTAAAATAGACATGGGTTGTTACCAATTGATATTTGTCACATTGACCATCACCCATCATTGTTGCTACAGGGACCTATTTATACAAGATCACATTATGAACATATGGACACAAAGGAGCATTTGGATTTATGTCTAAGGCCGCAGTCCACCTCTAAAGAAAGTAAATGGGCAATTGGTCTTAAGGTCGTTTCATCTTTATTCCATCCCTGCAACAGTTATTTTTGTCTCTTTTAATTTGGTGTGTAGTAATTGGCCTGACAATAACTCAAACATTACATGAAGCAATATGCATAGGAGATGTGGTCCATGTGCATGATACTAAATCGGGTCTGCTGAACACGGAAAATTCCAATTATCTACAGTTGAGGATTTCTTATGAATCATTTTTATTCTCATCCATGTTCAGCTAGTTGCCTGATTGATGTTTAATGAGGTCAACTACCAATTCAGCGCATATTAGGGGCATGACAGTTTGTCTTGTGGCTGAAGATGGGGTAGTGGGTATCAAAACGTTCATGTGCCGTTGTATATTTTACTGATGATTTATTCATTTATTTTTTTTGTCAACAGTCTGGAGCTCCACCTGCTGTAATAATGGCTGAGGTTCTGCAAACATTTAAGAGATTGAATGTGTGCTGGAAAAAGATTGGACATTACACCATGAAGTGCAAATGGTTACCTAATTTGCCAAGATATCCTCAACCTGCAGTTGATACTACCCTACGCATGAATAGCTTCCTCATGTCTGCTCCTGCAAATACTGTTGGCAATGTAACTGGCGGAGTATCAGATGCTGCTGTCAAGTTCGAAATGCAGGTAGTTTATTGTTAAACAACTCTTTTGTCATTGTCTAATTCTGATTAACTTTTTTGGAAAATATATTGATTGACTTTTACGCATTCAGAAAGTTTTGAAAGGGGTTCTATTATTATTATTATTTTGGGATTGCTGAGATCTGTTCAGAAAGGGTGGCAGATGGCATTCTCAGTTGTTTTATTTATCCATCCTTAGTTCAACCAGAGAAGGAATGCTTGTCCGATACAGACTAGCTGAAATTCACAGAGCGAAAAAACCCTTCCAGAGGAGATACTTAGTGTCAATTGATTCTTGATAGCACCATGTTTCTCCTGATTATCCATTTTCCCCCTCATCTGTCTTCCAAACAAGTGACTGATCTGTGGTTATTTGAGTTTTGGGTGCCCCAGCCAAGATAGGGAGCTCAGCTAGATATGCTGTCTTGAGAAACTTCCCCATTATAACAAGAAGAATTTACATGCATTTTACCAACTGTTAAGTACTTATTTCTAAAATATCAAAATGAATGATATTAGTCTTTTTTGTTTCCTCTGTTGCCAACCCATCTTTTTACAGCTTTACAAGACGCCAGATGAGAAGTATCTGTTAGATTTGCAGAGGGTCAATGGATCACCTTTCTTATTCTTTCAGATCTGCTCTGAATTTATGGCTCAGCTCCTGATCACATGATCTGATTCTTCCGACAGAAATCGATACAAAAAATTGGAACTTTCCAATTCTCTTGTAGAAAATTTGTGAGATTTGAAAGTCACAGACAGCTGAACTTCCCGTATACAAGTAAATTTTGTGTGAGTTCAGATTCTTATATTCTTATCTTGGTCTGCTTTTCTATCCAAACTTTTCATCGTAGAAATCAATTTTGATGAAAGGACGTTTGTCAATATGTATATTTGTATGTTTTATCAGGCTATCTTTTTCTCCTAGTGGGCAATGATTGGAATGTAGTCATTAATTGCGTGCGATGCCACACGACGTGTTTTCATCGCTGATTCAAGAGTGAAGTGACAAGTGATGTACGTGGGGACAAAGTCTGGCAAAAATCTCCCAAATCGGGACTATATTCCTATAATTTTTAATACGGGCTCTCATAGAATTCATTACTGATTGAGTACATAAACAATTAATATAAAAAGGAAAAAAAAAAAAAAAAAACTCCGGAAAAGGCTTAAAGATAGATCTCAAAATATTCATCAAGGAATATTGATTTACTGATTCTCTGCTTTCTCTGATAAAGGCATCTAGCAGCACCAGAATTTCATTTAAAATGATAAAAAGTGAGATCCAGGTGAGAGAGGGTAGCAGAAGGCTGAAGGCATTGCCTCTCACTTGAACAGGACCAACGAAAATGCTAAAAACAGAAAAAGAAAATCATCAGTCCAATGTTGAAATACAAATATTGAAGGTAGTCCTTTACATAACTGATGTGGGAAGACGCAATAATCTCTCCTTCGTGCTTTGGGTCTTCGGTTGGATTCCCATCAACCTATTTTTTCCAGTCGACTAGAGTTCTATCATTCTTGCTCTGACGTCAACGTTGAGTACTTATGAGCCTTATTAAGCCCAGAAGCTAGCTTTAGAGAAGATTTTTTTCTCATACTTCTAATTGAACATTCAATCCATTTTCACAAATTAGAATAACCTAATAAAGATGATGAGTGCAACTTGAGAAGGGAAAGCATGTTATGTTTTTGGATTTTGTTGTATTAGAGTTAGGGGTGGTAATGGGGGGCGAGTTAACTCATGACCTAGCCTTGATCTGACCCGTTTTTGACAGGGTCAAATTAATATATTTTTTTTTGACTTGGTACAAGGACGGGTCAGAAATTTAATCCGAATTCAAAAATAAGCTAAGGTGGGTCGACCATGTCCCGATCTATCTTAATAAATTTATTAACCTATTTTAATAATTGTATATTAATGTATTTTAATAAATTTATACTATATTTCTCATGTTTCGTTTTAGTAGTGATGTAGTTTTTAATAAATAGTAAAATATTGAAGCATATAATATTGAAATTTAGTACGGATGAATTTTTATGTTTAATAAGTATATAAATTCTTAAAATTATCTTATTTGACTTGCATTTTTTACACAACTGCTGTTTCAAAACTGGTTCGATGCCAACCGAAAGTTTATCCTGAGATTTATTTAAAAAAAATAAAAGTCAAACCGACCTTATCCTAATCTGGTATAAAAATATAGTCAAATTTAATTTTTAAAAAACAAGGTTAGCCAGCCCTGATTCTCACCCCCAATCATAGTAGTATACAAAGAAGGTAGGTTTATATTAAAAAAAAGTTGTTGATGGAACCATCATGGGTTAAAAGTTTAAGGAGTTTGATATCTAAATAGACTTTTGGTGCTAAGAGTATGTAAGACAATCACAAGAAGTTGTTGATCTAAAATTTTTAACTCTTCACAGCTACTTCATTTTCTAATTATTTTTTCAAAGTTTCCTATATAACTATTCAAAATTTTAATCATTTTCTACTGACTACTCATATAACTACAACTATCTATTTTAATTTAATTTTCTTTACTTTCCATTATTACTTCTTTCATATATCAGTTTCAAAATCTTTTAAAGCAAAATTTTTTCGAGAGTTTTAGTCATTCCCAAACGTACTTATAAGTTTCATGAGCGCCAAACAACCAATTACTAGGTTTATTTTTCAGGCTATCTCAAGAGTTAGATTGAAGTTATTAGGACTCTTGGGGGCACTGTCGCTAGAGACCCGGTGCTAGATTAAAGATATTATTAGGTGGGACAGTGCTAAAAGAATACACAAAAGCACCGGTACAGTTGGATTTCAATAAAGCTGCAGCGTATCCGAATCCTCCATTATTAGAGATTCCACAGGCTGCCATATCCAGAACGAGAAATATGATTTTCACTAAAAGCGGTTTACTGAACTACTTTAATTTAGATTCAAAATTCTTTTTATTTAGGCACACGCCTGTTCACAACTAGGATGGGTTGCAATAGGATGTAATTTAACATTTTCCAAAAATATTTTCTCATTCCCAAAAAATAACAACTTATTTTCTCATTTTCAATAATTTTTTTTTTCCAATTTTCATGCAAATATAGTATACTCATTTCCAATATACAAATTTTCATTATATATCATCATCCAATTCTCATCTAATCTAAGCCATGAACAGGAAATTAATTCTAACAAGCACAGCTTAGTCAACCAACGTCCACCCAACCCAACCCGACAATTTCAAGGGTCTGAGAACATAATAAAATTTGGGTTCAGCCAACCCGAATCCTATCTGGTTTGAGTCTGGCTTTATAACAACTCAATTCGAAATCGTACGAAATTCCCTCACTGTAATTAACTTGATTTACTTTTAATAAATATAACCTGAATTCATAATTAATTGAACCTGAATCCGACTTACTAGGTTATTGTTAGGGCTAAGTTTTAAAACAAAGTTTTAATTAGGATGACGAATGACCCAAGTGGCCAAGTTGCACCCCTTATTCAACGCACCAATATAATTGCAAATAACCACATGGTTTTCTATAATAATTCTACACATGCCCGTGCAATCGACTTTTCGTCCTCAATCGTTTAAATTTTTTTAAAACGTCAATACCGTCACGAGAATATGGTATTTTTTTTTTTTGATGGTTGAGAATATGGTATTAATGTTAAGGATAATTCCTCAGTTCCTCTAAAATGGATTTTTTTCAAAAAGTCGAATGTCGTTCCAGTAACATTGTAAGCACGCCTCCCGCATTAGCAAAATTGAAAATAACCACAAAACTGAGGGTTTTGTCTCAACTAGTAAAAAGGCATATTTTTATGCTAAAAATAAAATTGTTTTTCTCCTTCTTAGTTCTATCTTCTATGGCGGCGACGTTTTTTTTCTTTTTTCAGTGGGCTTTTTTTTCTGCCGTGGCTCAGTGGGCTTTTCTGCTTCCATCGGAGGCTCCGCGGGTCCTTGTCCTGGTCCGATGCTTAGAAGCCGTCGGCGAGGCATGACCAGCCCAAAACCAACAGATTGCGAAGCAACCGAGGTGATATTTTGCCCCGTCACCAGTGCGTACAAAAACTCCTGAAGATTTTGCAGAAAGGATACATTATAGAGAATGCAGGACATACACTATACTACAGCCAAGAAGACAGCAAGAGAGCGCCCCTGAGATTTTAAGGAAGAGAAATACTCCAACTAGACCGAGTTTAATACTTTCCATAAGGAGTTTTCCAAATAATGTTAAGAGCTGGGTTGGAACAGACTCTCAATGAAGTCCGAGAAGCTCATGCTGTCAACCATGAAATAGAAACTGTACCTCTGTAGGAGGCAAGCATGCTTCTGGAGAATCTGCCCCTGCAAATGTTGAGAAGAGGAGCACCTGGGCTAAGATCCCTAGCATGGCGAGGGAGCGCAACAGCTTCTTCAAACCAACCATTTCTCTGTCTTGAGACTTCTCTATTCGGTAGAATTGCTTCGCTTCTACCCTGCAATAACACTAATCTAGTTCCTAAAGAAAAACTTAGTTATCAACAATTTGTGGAATATTCTATCTAAAGTATAGTCTCCTACTTTAACTGAGCTGATAATTTTAAATCCAATAAGTAAATTTGACTTTGATTTAATCATCAAGGTGAGCAAAAATAACGGCAGTTTGATTCTTTCTTACAATAAATTCAGCCATATTACAAAAGTAAGAACTGAACACCAACTGTTTCAATCTCCCATGCATTTGTAATTTCCTCTCAAGAGAACTTTTATTTTGCACCCAATACTGTAATCACAACTACAATGTTCGGCCGCTACACAATCAAAACACAGTAGCACTGAAGCAAGTCCACTGAATCCAAATTGCTAATCTCTCAAAAGTAAATGTAATATTTATTGACTGCATATATAAATTATACTCAGATACATTACAGTGGTTATATCATTCCTTCAACGGTTTCAAGCCAACAGACATCTTATTCCAATCAGAGATGATTTTTGTGCAAAATAACTAATCTAATCATGCATTCAAGATATTGGTCATTTATTATGCCGATCTGAAAGCAGTGTTCCAAGTTTAAAATGATGCTGAAATATGAATATGCAGAAATTCCAAAACAGATGTGTCATGGAGTTGACAGTAGCTGAAATCCTCTGGCAAGCTGTCCAACAATGATCAAAACTGGCTCTTATTTCATGCCTAACAATTGTGAGAGGGAAAGATGAGCTGCAGCAACAAAGATTCATATCAAATGATTAAAGAACTGATTGACAGTCCCTCTAATCCAGATGCAATCGATCCAACAAACAGATATAACCAGTATTGATTCTACACATGGGTTCAACCAAATGACTGTCTTGCTGAAACATTGAAACCAAATGATCTAATAAAAAAAACATTCCAATAGAAAAGACATGCTCACTTAATCGATTTCAATTGCTGAAACATTGAAACCAAATGATCTAATAAAAAAGACATTCCAATAGAAAAGACATGCTCACTTAATCGATTTCAATCAATATGACAAACCTGATCTAAACAGCTTCCACAATACCAGATGCGGCTGGTCCATTCATTCCATGCATGGATGCAAATACGCAAAAACCAGACAATTAATTATTCCAGGATATCAGATGGGCTAAAGAAGAAATGGAAAGTGATGTGATGAGCCCTGCAGTTTATGCAGAAAACAGGTTTTATTTCGTTCACTTCCTCAAACCCAACTGAGGCAATTCCTTTGAACACAGAACACAGAGATGTGATCAATAGAAGAAAAGCATCTTCCATTGATACCAATCACAATACCACAATGAAAACAGCAACTCAAAAGGGACACATTAGAAAACTGACAATCAGCAAAACCAATCCAAGCAAATGATATGTAGCCGGCCTTTTATGCCATGCATAAGCTCATATAAACAAAACTGAAAAATTAATTATCCAAACGAAGACAAACAGGCGAAACACCAGATAATGAAAAGAGAGATAATCCTCCATCTGCAATCTATTTGACAAATTTAGCATGCTGCAATTAATAATCTGGTCCCCGATTTGAGCTCAAAGCATGAAAGCAAGATGCATCTCTGCCCACGAAAAGGATCAACCAAAAACATGAAAAATAGAGGGCAGAACTCATAAACAAAATAACAAAAAAATCTGGATTGACCAAAAATGAATTCGGACAATTAATGGGGATGAATAAAATCATTCCAATATTCCAAAACAGGTATAAAATCAAATAGAAATCAAGAAAATTCAAAGCAAACGAAGAGAGACTCGGCTATTTTATTTCACGCTACCTGGCTTAGATGGAAGAACCAAGACTCCAAAATCAGATGCAACCAAATCCCGTTCCAAAACAGCAGGAATGCATGCCGCGATCAAGAGAAGAATGAAAGAGCTTGCGAAATGCCGTCCGAATTCAAAGAGCCCCGCTGCGAGAACAATTCGTTATGGTTTTATAGCTGTTCATTAGGGCAGCATGATGAGATTAATGGAAGCTTAAATGGTTGGGCCCATGACCGAATACAATGGATGATCTCCATCCCCTAACTAACCGCTGTCATGGGGCAAAGTGATGATTCGGGGTTTTCAAAATTGCATGGCAACACCAGTTTGGGAATGCCAAAACAGCCCTTAGTTTTCCAAAATGGCGAAAACACACCATATAACATGTAAATTATAGGTGTGTTTGAGAATAGTTTAGTAAAAGTTGTCGAATAATGTAATATGGGTTTGCAATTTCAACGCAAGTGCATGAGTAGTAAGTTGTAATATATAAATTATTGATCCATAGAGAATTGTAATATTTACATCAGCCCAATCTAAGTCCAATATTCTTCCTAATTTACTTAAAAAACTATACTGATTTATGCATTACGTACTTTAACTATAATTATAACAAGAATTCTTTCATTAATTATAATTGAATTAAACTGTAAAACATTTATTCAAAAAACTAAATATCATTTATATTTGTCGATAAAAAGTTGAATCAATTATATTTGCGGTATTTAATTTGTAAATAATTACAAATATGTTAACTCTTTAAAATTATTAAATACATACTAATCAACTCTTTAAAATTATTACATATATACTAATCAACCATGAGATAAATAAGTCTCACTTTTATTAAACTTATTGAGATAGCAATTTCATATAATTTCATTACATTAATTGTACTTAGCATTATCTTTTAATTAAATGACCAATTTCATCAAAATCAAATATATTATAAATCATATAAATATATTCATGTGCAACTTTTGAATAAATAAGTTTTCATAATCAAAAGTATATTTTAGAATTAGTTTATGTGAATGTAAATGTTCAGTGAATTGGTTGTTTCTATTGATAGATGTCAAGTTCCATTGGTTTAAGAATAACACAAATTTCAACTCAAAACTAAAATTGAAACTAATGCTAACTTGGTTCAAAATTAACCCAAGCCCAAATTCTAATATTATCGTCAGGGTTTGGATTCACTTAAACCATGTAGGCTTAAGGTAAGAATTTACCTAAATGGGATACAACCAAATCTGAATTACACCCCTAACAATTGCGCACATCAAATTAGCACCAGTTTGTTATCTATCTTGATGGACAAATTCGTTATTGTTTGTCTTTCACGCATAAATATACACACATATTTGTATATATGAGCTTATCTAGTGCAGTTTTTAATTGTATTATAATTTTCAGTTGGCATAAAAATAGGCCCCAAGTGTACTTAAATATATTAATATTTTATAAAATTATTTATCCATGTCCAAACTATATCTTAAACAGTTTATATGCTGAAAAACAACTTCAAAATTATTATTTACATCAAAATATTTTATTATGTTGAATTTATACTATTTTTAGGTGAAACTCATACACATATCCACTTTGGATGAAAATTAGCATGCTAATAAAATAAATAATTTTAAATACGATGGATGAAATAGATTATCATTTTATAATCATGTAGGGCCTGTTTGAGCCATTTATACTATAACTTATTATATAATTATATATACCTAAATATATATATATATATATATGTGAGAAGTTTTCATGTGCATTTATATGCACCATAAGTTGTAGTGCATTTAGCTTAAAATAGACCTCACACGATCATAAATATATACATCTACTTTAGCCATTGCATTTACAATTATTTCTTTTATTAATATACTAATTTTTATTCAAATTGAATATGTGTATATCCCCGTCTAAAAATGGTACAAAATCAATGTGATAAAATAGTTTAATGTAAATATCAATTTTAAAATTAATTTTTAAGACGTAAACTTTCTAAAATATAATTTATATACAAATAAATGATTGTATAAAGTACTAATATATTTAAGTATATGTAAGACCCAAATAACTAAAATGCATATATGACTTATTTTGAACTAAATGCATTGTAATTGATATGACCAATTGATAGAATCCATTCTTCGAATCCCATATCAATTGCAAGATTTAAGAATTTTACTCAAAGAATTAATGGATTACAAGGATTGGAATTCAAGATTCCATTACAAGGAATCACAAAACTATTCTTCAAGCTATTCTATCTGCTCTCCGGCTAAAACTCACAACTAATGAAAAATACATGGACAATCCTCCCTCGTCATCTCTCTCCCTCACCTATTTATAACCCAGGCCCACCGATTAGCCAAAGCCCACGAATTACTAACCCATCAGAAACTTACGAATAAGCATGTCACACTAATAACCGATCAAAGCATGAACCTTCAGTCACATCCTAGGATTCCTACCATCGAAATCAAACCAAAGCTGTGAGTTGATGCCCGTTCATGCAATGTCCTTTTAAGTGTGTATATATATCCCAACTTCGTGTATTGCGTCATCATGTTTTCTGGTTAAGTCACGAAAGAGAGCCAGAATGCACTCTCTGTATCGCAGATAAGCTAAAATAAACAAGTGCACAGGTATTCCACAGTCCACATCCCATCTGAAAAATAAATAAGATGGCCCAAGAAATAATCTTGGATTTCACTATTCTATCTATGGCTAGAGTTCTGGCAGTGGTTTGTGTTGTTGTGCTAGTGCTTGCTTGGGAGGTGGGCTGGTCTATGGAGAGCAAGTTCTGGAAGATGACAGGAAAGGGTAGGATTGCACCCACATTTCCAGCTTTTCCAGAAGAGGTTGTTGCTGCTCATTAGTCTTAACCCTTTTCATCCAACCTCAAGAGGTCACGACCCAGGCCAAGGCCATTCAATTAATGGTTGAAAGAGCAGCTTTCCACACTGCAGGGTAATGTCATGGGCCTTTGTTGAACCTTTTATATGTGAAATTTTATATATTTACTAATACCTCAATTTATTTGTAGTTTGTTTGAAGACTTTTATCGAGCTCTCAAAATCATCCAAATTCCTCATGATAGATCATCATTCAAAGTCCAAAGGCAAATGATCAGCCACCCACCAGTCCTAGAGTTCATTTGAGAGAGACCCAACTTGTAACCATAGAAATCCAGACATAAAAACCGAGTATATATTCCAACTGGGGGTAGAGATTTCCATGGCACACCTAAGTAATGTCGCTTAAGGATGTGTTTGGGAAGTGATAAAACTTGATGAAAAATTTTAATATAAACATTGTCTAAATGAGAAAATCATGTGATATGATAGAGAATTGTGTAGAAATGACTGACAAGTAAGATAGTTTGAAAAATAGATTATTTGCATAGAGCGAAAAGTTTTAGATTGAAAAGTTTTGGTTGAAAAATTTTATTATAAAACAAACACACCCTAAATCAATTCTTCCGAGTATAACATCATCTGAAGCTTGGAGTCTTTAATTTTTTTTTATTGCTTTGAATTATACCGGAGACTCGCACTCCACCAACAATCGAAACCGATATAAACACTCACATCCCACATGTCATACCATTGGATTATGCCTAGCTGATAAAACTTTGAGACTTGAGAGCGTTTGATTCCAATTATACATTTTGCACGCTGGTATATATTTGATTTAATCAAATATTTCACTTTCAATGCATGTATGGCATCATTTTCGATTGTGACTTAAGGCATGTTTGACATTCAACAAGTGTAGGATGAAATGGTATGGTAAATATATTTTTCAACAACTAATTTTACAATAAACCACCCTATTTTTTCTACGTTACATTTATATGATAATTGTTTTTCCTTCTAGTTACCCTATTTATTCCACTTTTGCTCATACTATTTCATATCAAATTGCACGATTTCCAAAATATTCTCTTTCCCGTTACTAAACATGTTGTTACCCAATTATATAAATATAGATAGCTTTAGCTGAATATTGATGGACCGGACCCCACTTCGAACAGGAAGCTCTGCTTTTGTCATTTATGGTGACGCTTTGTGTTTGGAAGACTACAAACCGGCATAGCAGGATGATAAATTCCCATCAAACAGAGTAATAATCTTTATGAAAACCATCATTCAAAATTTTCAATTATTATTTATACCTTTTCATTATTTATCTATATGTATTCTTTGTTTTGTAATGATTTGCCTCCATTGCTGCAATCGCTTGTCTATTTTTTTAGACACGTATGGGGTATATTGCAGTATTGGGGAGTGCATGAATGGAAATGACATTCTAAAAGACAAAATAAAACAAAATTGAAGTGTACTAGATTTTATATTTGATAAACTAAATAAAAAATTTAAACAAATGATTCAAGAAATAAAAACAAAAATTTAAAAATAAAGATAAATGATTCAATTTTGATTTGATTGAGAAGTGATAAAAATTTTAAATGAAATTTTTTTGATATAAAAGTTGTTAAATTCATAGTAAATAATGTGATATAGTCAGAATAATGATGAAGTGTAAAAAGAATAATGTTGAAATAAATAGATTAGTTGTATTAGTAGTTATATAGAAATAATTAGAAAATAGGACAATCGTATAGTAATATGTGAATAAATAATTTTAAAATATGGTAATTATGAAGCCTGAAAATTTATAGCTTGACATTTTGTTCTCATTGCCAAATACTTGTAATTGTTGTGCTCTAATTGAAGTGTCGCATAACAAGGATGTGCAGTGTTCACAAGAGTGTAAGACAAGGGAGAACATCCTTCCGTCATTGTCATTTTATCATTTCTATGTTCTTTTTTGGGCCATGATCTTGTGTGGCTGGCCGCATTGACGTTTTACCATTTTTTATACAAATGAAATGCAGACCCACTTAAATCTTTCATCATGTGAAATTTGGCATTTTTAATTTGTTTAGTATAAGGAAACACAATTGCAAAATTTTACACGATGGAAGATCTAGGTAGAGCCCGCATATGTATAAAAAAAAATAAAAAAAAAAATAGCAGCTGATCGCACAAAATCGCCACCCTGTTTAATAGCCTCACTATTAAAATATACTCGTTTCCGAAATGCTGTAGTTTCATACGTCCTCGACAGAAATATTTAAGTCGCCCATTTCGGTATGGTCTGCCAAGAACAGGAAAAAATCGAACCGTCCACAAGCACTTTGCTACTGGCCATTTCATAAAGCAGCGCTTCCATTAGGACCATTACTTCACCACTAGAAATACCCATTCAGCACCACCGCAATCAATCACGGCACACCAATAGCATAAATCTAAATCATTCCTTGTTCAAGACTCTTGGAACTTTGATGTATGGTTCGTCATAGCTGGGAACAGCTTTTAACAGAGCCTCCCTGCACATGTAAGGAAGAAAGAGAGGTAAAGAAATCAAATTGTTGTCCTTTTACAAAAAGGGAATTCTTAAAGCAACCAGTAACCAGCACAAAAATTCTGTTTCAGGTTGGGCAGGACTAAAAATCAGAACAAGGATTTAGGACAGTCTTATGCATGGGAGAATCAATGACGAAAAATTTCAGTTAGAACAATCTTTTGCTTAGCGAAAAATGCTCAATCGGGAGAATTTGATGATAGAAAACAAAGGAATGTAAAGAACAATGTTTGACTTACTTGTTCTCAAATGTCACAGCAGAATCTGGTCGCAGATTATCACTAGCCTCAGTATCTGTGTGTGCAGTAGCAACAGTAACAACATAAGCCAGTCGAATATTCATGACAGGGTTAAAAATATAAAATAGAAGCTCTACACAAACAAATTTGTGTTAACATCACACTTGAAGATTTCTGCTGGTGCATGTGAAGCATACGCCAAGGTAATCCCAGTGGAAGCTGATGCTGGTTGAGCACCACACGATATGAGATGATATGATAAAAATGGACTTGCATTTACATCAGAAATATGCTTTAAATGTTGGATTATATCAGCCAGTGTGTTGTTTTTACCGTTGCCTTCTCTGATATATTGTTAATCTGGTATACATTTTGCGATAATACACCAGCCAAACTCTAATTATCAAATTTCTTTCCCATTTTGTAAGACTCAGTTATGAGCAAGTGAATCAGCAAAGTTTTAACAAAATCAAAACAATTTGTTGAATTCTAGCATTTTTGAACAGTCAATAAGGCACTATTTGTTTGCATCGAACCAACGATTTGGAGATGGTATGAGGCAAGAAAACAAATCAAAACGAATGATCTTTTCTTTTTTCTTTTTTCGAATAAAAAAAAAAAATTAAAAAAAAAAAATTTTAGCACAAAACATTCACAACAATGGATACAAACTAGAACAATTTTTTATCAGGCCTGAACCACAAAAAAAAAGTCCAAATTTACAGATAAAAAGACATACATAAGCAACAGTCCATGTCTGTTGTCAAGGGATGAGCAGCTAGCTATGATCTTACAGTGTAGGAAACTGGTAGGTCATGCAAGCAACAACTACGATAGCACAAAGTTCGAAATGAAACCAATTACATGGACACGTTGCTTTTAGTCTAGATTCAAATGACTCATCCAATCCAAAAGGGCTGATAATTACCAGCTCGAAGAGTGGGCTCAATGCTTTCAAGGTCAACAGCTTGGAGCTGTCCAAACCTAGCAAATGAAACAAGTTAACAAAAAAAAAAACTATAGCTAAATTAGAGAAAAAATAAATAAAAATCACCAGAGCACCACTAACAAACAGAAAAAGCCCCAGAAGGGCATGACAAGTTACCACACAAATCAAATCTGTGTTGTTGGAAGCAATGACTCCTTGAAAAAAAATGGAAAGTGTTGTTTGAGGAATATGCTCAAACACATGGAAATTATGAAAATTGCCTTTTTATAAATTAATGGGGCATCTTAGTTAAGCATTTCACGTGAAGGCCAAGCCGAAGGAAATCAAATGAGCAAAAGGCAAAACACTAGTACCAGTCAATCACTTGCCGAATTTTGGGACCAAATTCCTCAACCTGCAACAACAAACCAATTCCAGAACATGAAACACTCAAAACCATATCTTCAGGACATAATTCCCAAAAAAAAATTCAGCGATGCGAATCAAATGGGATGGGAGAACTGAAGCTGCAAGAGAATTTGAGTGAGAGAGCTCGCCAACCTCTTTTGGGGTGAGAGATATCCTAGCAGTGTCGGCCAAGCGGGGCACGTCTGGAGGTTCGAGGGAGCAGCACATGGAGTAGCGGCGAGGAGCAACTTTGGAGCGGGCGTAGGACGTGCAGAGAAAGGAGCCGAAGAGCTGCGCCCCCACCGGAGCCACTCCCGTTCTCAGCAATACCACCTTCCAGCAGGCCATAGCATTCCAACCCCGAGTACCAGCTTGCTCCCGCCCCCCAGCAGATAGGGAATTAGCGACTAGGGAGGCGGCGACCTCACATAATAATACAATAATATTGTTATGTCAGATCAGATAAATGTTCTACTCAGCTCTCCAATTTAAGGAATTAAATGTTAAATCATTTTAATTTTTTAATAAAAATGATGTTTAGAGTTATTTTTGTATTCCAATTAAGCCTAATACCATTAAAAATTAAACAAATTTTAATTAAAATGTTTTAAATTTAGTCTTAATTTATAACAAATTCTTAAACATCTTAAAAAGCCAACTTATGCCGCATATTAATTTACTAATCCACCTTTGGTTTAATGTAAACGTTTGCGCAACTCTCTTTTTAATTTTTTTCCTCATTAATACATGGGTCAAGTATAAAGTACGACAGTTTGTTGTTATCGCTTGATACCAAGAAAGGAGTGCGCAGAATCGTACGAGTGAAAGGTTTGGGATTCAAATATTCAAATATATCTTTGTCAGGTTTCTAATTATCTAAGATAACACAGTAAGTGACAAAGTAAGAAAATCAAAAGAAGTATTAGTCTTATGCAGTGTTTGTCAATAAATAAAAATTTTCTAATAAAACTTTTCACACTCTATAACTAATTTATTTTTTAATTATTTTTTCATATTTTTTTATATAAACTATTCTATGTTTCAATCATTTCTTCCCAATTACCTATAAAATTAACATATCTATTTTAACTTTATTATTTTTACTCATTATCATTACTCTTATCATATTATATCATTTTCTATTAATTTAACAATTATTACACCCCAAAATTTTTCATCTAAAAATTTTATCATTTCACAAACACACTTAACTGAGATGTTATTTTAAAAAATCAAAAAAATTATAAACGATATATTTAAGGGGTACAGATCTTGTTTCATATACTAATTTAGACATGAATATTTATATTTATTTAATCAAATCATGCACATCTTCTATTTGAATGGAACTTGTCTCCTAACTAAATAATTGAGGTTAAATATAATAAATGAAGTAAATTTTACAATTATTATAGAACAAAATAGATATAGTTACATAAAACCTTTTGGTGGTTAGGTTGAATTACACAAAATAAATTCCTTATAAAGGTGGGTTCAAATTTAATAGAACCGATTTCCTTTAATGCTTTGTTATGCTGTCACTAGAAGTCTCATATATTAAGATATGCGATTACTATACAAACGTTAAAGGCTCTTAATTAAATAGTACTAGTGCGCGCGCGCGTGTGCTGTGTAAGAGTTTGGGAGTTCCAACTTGGACTGACGCATTAGATCCCATTTACACAAAAAATGCATTAATTTTTAAAAATTAAAAAAATCTAAAAATCTTAGTAAAAATTGATACATATGTTAAATACACTTTTATTAATAGTTCTATAAAAAAATTTAAAAAATAAAAAAAGTTTAACAGCACCTAAGTGCACCAAGCTTAAGTGCACTTAAGGTGCACTTAAGGTGTACAGAATCACATTCCTTAAGTGGTTACAACTCTTTGTATCTATATGAGTGATTTAATAAATTATTATAATATTCTGCTGGTGGTGATGAATCTAATTGAATTTTCTATTTTATATGCCTTATATAAATCTGAAGGGTACAAGCAACACAACTCTAAGACTCGAATGCCAATAATTTTGGTGTTATAATTAAATAAACGATGTTAATTATGATGACTGAATTAGATGGCCCAAATACAAAGGTTTCCCAATTTATTTTTACCTCTCAATGGACCGGCTACAGAAGCTCACATCTATGGAGTCTCTCCAATTGAGGCCTACCTTAATTATAGTTTTGACATCTAACTAGTGACATTGTTTAACGCCATTTTGTTTATCATGGAGAAAAATCATTTCAATCATAGTTTTGGGTGGCATGCTTGCTAAAAAAAGTGTAATTATGTTTAAATTATGAAAAGTATTTAAAACTAAAAGGAAAAATGTATTTGATGGTGTACATGTTGTATTAACAGCTTTTAAAATCGGTATATATATCTAACAAGTGACATTGTTTAACGCTATTTGGTTTATCATGGAGAAAATTAATTTCAATCAGTTTTGGATGGGTTATGCTTGCTAAAAAATTTATAATTATGTTTAAATTAGGAAAAATATTTAAAAATACACAGGAAAAATGTATTTGATGGCGTACATGTTGAATTCACAACTTTAAAATTGGCATATAAATTGAATAATTTTATTATATTTATTTTACACTTTTATGACATGAGTGAACATGTCCTGGAATGGGATGAAACTTAGTTTCCTAATTAAATAAATAATTTTAAATGTAATTAGCAAAATGAATTTCATGTAACCATCAAGATGAATTCCGAATGAAGTGGATAGATGAATTCATGGAGTTAGTTCCCTAGAATCAGTACCGTTTATTTTTTGTTCAAATAAATTATAAAACGATAGTATTTTTTATCGTAAGTTTTAATTTGGCAATAAAAAAATTGTAATTGACAGGCAATCTCATAAGTTTTAAGTTGGCATGCCAAGAGCATAGATTTTGCCATGGAGGGATGACTGTTGGTTTCTGACTCAGTGACTTGCATTTCATTCCTTGAAACGCATATGATTTCCACTTCTCTCTATCTTGTTTCTCTGCACTTTCTTGCATTTACTGAATTTTACAGCATTACATCATCTCATGTCTTGACCAGCAAGTGAGGGATTCCACCGAAATCTCGCAGTTTGCTGCATTTGGGCTCTTAAAATGATTGATTTTGGAGCAAGTTTTACAGGATGGATGCATACAACCATCCTATAATTCTTGGAAAGTTTTAAAGCATTCTCTAGATTGCAATTCCATACATTCCGTGATTACCATGAAAGTTGTATGATTGGATGCCTTCGCTCATTCAAATTCATTCAAGTAGTCATTGCAATTCAATAGATATTAACCAGTTATTGTGGAGGAAAAGGGCTAAGACAGACAGAAAACCTTCATAGAAACAAAGGATTTGTCAGACAATAAAATCCCCAAATATTATTTCATTACTTTTTGCTTTTTCTATACATCCTATTCACGAACAGGATGTTTAGAATTTTTCATTTCCAAAAAAACACTTTTCATAACAAAAAATAACAAAATATTGGTACTAGTTTCTATATAACTTTTTTCAATTTATACAACTTTCCCCTGTTCTCAATACACAACAATGCCTTCTCATCCCATAACACTTGTGAACAGGCAACAAACCCAACTGCTTCCATACCTACTTGCAATCTTGGCGCCAATGACACAGCTATCCTTCTCAACATTCCCTTGGTCCAATAGAACTTCTGGGCCTTAGATTGTGTTAGCCTTAGGTTCTGACACATTGCATCTGGATCGATACTGTTTCTCTGAAATTGATATTGGTTTTCATTCTAAAGGAGTAACCAATGTTGGACATTCTTTATTTTTCAGCCCTTTACTGTAGCAGCTTCTTTAACCAGCATATTTGTACTTAACCACACATAGGACGACGCATCAAGATTCTGGACACAGGTATCAATCTCTCTTTTAAATGTAAATGGGAATTCCGGTAGCTATCAAGATGCTGTTAAAGAATCTAAGTGAACATCTTTCTTTTCTTTTCAGGTTGACAGCGAGTCTGAGGAGGAGTTGATCGGCTCTGAGGATTAGGTTGAAGCAAGCTCTGGGCCTGGTGAACCCACCAATGATGCCGCCGGAAGCAGATACTTGCAAAGGAATGCCAGTTATGGTGACAACTCAGATGGTCAGCAGCAAATTGTTTGCTCAGCTAAAGATGTCTGCCAACGTTGATCATATGAGAAACCTAATGAAAAAATATGACTTGGTCAGCCTCCAAGAAAGCTTTGAAAAGGATTAAGCAGCAGCTGGAAAAGTCCATAGAGATTACAGGGCAAGAAGGGTCCCAAACTCTATGCACCAAGGCCCTTGTGATGCTGGAGGATTTTTTAGTACAGGTATTGGCAAACGAAGAAGCCAAAAAAAAAAAAAAAAGAGTAGCAGCACTACAAACATATTGAATTCAATGAAGCTGAGGGTAAAGAAGCATAATAAGCAGTTTGAAGATTCAATTAGGAGAAATAGGGAAAATCCTGAGAACAAGGATGAGAAACAATCGTATGCCCAAGAGGATGATGGCGATGATGAGATTTCAACATTTGATGGGGACCCAACTAAGATTGCAACCATATCTGCTTCTAAGAATGAAGAAGATAAAAAGATGGTAATGGTAGGGATGGCCAAACATAAATGGTGGTAGCTGGAGAAGAAGATGAACAGGAAAATAAGCAAGGTGGACAGACAATTGATGAGAGATCCTAGTTGATAAAACATTGAAGGAGATTGTTGCTGCAAGAAGTAGAAAGAATACAAGAAGGTTGGAGCAAGTTAAGCAACTGACATTTCTGACAAAAGTTGCCAAGACACCTGCCAAAAACTTGAAATTGTCTATAATGTTCTCTGCTCAGTTTGGCATCAACCAAAGTCTCAGCAATCACATGTCCACCAGTGTACACGTTATACTTGATATCTTCGGGTAGTAATTTTGTTGGACAATTTGACAGACCCTGAAGAGAATGATTAACAGAAATGAGCTGACTATAGAGACACCATTGATGTTGGGGGCAACTTAGTTGCCTTTCTGGAAAATATGTTGGAAGGCTTGGGAATGAGACTATGCTTTTCGTCCTTGCACAAAATGTTCAGGACTATTTAAAGGGGATAGGGGATTTCAGGCAGCTGCAAGGAATTCATTGAAGTGCATTGAGCTCATATATCATAAGCCTCCAGAAGTTTATGTTGAAATGAGGATGCTGACAGGGGGTGGAGAAAATGGAGATATGGTAGGGCACCTAAAGGACCTTGAAAGACTTCAATTCACGAAAAATTTGAATTTTCTCCATTCTGCATACGAACTCCCATTTCTAAATGAAAACAATCTTATTTTTCCTCATTATTACATATATTTTCCATCTCGTAATATATGGCTCCTAATACATGGTTTGACATATATCCACCATAAGAACTCTTATTTTTTCCAGATCTCCTTTCCTTTCTGATTCCAAATCCACAACCCAACAGGCATCACAGAAAATTCAGCAAGGTGCTTTCACATCATCATCATCTATATCATCATCAGAAAGCAAACTGCAAACAGACACATCTTCACACTCGGTCAACTCAGTCTCAGAATCCTCATTGTCTAGAATTGGCAGTAACCCACATTCATCCTCATTTGGCATCTTCTTATTCAATTCATGGCTTCCATCCAGCATCCCCATCTTCATCATGCCCTTAAACCTTTCTCTAATCTCCATAAGAGGATGGTTTTGCACCATTTCTCGGCCATCAAAGGCTTCCCTCAGCATAACTGTCTGTGTATCGCACTTCTGAGAGATGTAGAAAATCCCTGGATGACGACCAAACACCTTTGTGAATTTCTGTGGCAACTGGAATGGTTTTCGCAGATTGCTCACATTTGCCCTGTCTGTCTTTTTTCCAATTGTTAGGTGCAGAAGTTCATGGAAGATACCCACAATCCTCTTTTCAGAAACATCTGTCCGGGGATCAAGACCAAAGGTCCCTGCATAAGGACTAGTGTACGGAAGTTGCTGCCATTCCTCCAACCATAACATGCATTTCCTCTTCAAGCCAAATCCTCGAGTAAATTTCACAGGAAAGGCCAATATCTCACCACAGCTACTGTTGTTCTTCTTCTGCAATTCAGAGACAGCAAGAAGTGGGTCCCGTTTCAAGAGTTTAAGGGCAATTCGATCATCAGGAAGGAGGATTAATTTAAAATACTGTTGAAAATGGGGAATCAAGGATTGTTGGTAATCATGTGGTAACCCCATGTCCCATCTCAGTTGATCAATTGTCTGGAGAGGAAGGGCACTATCAGCAGTGATCATAAGCAGTTTACAGAGTCTTTGAACAAGATCTGCTTTGTGTTGCTGCAGGATTTTTTGCTCTTCTTGATGTAGCGTGAGAGCTTCTTGAGAGAGTTGGAAGAGTGGTGCACCATTGGCATCACGGGATTCATGGAAGATGTTGGGGTATCGCCGAATGAAGCCTGCGACTCTTATATGGGAAAGGCCAAGCTGCCTGCGGCGCCTATTGAGTTTGTGGATGGGAAGAATCGCATCTGGGGCACCAGCTAGCTTGTCCTTGAGTTCACATGCAGCTTTAAGGTCTCTTTCGCCCTCCACAAAAGAGTCTAGAATCCTGTCTTTCACCCATTTCAGCTTTATGTTAACAAGTGAGCAGGTTTGACTCAGAGCAAAAGGACGTAGGGCCCGGGCATGGGGCAAGACAGCCCTGTGCTGCCTAAAGAGAAGCATCTCCCAACCCAATTCTTCTACGTGTCTCAACTAGCAAAATGTTAAATCTTCTAGTTCATTTTAGTTCCAGTCCTGAAAAAAAGAAAATTTAAAATATTCCAGAAAGAAAAATAAGGAAAAAAGAAAAGGAAAAGAAGTCTGTTCTAATTGACGGATCTTTCATGACAAGGATAAACAGATAGGCCAACTATCTAGATCACATAATCACCATGAACAATAGAATAAAGTACAAACCAAAAAGTCAGTCTAGAACCCAATTTCAAGCAAACAAGTTATCCAACACAAAAAGTTGATAATTGCGAGCTTGAAGCCTGGGTTCAATGCTTTCAAGATCGACAGCTCAAAGTTGCCCCAAACCTATCAAATGAAGGCATTATAAATAAATTAAAGAAAATAAAGAAATCAAAATTATCAGGGCGGCAGTAACCAATATGAAAGCCTCAGAATAGCATTAATCAAACTTGTGTTCTTGGAAGCAATGGCTGCTTGAACAACATGGCATATGCTGTTTGAGGCATTTTCTCAAACACATGGACATTGCTAAATTTTCCATTTTTATAAATTAACAGAGAATTTTAGCTAAAAGTTAACTGAAGACCCAGCTAAAAAAAACAACTTTAAACAAAAAAAAGAAAAAGAAAAAGAAAAATGCGACCAACCAGTCACTTGGCGAATCTTTGGACCGAATTCCCCAAACTGCAACAGCAAACCAACTTTCAGAACATGAAACTTTGGTTCGAAGCTTAAGAACATGAACCCCAACAAACTTCAGCGACACGAATCAAATGGGATGGAAGAGCTGATAATGCAAGAGAATTTGAGTGAGAGAGCTTGTCTACCTCTTTCGGAATGAGAGAGATGCAAGCCATGTCGTCCGGGTGAACATATGGAGGTTCAAGGGAGCGCCGAATGGAGTAGCACCGAGAAGTAGCGTTGGACCGGCCATAGCTAGGGCAGAGCAGGGAGCCGCAGAGGCGGAAGAGCTACGCCCTCTCCCAGGCCACTCCCATTCTCAGCAACACCGCCTTCGAGTAGGCCATACCATTCCATTTCTACCTCGGCCCAAAATAGATTGGAACGGCTTCTACAGGAACAAATCACACTTTTTTTTCGTTTTTTTTTAAAATCCAACGGCATATTATATTTGAGATATAATTGCGACATTCACGGTAAAAAATCATATAAATTACATAGTTTACTTTAATAAACTATAATATAAGTTTTTAATAGTATATATGTTTTGAGATTCGAAATAATATTTTTAATATAACTTATATAATTGAAACGTGATATATAAGAAAATTGATCCATAAAATCACAATATTTTCTACTAATGGTACATAAAATTATTATTTTAATGACAGCAATTTTTATACGAATTAGATGTGTATATAGATTACATTTAAAAATGTTTAAAAATATTCAAAATCAATATAATAAAATAGTTTAATATAAATTTCAATTTTAAAGTTATATTTTCAACCTCTCAATAAGCTAAATATAATTTTTATATAGATAAATAATTATATAAAATATTAATCCATTTAAATGCACGTAGACTCACTTTTGTAACGGTCTCATACAAAATTATAAATAAGTAGTTTAACTACCCGAGTTTAAAAAAATATTTTTATGCTAATAAAATTATTGAATATCATTTTTGCGTAATAAATACGTAATCTTTATAATTTTACTTATTGAAATCATATCCATGTCTGATTTAAGTGATTTTTACTTTGAATAGCTAGAATTATATTTAGTGTGTGTTTGAAATCCCCAACAGCTATTTCATTAGTTTTTCCTTTTTTATACATTGAAATAGGCCATGTAACAACTTCAGTTCCGTCGTCGCTTCCATTCATCACTGGCCGATAATGCACCACCGGATTCACGTAGCCTAACTGCAAACCACGACTGCAACAAAGAAATGACCATCATCTTCTGGCAATCGAAATCGAAGTGCCAACTGCCATTTCCACTTGAAATCACAGACATCCCCTTTATGTCCGATCATCGACAACATTTTGTGCATGTTGAACTTGGACAGGACCACGATGCCGTAGCCTAACTCCATCATCTTCATCGCAAACGCCACCAGGCTATAGATATGGAACATAGGCACGGTTCAAAGCAGCATCCTCGCCCTCTTAGCCCACACTGATCGGAGGCCGCTCCACTTGTGGCGACACCAATGCCACCACCGCCACGCGATTCGCAGCCCGCACATGCAGGTCGCGTATGGCATAACATCATCAACGGATTTTGATTTTAAAAACCCCTTGTCGGTTTTTGAATCCTTTCTTATCATATTTTCCAGGTTCCTACACCATGCCTTTGCTCATGCTCGTTGTAAAGTAAAGAGACGTCGTCACTGTCAACAGGTGGGATGTCTTTGTCATTGTGAAAAATCTAATAATCATATCAACGACAGAACAGCGTACACTAACGGAAAAGGAGTGCCTTGTTGCACTCGCACTTACGGCGACATTACACAGGAGTCCTTTGCCAATTCTGAAACTAGGGTGCTTTTGAAAAATGATAAAACTTTTTGATGAATTTTTTTTCTAGAAGTTATTAAAATAAGAAAAAATAATATGATATAGTAAAAGTAACGATAAAAAGAAAAAAAATAAAGTTAAAATAGATAAGTTAAATATATGGATAACTGTGTAGAAATAATTGAAAATGTAAGATAATTTTATAAGAAAAAATAAAAAAATAATTAAAAATAGAGTTATTTCAAGAATAAAAAGTTTTAGTTTGAAATGTTTTTGGAGTAAACAGACACCCAAGAACGAATATATGTGTAATTATTGCCAAATTATATAGAAATATTTACAAATTATTCTTATTATTATTTTTTGCCCGTTTTTGCTACTAGAACTCTCCAGCCAGCGGATTTGTACTTTTCCACTCTAGTTTCAGGATAATGGCATCAAGATTCTGCACAATCTTCCATTAAAATGTTAATGGGTGTTCCATCTAAAAAAAATGTCTTTTTTCTGTCAGGATGAAAGTGACTCGGAGGAGCTGACTGGATCTGATGATGATGTTGAGACAAGATCGAGGCCTGGTGAATCCACCCTGCTCCTCCTGGAAGCAGATACTTGCAACGGAATGCGAGTGATAATGATGACTGATGGCCGGCGGCTTGTTGTTCTTTCCGCCAGAGACAAATGGTCTAGGACTGTTGATCATATGAAGAATTTTTGAAAATCCATGACTGAATCAGCCTCCTAGAAAGATTTGACAAGATAAAGCAGCTTGAGAAGGTCATACAGGTCACAGAAGCAGAATGGATCTCAAGTCTATACATCAAGGCTCTTGTGACCTGGAGGATTTTGTGGCACAGGCATTGGCAAACAAAGAAGTGAAGAAGAAAATGAGTAGCAGCATACCAAGGCATTGAATTCTATGAAGCTGAAGAAGCATAACAAGCAGTTTGAAGATCTGATCAGGAGGTGTAGGGAAAATCCTGAGAACAAGTATGAAGGACAATCAGATGAGAAAGAAGATGATTATGAAGGGTCAGAGTTTGAGGAGGACCCAACTAACATGGCGACCATACACGAGTAAAAGAATGAAGAAGAAGATGAAGATGGTGATGGCAGGAATGTCCAAACAGAGCATGGTAGTGGCAGGGAGAAGAAGATGGACATGAAAAATAAGCTGATGGACAGACAATTGATGAATACCTGGGATGCAGACGACAATAAATTGAAAGAGATTCTGCAAGGGTTAGGAGGAGTGCAGAAAGGTTGGAGCGAGGTGACCGATTCACATTTCTGGCTGAAGGTGCCATGACAACTGCCCAAAACCCTTGAAATTCTCTTTAATGTTGTCTCTGCACAGTTTAATGTCAATCCGAGTCTCAGCCGCCACATGCCTAGTTGCCTACCAATGAATGGAGGAACTGCATAAAGAACATGCTGATGTGCTTGAGCCTTAAACAAATATTGTGGTGGAGATGCGAAGGGAGGCTAAAGACAAGGCGACACAAAAAGGATTAGTTGCCTTTCTGGAAAGATTGGATGTGAAGTTCTTTAAAAGCATAGAATGTGCTAATCCCCACGCAAAGGAATATGTTGAAAGGCTAACCTTGAGGATGAGTCCATGCTTTTGGCCCTGGCACAAAATGTACAGGATTATTCACAGTGGGAACGGGCATTTCTGGGAAGCTGCAAGGATTTCATTGAAACGCGTTGAGCTCGTATGCTATGAGCCCCCTGAAGCTTATGCTGTTATGAAGATGCTGGCAGAGGATGGAGAAAATGGGGATATGGACGCAGATAAGGGCCTCCAAAGTCCAAAGGCTACTCTACCAGAGAATAGCACGACATTGATGGACATTTCAATATAAATCTTTTCAGCTGGGTAATGGTTCAATTAGACCTATGTGCATCTAAAATTGGTCACGCGGCTGCCTTTCTGAACTCCACTTAGGTGGGAGAGTGAAACAGTTGCTTGCACAAGGTGCTTCTCAGAGCCACTGCCTTGAAAAGACACCAGAACTGGTATTTTTTTTTTTCAATAATCTACACATTAATTCTTTATGGCGTTATCGTGTTTCATGAAAATTTCTGTTTTGTCATCTTCTGCAGTCTTTATGTTTTATTGTTGTCCAAGGTTGTTATTAAGTTGTTCATTTAGCTTCAAATCGTTTAATGCTGTTTTCGTGTGTGAAAATTCTATATTAGTTGCCATATCACATGCACACAAACGTCGAGCTTTTAGAGGCAGTCCACCTAGTGTGTCATTGCTCTTAGAGGCTAGAAATATAGTTGCCAATGTATCCCATCAGATGTAATGGGATGAAATTTGGAGGAGTGATTATTATAGAGTGGAAGATGAAAAATTATATTATGATTAGAATAAATAGCATTAGAGATAAGAAAAGTGATGTTGCTGTACATTAGAAAATGAGAATTTTATTTTGAAAATAGAAAATTTCATTCTATTCCAATCCCATTCCAGCGAATGTCCGGGATCATACCGTGGCTGCAGCCAGAACTCAGGCCATGACTGATTTTGCGCCTTGATGTCTGGAAGCTTATCAGAGACACAGAAGATGTGCCAGAGTGTTTGAAATTGAAGACGAAGGAATTGATAAAATCCTTAATGTCTGTAAGGACCGACCTGTTCACGTACTCATGCAATCATGATTCTGTCAGCTTGCACCAACTTATTGCCATGTTGGATCTCCCTGAATCCGAAGTGCACGGCACTGCCATCAATAAAATGATCAGGGCAGAGCTCCATGCGAGCTTCGGGAAATGAAATATTTAAGATACGAACGAAGCCCAAATGTGTCAGTGGAACAAATAATAATGAATTCGAAACCTTTAAAGGCCGGATTTTGATGAGTTCAAAAACCCCAACGATTGTAGAGCATCCATAGATTACTAATGAAGATCTGCTACAGGCATTAAAACGAACGATTACCAGACAATTTACCTGGCATAATATGCAATCCCAAACCACAGATAGCAGTCATATACAAACCAACCACATCTGAGAAAACCCGAACCCTCCAGAATCACACGCTTCGAACGCTCACTCGCGCTGGCAGCCCCTCTTTCATCCGCAGAGTCAGCGATAGCACGTGCTTGGGGCATGAGTCCTTGCCTGGCACGTCGATAGCGAACCTCTCGATGACGCACGCCAAGATCGACTTCATCTGGATGAAGGCCATGTCCTTCCCCAGGCACATCCGGGGCCCCGCGTGGAATACCGGATACTTGAACGGACTCTCGGGCCGATAGCA
>JAXCLR010000063.1:36770376-36780410 GCA_035584095.1 Annona squamosa | reverse complement strand
AATATGTCAACCCGAAACTCAACCCGAGCCCGAATTTCAAAAATAGGGTTAGGGTTGAGGTTTACAAATAGGGTTCGAGTTAGGGTTAGGGTTGAAGTTTTACAAATAGGGTTAGGGTTAGGGTTGAGGTGAATCCGAGTTTCATGAGCCCGAGTTGCACCCTTATTGGGTTTGTATTCGTTTGGGTTTCTTATGGGGCCTTTTGCAAAATAAACTACCTTGCCTAATTATAAATTGGACTGTTAATTTGCTTATTTATAATACATCATAACAAATTTTGTTTACGTTTATTAATTGAATGTATTTTGGCTATAATTGATTATTTAAATGTAATTACTTTGCTACTTTTGAGTGTTGATATTTGATTAAATGTAGTCAATTTTTATATCAAATGTTGCTAAAAATAATATTTAATAAAAATTTTAAAATTTTATTTAAAAAATTAATGAAATTTTAACTACAGTTGTGAATGTTTGTTTAGAAAAGAACGAAGATGGGGAAATGAGAATGCAAAGTTATTACCCAACTAATTAGTTTTTCCATTTTTCTCTATATTTATTATTATTTTTTTAATCTTTCCAATCATTTTTCATAATGGATGAAAAGTTCCCTTACATGGTTGCCATTCTTACACTAGCTATTAATGCTATACGAGTATGCTGACTTGGCAACAAATATTTAAGCCATGACAGAAAATCTACAAGTTAGCCGCAGATATAAGCATATAGCTATATGCATCGATACAACTTATATATCTTAAGTTAAAAAATTTTTAAAAATGGGGGGACTTAGACCCGATAGTTCAGTTTTAATAAAATAATGATGATTAAGAAAATTATTATATTATATTAATATTAACCATTTAAAACAATTTAAACCAGCAGTTGAACCAGTTGAACCTAAACTAGACGCTAAATACGGTTGGGTTATTAAAACAGCCCAGATGACTGGGAATTAGTTAAACAGGTACCCCTAGAAGAAAGTTAACACTTTCTGTACATCAAAATTCATGGGATAGCTTTATTATCAAATAAACAAATCATAAGAGTCTGCTCTCCCTGTAGAGAAAAATGATGCAACACTTTCCATATAGTATGTATATTCCATCTTAATTATAAGAAGGGAAATAATTCCGACAATCATGGAAAAGGGGCCCCCGTAAAAAAAAATCTATACATTAATTCTTTATGGCGTTATTGTGTTTCATGAAAATTTCCGTTTGGTCATCTTCTGCAGTCTTTATTTTTTATTGTTGTCCAAGGATGTTGTTAAGTTGTTTATTTAGCTTTAATATATAAGTTACGTTTGGTCATGTGCTTGTCTCGGTGGTTTTGTTATCGTTTAAAATGCTGTTTTCGTGTGTGAAAATTCTATCTTAGTTGCCATATCACATGCACACAAACGTCGAGCTTTTAGAGGCAGTCCACCTAGTGTGTGCCATTGCTCTTAGAGGCTACAAATATAGTCGCCAGCGTATCCCATCATATGTAATGGGATGAAATTTGGAGGAGTGATTATTATTTTTTGGAAGATTAAAATTTATATTATCATTAGATTAAACAGTATTAGAGACAAGAAAAGTGAAGTTGCTGTATGTTAGAAAATAAGAATTTTATTTTGAAAATAGAAAATTTCATTCTTGTAACGGCCTGAACTAAAAATCAAGACTTTTGCCCAAATTTTCAGTACAAGTCGTTTTAAAACTCTAGGATCTTTCCACGCAATAATTAAACTATCTCATTTAAGCAATAAGAAGTAAACTTGCATTATTACATCTAAGTCCTCAAGTCCATAGAGTTATTACAAACATGCCCACGTCAATAAAAATCTTTACGTCCAAGTCAAGCTACTCAGTACATAGAATGAAAAAATAAGATTAATTCACCATCACGCCACCACCATCTCATTGACCACCATCCACGGAGAGAGTCAAAGGAAAAAATGGGTAAGTTCACAAGAACTTAGAAAGTAGGATCATACATTGCGATTAAAATCATAAGAATATATCATCTTCACTCAACTGCTCAACTTTTAGAGCCTTTAATACATCTTATATGTCATCATCTCTTCCTAAAAGTACTGAACTTAAATTTTGGGGACTACCCTAAAGATTTAGAACCTTAAATCCTTTAGGATACTCCTCTGTCCCCAAAACTACCTTACCTAATTATAAATTGGACTGTTGATGAGGTATATTTTAGTCTATAAAATTATTGAAAAAAAAAAGAAGAAAATGGAGAAGGAGATGGAGCTCCGTAGAGAACCAAGGCCGCCGCCCTATCTCAAGGGCAGAAGAGCCCGAGACAGAGAGACAGAAGGGAAAGAATCCTCGAACATAACATGGAGGCTGTGAATCCTTCTCCCAAAAGCCCGGAGGAGGTGAAGCTGTTGCTCGGCAAGTATGAGATGGGCCGCCTCCTCGGCCGCGGCACCTTCGCCAAGGTCTTCTACGCCCGCTCCGTCGCCGACGACACCAGCGTCGCCATCAAAGTCATCGACAAAGCCAAGATCTACAACATGGCTGCCATGGAGCCCCGCATCGTACGTGAAGTCACGGCCATGCGCAGGCTCCGCCACCCCAACGTTATCCTGCTCAACGAAGTCATGGCCACCAGGTCCAAAATCTATCTCGTCATGGAGTACGCCAAGGGTGGCGACCTCTCCTCCAAGATATCCCGCCGTTGCCCGCTCAAAGAGGGCCACGCGCGCAAATACTTCCAGCAGCTCGTCACGGCACTCAGGCATTGCCACTCCAACGGAGTCACCCACCGCGACATCAAACCCCAGAATCTGTTACTGGACGGCGACGGGCGGCTCAAGGTGTCGGATTTCGGCCTCTCGGCGCTGCCGGAGCAGCTTCAAGACGGGATGCTCCACACCGCGTGCGGGACGCCGGCGTTCGCGGCGCCCGAGGTGTTGAAGCGGAAGGGCTACGACGGGGCCAGGGCGGACGCTTGGTCCTGTGGCGTCATCCTCTTCCTCCTGCTCGCCGGCCACCTCCCCTTCGATGACTCCAACCTTGTCTTGATGCATCGGAAGATGGTTCGGAAGGAGTTCGAATTCCCGGCGTGGTTCTCTCGGCCGGTGAAGCAGGTGATCGCGCGACTTCTTGATCCGAACCCGGATACAAGAATGACGATGGATGGGTTGGAGGAAGTGGGCTGGTTCAAGAAGATACATCGATCTGATAGCCTGGAAATTTGCTATTCGCCCTCGGCCAATCACGAGATCGATGCATTCAAATCATCGAAACCTCTGAGCATGAATGCTTTTGATATAATCTCATTGTCCTCAGGGCTGGATCTGTCGGGGCTTTTTGAAGTGGGAAGAAAGAGTGAGAAGAGATTCGTGTCGACGGAATCGACTGAGAAGATTGCGGAGAGGATTGTAGAGAGTGGTGAGAAACATGGGTACGGAGTGGAGAGGAGGAAGGATGGGAAATTGAGGTTGGTGAAGGGGCAAGTTGTGGTAAATGCAGAGATAGCAGAGATTGCACCTCTTCTTGTGCTAGTAGAGTTGGTGGTGTCATCAACCAGCAATGGGATGGAATTCGATGAACACTTCTGGGAAGACTGGAAAAAATGTCTGCAAGACATGGTTTTGGCCTGGCTCAATGAAGGGAATGATGACGGTTAAAGGCCTTTTCTTTTCTAACGGTTATCTCATTGGCTGGCAAGTGCTTTGAGTGTGTGGCTGCAGTGCAGATCATCAATGGGCGCTAGTACAAGATTCTCAATGCCAAACATCGATGGAATTTGAATAGAATGAGATCATCTTTAATTATACATTTGCTGGCTTCCATTTCTGTCTCATTCAACCTACAGCGCTCGCATGCAGGATGTTTTACAAACACGAACAAATATAAATATGCGGCATTTTTTTAGGGCTTTTTAAATGAAACAGAATAGAAAAGCAGATTTTTGCATTCCTTTTTCAGTTTTCACATTTTCAGATTTTTGTTCCCTCAGCGGATGCAGTCCGGTTCAGTTTTAACTTTAAGACACTAGTGGCGAGCACAGTCCCTTAGAGCTGCCAACAAGACACAGAACCAACTCCAAAGTTTCTCTCACTAGGCCGCAATGGTCAATGGGTTTGGCACAAAGGTAGCCATCTGTAGATACAAACATCTAACGTACTCCATTTGTAGGAACCCCCTAACATGCTTAGAAGCGAATAGAATGACCTTGTTGATGACCTCTGGGTGGGCAGAATACAAACCCATTGATAGGACATCCAGCTAAAAATAACGGCTGAAATTTTGAAAGAGAAGAAACGGGATCGTGAAAAAATGAATAGATGGATAATTGGTAATTGGTAAACTAACCAGGATAATGTAACCCCCTTCTGAATGGATGGATCATCAGTGCATAAACCAACAAGGATCAAGCAGTTTGTCAACCTTGCAGCCCAAAGTGTTCCACGCCGTGCCAGGCACAAACAAAAACATTCAACAGATATGCCGTTGGTCAATCTAACCACGGCTCTACCCTACTGTTTGTGAGGATTCCCGCATCTTTTCTAGCACAGAAATCTATTTGAACAATCCGGAAACATTCAAGGAATATCCAGTGGGTAAATCTAATCACTACCCAACAACTCATTGGGAGGAGGATACCATTTCCATTTGAGCACAGGAATCTATTCAAACAATCCAAAAGAGGAAGTAAAGGAAGAAAAACTCTCGACTTTGCCAAAATGCAGCACTTAATTTTGTCGATTATTAATTATGAGGGACAGTCATTGGTTGGGTACTCAGTAACTATCCACATAAACCCTGTTACATCATTTAATTACATACAAAAACAGGAAAGAGATGGTGAATTGCAGAGGAGAAGATTAAAAAGTCATTTCTCCAATTTTCTCTCTTACAGATGAAGCAAGATGGTGCACTGCCTGATTGGCTACCCTTTGCACATATCGAGTCCTCCATTCCTTCAGCTCCTCAAAAATTCCGGAAAGTTCATTACTTGATTTTTCTCATCTGCCACAAGATTGGAACTTCCCAAGAAGTATCGGTATCAACTGTCATCAGTCACCATTTCTTCCTAGCACGTATCCACTTTTTTTTATGAGATATAATTTCAGATCCTGCAGTATGGCTTGTGTAGGTGAACTTTGTTTCTTCTCTGACTGTGTGTGTGAATTCAGCCCTTTCAAAACTCAGTCGAACAATTTGTTGCACAGCTCAGAAGCTGCATCATCCCTCCCTAGCATCTCGAAGAGGGTTGCCCTCCATGCAAGAAGACCGCTTTCAGAATCTTCTTTCCTCGCTAGTTCAAGATGATTAACTGCTACCTTTGATGCCCCAAATTTCATCAAAATGACCCCAAGTGATTTGAATGTAGAATCATCTGGACGTATACCCAAATCAATCATCTTACAAAATGTTTCAGCAGCCTTCTTCAATCTTCCAGTTGATGCATACAACCCAAGCACATTGTTGTAGCTTAATACATCCCTGAGAAGCCCCCTTTCATCCATCTCCTTGGCAATTGCAATTGCTTTCTGGTATCTCCCCACTCTCTTATACATGCACAACATCATTGCAAAAGAGAATTCATTTGCCTTCCCTCTTTGAAACAAATCTTCGAAAATTTCTTCTGCATACCTGACCATTGCTCGTCCACCATACAGTCCAATCATGCAGTTAGAAGAGCACACATTAGGACCCTCATCACATAACTGGAGAAGCCTATATGTGTCTTGGGCCTCTTGCAAATACTCAACCTTGGTATATAGCTTGATCAAGGAATTGTAGATGACAGAATTGCCTAATAATCCAGCATCCTTCATGGCTTCAAAGTATTTCACAGCTTTTTCGACACTTCCAACTTCTGCAAATGCATTTATCAAGGCACCAAAAATGATAATATCAGGTTCCAGTCCATGCCCAACCATCTCCTTGAATAGGTCTTCAGCAAGTGTCAATTGACCAAGCTTGACAAAGCTAGAGATAACTGCACAATACTGTATGCAATCGCTTATGAAGGCTGCTTCATGCATTTTCCTGAGATACAACATAGCTTGGTCAGGCAGATTTGCAGCAGATAATATTTGTATGAGACAATTGTAGGAGCATTTGTCAGGAGACACACCATGCTTCTCCATGTCGTCAAATAACTCACAGGCCTTATGATACATTTGACCTATGCCATAGGCCTTGATCATCACATTAAATTCCATAACAGTTAATTTTTGTTTTTCTTGACAACAGAAGAAGGCCTTCTCTGCTTCCAATACATAACCACGCTCCCCAAACACATTAATATTGGCAGAGTAGCACTCAGAACTCATCTTTCCAACAAGATGAAACCTCTGGAACCATGACCAAGATCTTGCAAGCATCCCTGCGTCAACATACATCCTCATCAAAGCTGATTGTGTGTACTCATCAATTTCAAGTCTATGATCATCCATCTCCGAGACAAGGGCTTCAGCTTCTAGGACCATGCATCGCATTGAGAATGCGTATAGGAGAGTGCGATAGCCTACAACGCTTGGTTCAAGACCATCTGCCTTCATCTTCTCGAAGTAACTAGCTGCCAAATTGATATTGCCATGTTTGGCATTAAGAGAGATAAGAATATTATATGTCCGTGCATCAGGGGGATACTGTAATTCTTCCATCATTTTCATCAGGGAGGCAACTTCATCCATCTTTCCATGATTTCCATATGCATGGATCATGGTATTGAATGTCACAGTGTTTGGTGCCACTCCATTCTTTAACATCTGAAGGAATGTGTCCGAAGCTTCTTTAAGTTGACCAGCTTTCCCATACGTGTCAATCATTGTATTGTACACGTACGAGCTGTAATACCTTCGAGGTTGAGAAGCATCAGGTGGATCTGACTCACCCCTATAATTAGTCAATTCACCTGATGACCATGATCTATAGAACTGCTTTGCCTTTTCAAACTGGCCCACTTTTTTGCACATTTGAATGACAATCCCCATTGTGACCTCATCAGGTTGAAGCCCTTGTTTATACATCTTAGTTAGCCAACAAAGGGCTTCACCCACGTGCCCACCTTTGCTATAAGCATTAATCAAAGTACCGTAGGTAGAATTTATAGGCACAATCTTCTTTCCTTCCATTTCATCCCAAAGAATTTTGATTTGACCCCATCTTTTTTCTTTTCCAAGAATCCAAAGCATGATGTTGTAATGAATTACATTTACTTCACAATAACATTTTCTCTTGAACCACTCAAAAATCTCGAGAGCCCTTTCACAGTTTGACTGTTCCTTGAGAATTATGCTCCTCTCCTTGTTTGTGAGGCTTTCCTCCCATGGTTTCAATGCCTCATCCAGATTGCCTACTGTATCTAATGCTTGCAAAATTAATGGAATGCAGCCTCCATACGAGACCCATTTTGTCGAACACTTGTGCTCCCCATTTTTTTCTGAATTCTGCATCAACAACCCATGCTTAATGGCACCATTAATTCCAATGATACCGCTTGATTGTTTCCTCTGACGGCTAACCACAACCCAATCATCTGGATTGACTGCAGTTACATGGCTTTTGCAAGTACCGCTTCTAATACAAACTTCATCATATGTCTTCTCCCCAATGTTTGAATTTTTAGCCAATATCAGTCCATTCAGTTTTTCTGAAGGACCGGCTTGACACAAAGGCAAAAGTGTAATTCCTGCATTCATCACCTTTGCAGGACCCACTATCTGCACAAAACTTGCATCTACCAGCTGGAATCCGCCAAACATTATGCAGACAGGTGTAAAATCATCATTCTACGAACACCTTGCAAACAATGGACAGGATCCCATATTAACTACGGATCCCTCCCGATCCAGTGCACAAAATGGACAGGATTAAAGCATTCTGTATTGAAATTGAGATACCTTTTTCGACCACCATTTTCTCAGAAACAAGTACTCAATTTTCAGAAAGGTCGAGTATCCGTTGAAAGGAAGAAAATTTTCTTCAAAAGAATCCAAATTCAACAAGTTCTGCTGAAGACGGTCGGCATCCTTCAATGAAAAGAAATGAACAAAAATCCATAAAGAATACACAGGAATATTGAACAGCTTTTAAAAATTTTTCGTTTCCGCTCCTCGATGACACCCCCCACAGAAGAAGCCATAGAACAAGTTCAAACTGAGTCGAGCCATCTTTTCCCTACAACTATCCAGAGAAACCGATACAAGATTTTGTGGTGGGACAGACAAGGAAGTCACTTTTTGTCCGATGATAGAAAATCTGTAGAGTAGAAGTGATCCCACACCTTTTGATGGGCCAGCAGAGAGATGCTTGCACTCGAGGCTCTCCCGAGCAGCTTGTCGACAGGCGGATTTCTCCGGCGGGGAAAATTTTATGCTTCACTTCACATATCACCCATGATTGCTTTTCGTTCACATTATTTTCGTTTTAGAAAATCACCGCTGCTGTCAATTCGGAATGCATCAAAAAAATTGTTTAGCAATGACGTAAGAATATTCTATTAGCACCACATTTTATTTTATCAAGTTTAGGTCAAACATCATGCTCATCTCCATTTATTTGTTTATATTCTAAAAACCACACTAAAATCTTCCTGTTCACAGCTTGGGTAAAAATAAGATGAGAATGAGATAAAAATGTCTCATTTCCCAAAATCACTTTTATACTTTTTGAAAAATAATACCTTAATTTTTTCGCTAAGTTTAATTTTTTTGCTAAGTAACTTTCTTAATTTTCATACAAATTTATCTATTTATAACATACGGCAGCACTTTTTTCAATTCTCATCCTCTTTCTATACAAGTCAAGAGCAGTTGTACACGATTTTTTTAAACCCTAATGTAAGCACTCAAGCATGTACTTATCTATAATCTAACAAATTTTTAATTTTTTAAATTAAAAAGTATTAAATAAAATTATAAAACTATATTTGATTTCATGCTTGGGCTTGCGTAGTTATCTAAAAAATTAAGGGTGTGTTTGGATAAATATATATTGTTTCAAATGAAATTTTACCATAACATTCCTCTACCTCTTGTTTGAAAAAATTTTTCAATTTCTGTAACTATTTTATTTTTTTAATTATTTTTAACATTTGTTTATACAATAACCATACTTTTTAATCATTTTTATATAATTATCTATATAATTAACCAATTTATTTTAACTTTATTTTCTTTACTCTTCGTCATTATCTTTATCATATCATTTCATTTTCTATTGATTCAAAAACTTTATACATAAAAAATTTTATTACTTCCCAAATAAGCACTTAGAGAATTTTAAAACATGGTTTGTATGGTACACGTGCACTTGACTAGGACCCAAATCTTAATGGGTCGCACGGAATAGAAATTAGTTAACAGCAATGTAATACAATTTGTTGTAGTTACGGATTTGTGAAAGTTGTTCAAACATTTCCAATTGAAATAATTTAGAATTTTTAGAATAAACAAATGATCATCGAATTACAATTGGCGTGAATTTTTCTAGAAAAAAATATAGTCAAAATTAAAGATACTACAATTTTCAATTGCCTGAAGCATAATCCTTTTTTTATTAATATTTGGCAATATTATATGAAACACTTCGTAAAATCACCAACGAATTAATTCGTTTCAACTTTCAAGTCCAAAAGTTCAGCTGTCCAAAACTAAGCTACGGCCCATTGGGCCTAGCTTGGTTGGTTGGTCGGGATGACGAAGTAAATCTGGCATCCCGTGGTCGAATCCTCCCGATGCGAAAACAGTAAGAGGCTAAGAGCATTGTCTCCATATATTGGTGATGGGAGTTTATATGGCCTTTCTTATAATAAGTGGGGCTTGTGGTCTTCATATAAATAGATAAAAGTTTATTATCTTTCATGTACTTAACTGTAATATGAAATGATTAGATGTTCGAGGTCCACACCTACTACAACGCTGCCGTACCATTTTTCACGTCTTAAATTAAAAAGAGCACCGGTCTTTTCAGACCGGTCGGAAATTTTTTTCATTTTTTTTTTGAAAATAATTTTATAAACTTGTTAATCTAGTTATATTTAATTTATAAACCAAGTTTTATCATTTTT
>JAXCLR010000063.1:36728470-36739344 GCA_035584095.1 Annona squamosa | reverse complement strand
ACGGTGTCGACAACGAAGTTCCGGAGGGACTTGGTGTTGAATTCAAAGCTAGCTGTCTTCCTTTGCACCTGTACGAAAATGTAAGAGAAAATAATTTATTCTTTTAAAAATATCTAATTTATAAAAGTAAATTAATAATTTCTTATAACATGAAAATTATGTTAGTGAAGTGGTTGATAAAGTCTCAATTTAAGTCAATAAGATTTTCTTCTGATTGTACTTAATCTGAAGGAGGTAAAAGCGTACAGAGGAAAAGAAAATCTCTTTTCTACCTATTTATTACTTTTATTTATTTTCTATCTTTTTAATAAAAAAGTTTCACTATCGTTTCCATATATTCGTCCCCTAATAAAAGAAAATTCGCGACAAAAAAGGAGTTGATGTTTATTTACTAACCAGGTCCTTGGGTTTGTATTCGTTTGGGTTTCTTATCGGGCCTTTTGCAAAATAAACTATGAAACTTTGCCCAATTATAAATTGGACTGTTAATTTGCTTATTTATAATACATCATAACAAATTTCGTTTTATGTTTATTAATTGGATGTATTTTTGGCTATAATTAATTATTTAGATGTAAATTCTTTGCTACTTTTGAGTGTTGATATTTGTTTAAATGTAGTCAATTTTTGTATCAAATGTGGCTAAAAATAATATTTAATAAAACTTTTAAAATTTTATTTAAAAAATTAACAAAATTTTAACTACAGTTGTCAATGTTTGTTTGGAAAAGAATGAAAATGGGGAGATGAGAATGCAAAATTATCACCGAACTACTCATTTTTTCCATTTATCTCTATATTTAATTTTTTTAAATCTTTCCAATCATTTTTCATAATGGATGAAAAGTTCCCTCACATGGCTGCAATTCTTACACTAGCTATTAATGCTATACCAGTGTGCTGACTTGGCAACAACTATTTAACCCATGACAGAAAATCTACGAGTTAGCCGCAGATATAAGCATATAGCTATATGCATCAATACAACTTATATATTTTAAGTTAAAATTTTTTTAAAAATAGGGGGACTCAGACAGGATAGTTTAGTTTAATAAAATAATGATGATTTAAGAAAATTATTATATTATATTAATATTAAACATTTACAACAATTTAAACCAACAGTTGAACCAGTTGAAACCTAAACTAGACGCTAAATACGGTTGGGTTATTAAAACAGCCCAGATGACTGGGAATTAGTTAAACAGGTACCCCCAGAAGAAAGTTAACACTTTCTGTACCTCAAAATTCATGAGCTAGCTTTATTATCAAATAAACAAATCATAAGAGCCTGCTTTCACTGTAGAGAAAAATGATGCAACACTTTCCATAAAGTATGTATATTCTATCTTAATTATAAGAAGGGAAATAATTCCGACGATCATGGAAAGGGGGCCCCCCCCCCAAAAAAAAAAATTGCTTTAATTCCAGTACCTTCCACAGGTCTCCATCGGAGTTGAAGATGCCCCGGCCGAGGAAGTCTTCCAGCATCCAAATGAATCGGTCGCCCTTGGGGAAATCCTCGAAATGGGTCTTCAGCGCATGCTCCACGTTCTTGGGATTGGCTGTCATGACCCCTCTCACTCCTGGCCGTCTGAACAGCACCGTCTGGCTTGCTTGCTCTCCCAGTACCTCCGTTGTCCAGTCCAAGAACCGCTCTCGGTTCTTCAAGAACTCCGGCAGGCAACCCACGATCGGATATTCCCTTATCCGAGTATGCGAATTCTTCACATTTTTTCCTGGGACAGGGCCACGTCTATAAAAGAAAATTAAAAACCAGACCGACCCAACAAATAGAAGCAAAGCTTGTAGCGACCACTTCATCTCCATCTCCATCTTTTTCTTTCTTTTCTTTTCTTTTTTCTTCACAAGAAGGGTCGGAACTGCAAGTGCAAAGTGGGTCTTACTATCTAAGGGTTTCCGGGTGGCAACTTCGGGCCGGTTTCATAGTGGGATGAATGGAAAGGAAATTACTTCGATGTTTGGATTGGAAATAATTATAAAATTGGTTACAATTTATTGATTAAAAATGTAAACTACAATAAAAATAAGTTTGTTATGAGAGGGCGACTAATTTTTTCGTGAAGTTGGAATTCATCCCATCTCCCTAAAAAGTAACAGATCCTGGTGAATTGGGTGTTTCTTCCGCTACCATAAGCAACTTTCGTCATCATTTTACTGCAGAATTTTATGCTATGAGTTAGTAATTATAATTATTATCATGGATTTCTGTGTCCCCTTATATGCAACCGAAAAGTTATATATATTGAAATAGTTAATGTCATTCATTGTATTTAATATTATTTATTTAACTAGTAGACTAAATTTTATCAAAATCAAATACATACATAGTCACATTTGTTTAAAAGTACATGTATTCATGTGTAAATATGAAAAATGATTAGATTTATTTAGATATATATTAAAATATAATAACGAAATTTTTTCCTTCAAAAAATAATGATATTTTAAAAAGTTTAGATATAAAAATGTAATTTTAAAATTAATATTTAGTATTAAATTATTTTATTACATTAATTTTATACAGTTATCTAACACAATAATCTTAAAAAAATCAAAAACGTTCATAATAGTATAAATTATATTAAATATAATACATAAAATAAAATTTCTATCAAACATTAAAATATTAAAAAAATTAGTTTAGAAGACGGCTTTTATTGAAGCAAAACCTTCTATTTTGTCCCTTGTTTCACCATGTTCGGGAGGCACGTATATGCTTATCTTTGGGAAAGGCAGGTGCACGGTGCACCACACAAATTTTGCCCAAGCCTATTCGTTGGCAAAAGCGTTGAATGCCCATCGCTTGAATGCCCATCGCTTGGGTCATTGCCACCACCTTACTCCGCTGGTGCATTAATTTCGGCCTGCAACCGCACTGACAGATTAATTAGTTAAAGCCTCCTCTTAATCATGAAATGGAATTTCTAATTACTGTATCTATCATTTATAGGCAGCAAACTAAACATGCATATGCACTGTATATTAATTCAATTTAAATAAACAGAGCAGAGTCGTTCTCAACCTACCAACCTAGCTATCAGCTAATTATCCTGCAATATTTGAAATGCTACTAGGCTATTCTACTGCAAGAATATTAATATTTAGCAAAGCAGTTTATTCATTGCCAAAAGTTACAATTTTTTTTTTTTTTACTAAGGTCCGTTTAGGAAGTGATAAAACTTTTGGGACATACCTGGGAAGCAAAAAAAATTTTGAATTAAAAAAATAATATAATATGATATGAGTAATAATAAAAAATAAAAGGAATAAATTTAAAATAAATAAATTAGTTGCAGAAGTAGTTGTGTATAAATAATTAAAAAGTAAAGTAGCTATGCAGGAAACTGTGAAAAAACAACTAAAAATAATGTAATTATAGAAAGTGGAAATTTTTAAATTAAAAATTTTTGTTTGAAAAGTTATTTTGATATCCAAAGATGCTATAAACAATTCTAACAATTATATATATGAAAAATGTTAGAGTGCTTTTGAATGTAATCTAATTTGTGGTGAATGCACTTTGGGTCTATTTTGCGACAAATAGTGCCCATTTGAACATCTATTATAATTATTATATTTAGAATTCATTATTTAGTAGCATGCTAATTTTTATTCATATAAAACATGTATATGGATCTTATATTAAAATAGTATAAAATCAACGCAATAAAATAGTTTCATATATATATATATATATTAATTTTAAAATTATATTTTCAACCTCTGAAACTATCAATGTATGACTTTTATATAAATAAATTGTTGGATAAAGCATAATAAGTTTCTAATATGTGTGGCCCATTTTGCAATTTAAATTCACTATAACAAACATATATTTCTCAATTCATTTTAAAGGTACGTTGCGAAAGAGATTTAGTCAATATTAGCCTTGTTGCTAATGGTTCTTGTCGCATTACTTTCTCGAACAGAAGCCCTTTAATTAATTAACTCCCGAAAAATAAGGTCATTTTCCCTCTTCTTTTCATACTAAATTGTATCAATATATGTGTCCATTTATACTATGAATTCACTGTAGCTAATCATAATAAATCAATCCCAAGGTTTAGTGACAATTTTAAAAAATAATGGTGACTAAAAGTATAACTTTTTTAAAAAAATATCAAACAGCTGGTGCCTCATAAAATAACTGGTGCTAAACGTATAACTTTAGTGACAAGTCTTTGTCTCAAAAAGGTTAATTTTTGCATCATTCATCGGATTATTATTACCACAAGTTAATTTTTAGGGATAATAATTTTTTTATGAGAAGGGATAATGATTATTTATGTTACTAAATAGGGATTTTTTTACTGTAGTACCACATGTTTTAGTTTTTCCTCAGTTATATCTTTTCCTCACTCCCAAATAAAAGAGACAAAATATGGACGACTTTTCTCATCAAGAAAAAGGTGGAAGTGTTTAAACACCTGGAAGAATGCTAACCACAAAATAAAATTGTGTGGTGGAAATAATGCAAATGGCGGTGCACGCCTCTGCTGTGCAGGCACCCGCACAGAGTCCAGTAGTGCATGGCCAGCTGGGAAGTCGGCCCGCAGCGGCAGCGTTGGAAAGCAGGAACAAAACAATGGAAATTTCCACTCCATTTTTTTTTTTAACGTCTTTCTATGTGCTTTTTCATGTAACAACTTTCCTTTTCAATCATTTTTCATAATTTTACTGAAACTATCTTTTGTATTTCAAAATTTCTCTTTATTTATAATCATGAGTCCAGATCTAGTGCACTTAGTGCAAAAAATTATTTTTTTAATTTTCAAAATTTTTTATACAATATTAATCTAGTTGTATTTAACATGTAAATCAAGTTTTATTATTTTCGTAAATTTATAGATACTTTTTAATTTTTAAAAATAAGCAGTATGTTCGTAATTCATAATAACAAAAAATTAAAAATGAGTTAAATCCACCTAGTTGTTCCAAGGCTAAGTTTACTGGGATGCATTTAGTCATGCACCTATAATCATTACTCATGTCATTTCAAATCTTACCTTATTTAAGTATATTTGAGAAGTGATATAACGTTTGAAAGAAAATTTTTGATATAAAAGAACTTAAAATGAGAAAAAATGATATGATATAATTAAGGTAATAATGAAGAGTAAAGTAAATAAAGTTAAAATAGATAGGTTAACTGTATAAATAACTATGTACAAATAATTGAAAAGTATAATGATTACATTAAAAGATATAAAGAAATAATTTCAAAAAAGATAATTTTTAAAGATTTAAAAGTTTTAGATTGAAAAGTGAGAATTCTTGTTATACCCATTAAATTTGCACCAAATTTGTAATATACTCATAATTTTTAACTTTGATCCTTATACTATTTCATCCTAAATTTTTATTATATCGTTAACACGACCATTACTCTTCCAAAATTTTTCTGATTGATATGATTTAACCTTAATATGACTCTTTAAATTATTTAATATTATATATCAATGATTTGCCGTAATCAATCAAGTCACATAAAGATTAAATTGTCTCAATTAAGAAATTTTGAATAGGCAATATATCTTTTGAATAAGGTGGATTAAGAATGATTTTATTAGCCCAAGATAAATAATGACTTCCTTAGCCCTACTTAAAAAAATCTATATAAATTCTTTTTGCTTTTGTCTTCATATACTTATTTTTCTAAGTATATTTAATATATAAATCAAGTTTTTTAATTTCAAAAATGTATATATATTTTTAAGATTTTTAAACACGAGGTAATGACTAAAATATCCCTATGTTTAAAATCTTAAAAAATATACACATCTAAAATTGGTAAAACTTAGTTTATATGTTAAATATATCTATACTAACAATTTTGTGATGAAAAAAGTTTAAAAAATTTTAAATAGATTTTTTTGATGAGGGCTAAGTAAACCATTACTCAGTTCAGACAAACATGATCATTTTTGAAGGTAAATAAACGGTTATATTAACGACATGGACATGATAGAAATTTAGATTCAAATATTATAGGTACAAAAATTTCTAAAACATTACCGGTGTATAAAAAATTAAGAGCAAACGTTATAAATAAGAGGAATTTTCCCTTGAAAACTTTTAGTTTTTAATTGTAACCAAACATAGCCTCAATTCAGCACTTTTTTAACCACTTGACCCCAAGACACCCTAAGGGGGGAGCCCCACTTGCAAGCTCCCTACGGGCTTTTGAATGGTGGCCTAGACTCTGGCTCATGCCTAGACGCCAACTTCGGCATGGGACCTGCCTTGATGTCTTGCATCCCAGGCATAAAAAAACATTGTCCAATTTTATCAAATTCTTGTGAATCTTCTTGAATTTTTGTTGTTTTGCCTTCTTTTATTATTTTATTTTAACAGACATCAGCAAGGGTGTATTCGGGAGAGAGGAAAAGAACTTTCTCCAACTATTTTTTATCTTTTCATAATATCATTCTCTCTGTAATATCATATCATCATCTGTTATGACTGCTTCTAGTCCTAACAACTTTGCTGCTGATGTTCTTGGCGTTTGGGCTTCGGCCCAGGAATAAGACATCCTCCAGCTAGATAAGTTCGGAATGGTTGGCACGTGTGTAGTTGGGTGTAGACGATGCTATAAAAGCGGCTGAAGTGAGTTCAGTTGGTTTTTGGTCGAGATTTGTCTGAGCTAAACTGCTCTCTTCTCGTTCTCAAATTTTCCCAATCTGTAAACAATACTGTAGAGATTTGCCAAAATTCAATAAAATCATTTAGTTTTTTTTATTCGATTTTGGGACCTACCATCATCCTATTCATTTCATAATTTTTCCACTAAAATTTTCCTCCGTTGCTTCTCTTCCCAAACACCCTTAGTAAGCATTTTTCAACTTCATTAATTCTCACTTACGTCCAATACTCCATTTTCATTTTTTCAATTAGCTATATATAAAACTTTTCACTCTCCACAACCATATTATTTTTAAATTATTTTTTCGCATCTTACTATAATTAACTACCATATTTTCAATTATTTCTACAAACAATTAATCTATCTATTTTAACTTTATTTTTTATACTTTTTATGATTATCACCATCATATGATCATTTTCTTCTGTTGAAAAAATTTTTATACTAAAAACTTTTTAATCAAATATTCCGTGACTTCCCACACACACCCTAAATATATATTTTTTCTTAATAATAAAACATACCTTGCAGGATCTTAAATAAAATTTTGATACATTCATTGCATACCTTGAAACACCGTTCGGTACCCTTTCTGGTGGCGGATGTTATGTTTGGTGAGCTATGTATATGTTCATTGTGGGCTTCATCTGTGGGCTTGAAGCTAGGCTTGAAACCAGTTTGAGTTACTAAGTTGCTACAATGGGTCAACTCGGTTTGACTGAAGCCCATGACCACACCGAGTCATACCACATTGATATTGATGTAAAATTATTTTATTACATTACTTTTACACATTTCTACATGGAGCTTACGTACAATGATATTAAATAAGTAAAAATATTTTTAAGATACTATAAATGATACTAAATATAATGAACTGAGTAAATTTTTTATCAACTATTAAAATATTCAAAATGGGAGGAGTAATATATGAAAACCTATATGGTGCAATTGCTTGAACTATAATTAATCAGGTATTTGGCCTAAAATAGGCTACACATATACTTAAATATATTCATACTTTTATGGAATCTTTTATTCATATGTAAATTATATAGGGAATAGTTTACGTTGAATTTGTACCATTTTTAAATGAGGTCCATATGTATATCTAATGGGGATGAAAATTGGTATGGTAATAGGATACATAATTCTAAATATAATGACAAAGTAGATTATAATTTTATGATCATGCAAAGCTCATTTTGAGGTAATTGCACCGTAACCTACCGTACAATTGCCTCCACAAGAATATCTCTTCATAACGAAGGGTGTGTTTGGCAATGAGTAAAACATGTCAACTTAAAACTTTTCAATTTAAAACTTTTCACTCTTTATAATTATCATATTTTTTAATCATTTTTTCACATTTTCCTATACAACAACTCTACTTTTCAATCATTTCTACACAACTATCTATACAATTAACCTATTTATTTTAACCTTATCATCTTTACTTTTCATCATTACTCCTATCATATCACATCATTTGACAACTTTTACTCTTCATAACTTTTTATCAAAAGTTTTATTAATTCCCAGACGCACCCGAAAAGTGTTATGCATTTTTTTTTAATTTTTTATTCTTTGTTATTTCTGCAAGTATTCATCCAACTGATTTCATTCAAGCACTGTCCTTTTTTTTTTTTTTTTTTCCGATTTTTCAGGTCTATAGGAGACCGTCACGGCTCATGAAATGGGTGATAAACACCCGTCATCCCGGATCGAAACCATTATCACCCATTATCCCGGATCGAAACCAGGTTTCTAGCAGGACGCTAGATATGAGACACTAGCTGCAACCATTGGCGTAGACACTGGGCTCTTGTTATGCATATTTTTAACATCCCATATTAGTGGATTTTCAACAACTTAGATCGATGTAATCTAAGAAAGTAAAATCTATGGGTATGCTTGTAAGATTTTTAATATGAACGGTAAATTTCTCAAGATATTATCTCTATTATCCAATTTAAAAGAAGAGTTCTCAAGAAATTGTCTCTGTTATCCAATTTAATAGAAGATGCTTAATTAAGGATTGTAACTACCAATCAAAAAAGGGTTACAACTAAATATTTTGTTAATTAACTATTTAATGTATTTTTATCCAAAAAATCAGTATAGACTGTAAAATGTCCCAAATATCTTTTACATGGTTTACTTTTATAGTTTTACCTTTACATTTTTCTATAAATTTTCTAATCTTTTTCTCTTCCAATACATAATCATCATACCATTACACATCTTAATATTATTTAATTGGGAAATCATCTACTCCGATAAACTGAAATTTTATAAGTTTGCTCAAGACATCATTTTCTGGATAATGTGCAGTCAAAATATTGTAACAATATCCAGAAATATGTTTGCTTTACCATCTTGCCGGAGTAAGCATTTTATACAATTATAAATTATCTCATTAAAAACTACCCAATGTAAAATTCTAAAAATCATTATAAAATGCTTTCAATAATTATCCATGCTAGCTACATCATGGTGACTTAGATAATATTTACATTGCATAAACTACCCAATCGAATTGTGCGCCTGTCTTTCTTTCTCTGCTTGCTCTTCTTCTTTATTCGTCTGGCAATAGAACATATCCACCCCTCTCCTTTCATGCTAACTGTTAAGCTATTTGAGACAAATTACGTAAGAGTTATTTCATTTTCCTCTTTTTGTCTACGACTTTGCTTGAGCAAGGGACTTGAATCCTCACTTTACAAGCCTCATTGGCCTGCTTCATTTATAATGCAAATTTAAACATATATATTTAGATGTTGGGCCTTGCTATGATAAAACATCTCTTTTATGTCATCACTTCCATTTTTAATATTTTTACCTTCTATACGAAATTTACTCCATCTATTGTATCTAATATTGTTTATATTACCATAAAACTATTTCATTTGTCGAATATTATTATGCATGACTGAATTTATATATATGTAAAATTAACATAATAAAATAATTTAATACTAAATAATAATTTTGAAGTTATATTTTCACTATTTAAACTATTTAAAATATCATTGTTGTATGAATAGATGATTCTATAAAGTATTATTATACTTTTAATATTATATAAATGGATTTAAGAGTTTTTCATAATTTACGTATAAATATATATTTCAGACCGATGTAGCCATGTATATATTAGATTTGAATGAAAGTTGATTTTTTAGCTAAGCAAATAATGTTATAAATAATAAATAGAGTGAATTTTTTTATATGTTAAAAATGAAATGAGTTTGGTGCAACCGCTTACGTAGAAGGGTAATTATTGAATATTTTCAGAGGTGCGAGAGGTGCAGTTAGCATTGAAGAGCAAATGGACCTTTACTGGAATTCTAACCACGAGCAAGGAATACCGGTGCGTTTGTTAGATGGCCACGCAGCTTCCATGTGAATTTAATGGATGCCCATTCGTAACTTTTAATTTCAAGGCCCGCAAAGCTATCAATGAGAGGGCACATATGTACTGTTGCTTACATCTCCAAATCGTGGTCCCTCCCATTATAGCAATTCATTGGGATCTTTACGTGACTTATTAGACAGATAATTTCACTAAGCATAAGCGTGCACATTGACTCCATTCTCATACTTTTTTCTTTTTTTGGCTAATTTGATAATGTTTTTCTTTGACAAGGTAGATAAACCAATCCATCCATAAAATCCTAGAAGACTAGGTAGATAATCAAAAGTAGTAAGTAGTGACTTCATCAATTCCATATAAAATTCGAGATCTTACCATTCAAGGATTATTTAGCTTCCCATCAATAGTTTTCTTTTGATTAGTTTTTGTACAATAACATGATTACTGATACTATAATCAAGCATATATTAACTCTCACACATGACAGGAATTTTTCCTACCCCACATTAGGAGGAATCTATAAAACACTTGTACACGGGGATCAATAAAACACCTCACGTATATGAGGGAGACATTCGAACACCCACTGCTACTTTCACAGCCAAAGTATGCTACCACCAGGCAATAGTTGGGCCTCACCTGATCTTCTTGTTAATTCATTGTGGTAATACTCTTTATATATATATAGGGAAATAATCTAGTGCATGCGACTGCACCGTACAGTCCATGCACTGTGAGTCCCACCTGATCATATATGGAAAATCCACCCCACCCATTGTATTTAGAATTGTTCACTTTAATAGCATACTAATTTTCATCCAAATCCAACAT
>JAXCLR010000063.1:36717445-36728370 GCA_035584095.1 Annona squamosa | reverse complement strand
AAGTTTAAAGTGATTTTTTCAACATCTAAACCGTCTAAAATATGGTTTATATATGGATAAATGAGTGTATAAAGTTTTATTACAATCTAATATGTGTGAGGTCCATTTTACAGCGGACTGCACCGTCCGACTGCACAGGATAGGTTCTCATATATATATATATATAACTCAGTGGCTATACTTTAATGTCAAAAAATTTAACTAATAATTTCGTGAGGCATTGCGTTCTATTATTACACAAAGAATCCATATTCCAAATACAAGATGAAAACCCTAACCAACACTTTTAAACTCATAACTATCTGCCATGAACATAAAAGTTAAAAGAAAGAAAATTTAACAGCCTCGAGCGAGTAATTAATATGCAAATTCCACTCTTAATTTCTAAGTCTCACTCGCACCGGCAAACCGTCTTGCATCCGCAGTGTGAAGGAGAAGGCGGGCTTGGGGCATGCGTCCTTGCTGGGCACGTCGACCACGAACCTCTCCAAGACGTACGCCGCGATCGACTTCATCTGAATGAACGCCATCTCCTTCCCCAGGCACACGCGAGGCCCCGCGTGGAATATCGGGTACTTGAACGGACTCTCCGGCCGAAAGCATCCCTGCTCGTCCACCCATCTCTCCGGCTTGAAACTACACCGGTCTTTCCCCCAAATGCTCTCCATCCGCCCCATCGCGTACGTATCGTACGCCAGCAACCAACCCCTCTCGATGAACGTCCCGTCCGGAAGCAACTCGTCCCTCAAGCACTCCTTCATATCCACCGCCACGGGCGGGTACAGCCTCATCGCCTCCGAGATCGACGCGTGGAGGTAATGCATTTCCCTCAACTCTTCGAACTCAAAAGATTCCCCGGAACAAGCGTTTCTCGAGCGGATGGATTTCAGCTCCTCCACGATCTTGTGCTCCACGTCGGGACTCGACGACAGCAGCCAGAAGAACCAAGCGAGTGCGGTGGACGTGGTGTCTCGGCCCGCCAGGATGAAGCTGACGACGATGTCGCGGAGGAATTCCTCGGAGCTCTCTCCGCTGACCATGAACCGCGAGAGCAGATCTTTGTTCTCCTTCCGAGCTGACTCGTCTTTCTTTCGGGCACGGATGATCCGGGTCGCGTACTCGTCGACGATGGCGATCGATTCGCGGAGCCGTCTCTCGGAGCCGACGTTTAGCAACTTCTTGATTCGCCACATATAGGGAAAGGCGTACATGAGTCGGCTGGCGATGAGGTTGGTGGCGTCATTGAAAGCGCAGGCAAAGTCCGGGGGAAGGTCGCTGCTGCTGCCTTCGCCGCCTCGGAGGCATGCCGGGTCGGCGCCGAAAGCAACCTGGCAGACGTTGTCGAAAGCGAAGCGCTCCAGCACGTCTTGCAGGTCGATGGTTTGGCCGGTGGCAAACGCTTGTTGCAGCAGAGGGAGGAGGCGGTGCTGAATCTCGAAGCGGACGGTGTCGACGACAAAGTTCCGGAGGGACTTGGTGTTGAATTCGAAGCTCGCTGTCTTCCTTTGCACCTTACACATGCATAAAGCACATAAAATTTTCAAAAAAATATAATTAATAAAAGTAGACGAATAATTTCCATTAACCTAAAAATTATGATAGTGTGTTCAGTAAAACAAGAAAAATTATTAAAAATTTTTCCTTGCTTTCCACTCATTTTCTATATAATTTAAGATTTTTTATCGTTTAAACTATCTCGTTTTTAATTATTTTTTAAAATCTTTTCATATAAGTAACTTATCCATTAAATTTATTTTTTTAACCAAATCTTTTCTCCGAGACTGTTTTTCCTACTTTTTCACAAAACAGTCCATGGATTTGCATTAGTTTGTGTCGTTATAGGGCTACCATAAGCTTGTGTTAGCTTAGGCTAACAATTAATGATAACCCATTATACCAATCCAGAAAATGATAGCCCATTATAAATTGGACTCCTAGTTTTCCTATTTATTATAGACAACTTTAAAATTTTAAAATATTGCAAATATCTGACTGTGAACTAAAATGTATATTTTTAAAATTTTCTTTTTCATGAAATTTTTTTCCAAATATATTTAACTTACGTATTAAATTTTATAGTTGTTGGATATATATTTTTTATTTTAAAAAAAAACATTTCAGTGTTATTTAAGTTATTTTCACAGAAAAAATGTTGATTCTTGAAAATCGAAAAATATATTCACATCAAAAAATTCTAAAATTTTGTATACGAATTAAATACATGTCATACCAATCAAAAAATACATGTGATAAATATTTTCATGTAAATAAAAGTATAAATTAGCCTAGCCCAACTAACAAGTTCATCATCCAGGACTATTAGCATGCCTACTTATAATATACACTCTATGGTTTCAAAATATTGCGACATAATGGGTATATTTTCAAATTTAGTTAAACCACAAAGTCAACAACAACACTAATTTGTAAGTATTAATTAATCAAAGTTATATAGTCTATTTTTCACAAAAACCTCATTTCTAGGAACAGAAAATTCATTCTCCCTCTTTCTTTTTATGTGCCTCTCATGCCGCTAGCTATTCCCACAATCATGGAAAAAGAAAAGGAAAAAGAAAAGGAAAAAGAAAGAAGAAAGGAAAATGAAAAAGAAAAGAAAAAGAAAAAACATCTCGTTTTAATTCCAGTACAAAACCTTCCAGAGGTCTCCATCGGAGTTGAAGATGCCCCGGCCGAGAAAGTCTTTAAACGCCCAAGTGAAGTGGTCGCCCTTGGGGAAGGCCTCGAAATGGGTCTTTAGCGCATGCTCTACGTTCTTGGGATTGGCTGTCAAGACCCCTTTCAACCCTGGTCGCCGGAACATCACCGTCTGGCTTGCTTGCTCCCCCAGCACCTCCGTCGTCCAGTCCAAGAACCGCTCCCGGTTCTTCAAGAACTCCGGCAGGCAACCCACGATCGGATATTCCTTTATTCGACTGTTCGAATTTTTCATACTTCTCAATGGGTCGGGGTCACGTCTATAAAAGAAAATTAAAAACAAGAACGACCCAAGAAATAGAAGAATAGCTTGTAGCGACCACATCATCTCCATTTCCATCTTTTTCTTTCTTTTCTTCTTTCGCCGAAAAAATGAATCAGAACTGCGACTGCAAAGTTGGTCTCATATTTCCAATATGCCTTTGCTTTTATTCTATTCAAGGGCCTCCAGGTGTCAACCTTCAGGCTGGCTTGATATTTAGGGTGATTTAACGGAGACATGATTACTTGTACATTTGCATTCAATTTTGCAAAAAATATCCCCTGCACTTAAATTTAGTAAAGATTTTTTTAAATTTTCAAATATACCCATTATTTTTGCATTTAATCAAAAACTTTAAGCCAAAAAAATCACAAAAACTCTTATTCCATCAGTTTATTAAGTAAGTTAACGATGGTTCAATTAAATGCTGATTAAATTTTTACAAATAGATAAAATAATAGAAGATGAAATGAAATGAAAAACGAATGACACTAGAGCTTTCCAAATTTAGAGCTCTTATTAATTAGGACTACAGTGAGTTATGAGGTTAAACTCTTTCAACTTAGCCTAATTATGTTTACTCACATTTGTTATAAAATGTGAATTTTAAAATTAAATACAAATATAATAAGTATATTTGAAAATTTGAAAATATCATGCGTATGTTTGGATTAAAATTAAATGTAGTGAGTACTTTTAAAATTTTTGGAAATATCTTTATTATATTTGAGATTAAATTCAAATGCACTGAGTCTATATGAGATTTTAAAAACTTTATGGATATATTTAGGATAAGGCTTTTTTCAAATAGACACGCTATATTTGACCCTATCCCAACTACACTATGTTTTAAATTTTCAAATATACTTACAACATTTGCATTTAATCCTAAAACTGCTCATTTCATAAATTAATACTATTAATTAATATGTGAAATTATTACTATGCCAATCAAATTTAAAACGAGATTGAAAGAATTGAAAGTCATAGCCTACGATATCCTTAATTATAAATGAACTCTAAATTTGAAGAGTTATAATTTCATATTCCTATTTTATCTCATCTTTTATTATTTTACAATAGGAGTATTTCGAGGATTTAAAAACTTAACAAACAGTTTTGGATGAAATGTACATTTTTGGTATTAAATGCAAATATAGTAAATATATTTAGAATTATGGTCAAATATAATGAACATATGAGAAAAGTTATTTGAATTATGATAAAACATAGTGGGCATGTTTGGAAAATCTAAAATAATGCTAAAATTAGTTACAAGTTATTGATTAAAAAGGACAAACTAGTTTTTTGATGAAATTGAAACTCATCTCGTCTCCTTAAGGGTTGTCATAAATGCGAATAACTCTTATTTTTATGCTGTCAAGAATCGCAAGGATTAACAGTTTGATAGTGAACATATATCTATAATAAACTTTGAAAATGAATTTATATATCATATGAAAGTTTCTTATACCAACAGGGTGTTATTCCAATTGTTGGCCGCGTGATTTTCATACGCTGTCTATTCGGATTCTAAGAGTGGATTTTATATCCCTTTGATATAATAAAAAAATGATTTGGACATGGTGGAAAATAAATATGGGCAAATAATATTAGTTGCATAAATTTTATTTCAAATTAAAAATAAATGATTTCACTCTAAGTTTTTGATGAAATTTTACTGTAAGTTAGGGTAATAAATGTAATACCACTTTGACGAAACCTTTCTAATGGGCTTACTTTAATGATGAAATCAAATCTTAATCTAATCCATCGACTTAACATCATTTATTATTGTAATGCCGAGATCATTTCAATCAAAGTATCCAATAGCTGAAGTTACTTAAAAGTGTGTCAGCTATCGTGTGTAAATTTTGAAAATTACTTGGTAAAATGTCTAATAATTTAAAGAATTGTTCACATATTGCAGGCGGAAAATTTTAAAACGTGTCAAAGTTGCTTCGAAATTGATAATATCAATTAAAAATTTTTATTACATGAATTTTACTCTTTAAATAGACGCAAATAAATGCAAATCCTTCGAACGGGATGAAATCTAGTCTGGTAGTTAAATAAATTATTCTAAATTTTTTGGTGATGAATAGGTTTCATACAATCATTGATATGAAAGTGAGCAGTGGGGTTCCCACCAATAGAAATGCTGAATTAAGAGTTCACTCTCGCTTTTGGTCACTTTTAATACTAAGTACTAGAACTGCAGAGCAGCTGTAAACATACTAATTCGAAATTAATTAAAGTCGAGATGGGTGATTCTGTGGATTACAGGAGGAACTATGTACCGATCAGAAGAGAGAGCTTGGGAATTAAGCATTAATGCAAACACCTACTATGCTGGTCTCATTAATTGTTGATGGGGTTGCTGGTCTCATTAATTGTTGATGCGGTTACCACCACAAAGTTAAGCTATGAGATAGAGCACGAATGGACTAGGACAGTCCACGACCTGTCTGAAGAAGGCAGTCAACAGACGCTTGTTGTGCCATCACAAGGATGTTGGATCAGACAGTGTTGATATTCTCATGGCGATAATAATGTTTGTAGCCTGCCGATCAGTACTATATGTTCCACATAAAAAAAAAAAAAAAAAAAAACTATATGCAATATTATAAACATTATATTGTCATAATCTGCTTCCACGGCGGCAAAGCTTGCCCTGGAAAGGCGTCAGGCAAGGACGTGAAACAACCATGCCCCACGTACTGTTCTGTTCTGTTGGGATTTCATGGAGGGTGTAAATAGGGTTGGTTTTAACCACAGTTATTTTGAAAAAAAAAAAATTATAATTTAATTTGAATAGATCTAATTTGAAAAGTGAGTTGATTTGGACCCAACCTGATTTCATATATTAGTACACAAGAAATGAATTGTTAATAAACAATCTTACATTAGCACATAATACATAGAAATTAGCTAAACATTATTGATTTGAAATAATATTATTTAGCACCTATATCATTACATAAGTCTTAAATTGGAAAGTTTTCATATAGAAATGATTAATTTTTATTCTTTCATATAAATTTATATTTTAAAATATATTTAATTAAAAAATACTTTTAAATATTATATATTTATTAACCCAATTTTGAACCCGAACTGAAGCGATTTTTATAGTGTTAAAATCAAGTTGGGTTAAAGTGTGAAAAAGAGGGATAAAAGAAGAGTTAAGTTGAGATTTTATAAGGAAAGTTAGGATCATATTTACCCCAACTTGAGTCAACTGGACTCGATTTACACCCTTATATAGTCCCCAACAGCTCTTAATTCGCATTCGCTGAGGTAGAAAAATATTCTTTACTAGCCTACTTAAGTGTCTACAAAATATCTGGACCATTGTATCACCGCGTGTGTGATATAAGATCCGCATGGTTTTACTTATTTGTATAAATGAGTTAAGGCAGTCCTGGGTATTTGTTTTTTTCAATAAAAGGGTTTAGGTAGTGTCCGGATTCATAGAGGAAAAACTGATGAAAGATTTTAATTGAAATTCGCAGGGCAATAACGTGATATGATAGGTATAATAAGTAGATGTTCTGTGAATAAAGTTGAAATAGATAAAATAGTCGTATAGAAAAGCTTGAATTCCTTATATGCTTATGAATTTTACTTCTAATTTTACTAGTACTCATGAATTTTGAAAAATTCATCTTATACTCATGAATTTTCATCTTAATTTCACTTATACTCACACGATTAGAGATCCATTAAAAAGACTATTAATTTTTTGAAAAACGACGAATATTTTCATCACTAATTATGATTTTATAACTAAAAATTTATATTATAATGAATTTTTAGTAATTCTACAACTGTAAAATCATATATTATTTGAAAGTGAATTTTTAACTTTAAATAAAACAACCAATCAAAAAATAACCTTAAATAACATTAGAGTTTGGGAATATTCTTTATTATATAAGGAGGCTAACAACCCATTTAATGAATTCATGAGTACAAATGGAATTATGAATAAAATTTGTAGGTATATATAAATTCGCCCTATAAAAAGTCAAAAAAATTATTATAAAAATAGGATTATTGTGAATCATAAATAGTATAATTTAGCTATAGTTTATTTATCATCACACTATCTAGCAATTGTATTTCCAAAAAATTGATTCGTTTGAGAGGAACTACATCAAACATAAATATATATATATAAGGTCGATTGCAAATAGGTGAACAAGCGAATGACAAAAAAAAATCGTAGCCTGGCTCTAATAAATGGATAGCTTGCCAAATTTGCATATATACTTATATAGTTTGACCAAAATTATAGATATATCTATGTAATTTCATGAATTACATATTACATCCATATAGTTTTACCAAAACTATATTTAACTCCCATGTTAACAATTGCCATTAAATGAACCAATATGACGTTAGTGGATCATTTTAATTTCCAAAATACCCAACAATTTTAGGCATGGGTCGATTTTATTTGTAAAAACATTAAAAAATGTGACTATATTTATAAACATCGAAATTCAATGAATATTACGATAAAAAATAACCTCTCCTCAAAAAATCCCTTAAAACCCTAACATTTTCTCTTTCATGGAATCTCTGCATGGAGACATAGAGTGATAGTTTGTTAAGGAAGTTGCTATGAATGTACTTGCAAAGCACACTACAAATTCAATTCCCACTGATAGCTTTCATGCAATAGGGTTTCTTTTAGGGAGGGAACATCTCCTCATATCTTGAATTACAAGAAACACAATTAACCCCCTTAGAACCTACTAAACACCTATTTATATCCCCCGGTCTTGAAGACTGCCTATCTTGGAACCATGAACCAACTGGAATTTTCTCTGTTAAATCGGCATACAGAGTTCTCTACTCAGGTGATGACGTCTCTCGCGATGCTGCCATTTATCAAGCCATATGGCGAACAAAGTTACCAAGCAAAGTTTTAATCTTCGGGTGGCGACTCTTCAAGAATGTTATTCCCACATTGAAGAATTTGCTTGACAAGAGTATTGTTGTGGATCCCTTCTGTTTGTTTTGCACGTCCGAGTTCGAGGATGCCAATCATCTGTTCCTGAGATGCAGGTGCACAGGAGGGACATGCAGGAGAGCGGCTAGAGTTACCACACTAAAGTTGACTGTTAAGGAAATTTTGAGATCGTTAACTAAAAATAAACAGGTCCTATGATCTAGCAATTTTCATCCTGTGCTATTGGCAGGTGTGGTATCTTCGTAATACCTTCAGGGAAGGTGGTGCAAGGTCGGTGTTCGCAGATATGCTTGATTGGTGTGAGAAATTCGTTGAGGAACACAGGAGAGCTAAGCACCTTATGCAGGGGGGCAGTTTGGACCAACTGTTGGTGCCTCGGTGGACCAAACCGCCATGGGGAGCTTTCAAGATTAATGTTGATGCAAGGAAAAGCAAGGATAGAGATTCCATGGGCTTTGCTGCGGTCATCAGGGATTCTAAAGACTTCTTTATTGCTGCTTAGGGATGGAGGCGGAGGGGCGACATGGAGCCCCTGCTCATGGAAGCCCAAGCCTTTTTGTTGAGGGTTAAGTGGGTTGTCCAACTCACATTTATGAACATACTAATTGAAACTGACTCTCTCCTTCTATATAACCTTTTGGCCAATGAAGGACCTATTTGTTCACCGGCAAGGGTTCTCATTAAGAAAATTAAGGCTTTCCTTTCCAAGGCTTCCCACATATCAGCTAATCATGTATTAAGGCAAGGAAATGCAGTTGCCCATGTCTTTGCCAACTTGATGTCTTTTTTTGTTTTGGATCACCAAACTTGGTGGGGTAACCCCCCAAGCCATTTTGGGAAAAATTTGTACAGACAACTTTTTGAGAATGAAAATCCTAGATCACTTAATCTCGTTTCCTTTCCACATTGAAAGGGGATCGGGATAGGGTTGTTTCCTTTCATAAAAAAAATTAGATATCATTCCAAAAAAAATTACATTACTTTTAATGATAGTGATACATATTATACAATCTAACTACATTGTATTTTGTCATCATAATATTAGGTATATTTCCTTAAAAAACTGATTTTATTGGCATGCTTTTAATTTCGAAAAAATCGGATATGTAGGCTCTATATGGCCTGATTAGCTTGTCGATCATGTGTATTTTCTATATTTTCATAAAATTATTTCCACAATTTAGGTATGAAAAGTTTTCTGTGAAATTCTTTAATAATATATCTTTTATAAAAACTTTTCTTTTAAATAATTTCCCCAAATTCTTCCATCCACCATTGTTGACGGTCATATCTGCGTCAACGCATCAATCGACAATCCAAGCTGATAACCGGTTAGCTTCCGTTAAATTCTTTTTCTAGGTAATCCTTTTAATATTTAAAATTTTGATGATTATTAGAGCCCTTTTTAGGCATGTTAGTTATTTGTATAATTTTCGTTGTTAACTGTTATAAATTATATTTTAAGTAATATCTATAAAAAGTTAAGAAAAATTTTAGTGAAAAATTTTGAAATAAATAAGGTAATAATGATTGTACTTTAAATAATATATACGGTATGAAGCGTCTGGAAAGTGTTTGAAAAATGAGAAAATTTAGAAATAGATAGAGCAATAATTAGAGGAAACGGAATAAAGTTGAAAAGAGCATAATTGCATAGAAAAATTAAAAAGACTATTGAAATTAAGTTGCTTGCGTGAAAAGATGCGTAAGAAAATTCAGGGAAATTTTTTTTCTTCTCTTCCATGTCCAAATGCCGCCTTAAAGCTAGATACAATGAAAATCGCTGCCTTAAAGTAATATCAAAATGCCAATTCCACTTACTTAATATATATATATATATATATTTCAATCAAAAATATATATATATATATGGGAAATGATCCAATGCATGCGACTGCACCATGCAATCCATGCACTATGGGCCCCATGTGATCATGAATGAAAAATCCTCCCTATCCATTGTATTTAGAATTATCCATTTTATTAGCTTACCAATTTTCATCTAAATCCAATATGTGTGTGATCCCCATCTTAAAATGGTACAAAATCAACATAATAAAATCGTTTAATGTAAATATTAAGTTTAAAGTGGTATTTTCAACATCTAAACCGTCTAAAATATGATTTTTATATGTATAAATAATTGTATAAAGTTTCATTGCGATCTAATATGTATAGGGCACATTTTATAGCGGACTGCACAGGAACAAATCCCTATATATATATATATATATATCAATTCCACGTACTTCAAAAAAATGAAAATTTTCTTTCATGTGCATAACTTTTACCTTCAATTACTTACATACTCATGATTTTAATAATTTTTTTGTACTTATAATATTTCGTATTAAATTTTTCTTATGCCCACTTTGTTCATAAAATTGTTATTTGTTCTATTAAAAAGATAATTTTATCAATTTAAAATGAGATAATTCAATTCTAGTATAATTCGATTGATGACAGTAAATCTTCAACATGTGACATTAAATGGTGAAAGAGTCATATTAAGGTAAAATTATTTTAATTAGGAAAATTTTAAAGTACTAAAATTGTCTTTTTAATAGAGTATATAACAGTTGTGTTAACGATGTGGGTATAGTAAAAATTTAAGATAAAATATTATAAGTATAAGAAAATTTTATGAAACATCGTAAATATAAATATAAATTAAATGCAAATGTTGTGGTATAAAAGGCATCCTCCCTGTAAAAGCACCAGTTCCGAAGCGGTTACCTCCGAAGCCGATGGCAGATTCTCTCTCATCTCTACATCACGTGCGCAATCCTGTGTGTAGGGGTGCAACTCGGGTCGGGTTATACCGGGTTGGAGTGAACCCAAACCCTAAGCCAACCGGGCTGGAGTAAACCCAAACCCAAACCCTAATAATTGAATCCGGGTTAGGACCGGGTTCGCATTGGTTTTGGTTTGGTTTCGGGTTAGAATTCGGGTTACCAATAAACT
>JAXCLR010000063.1:36693031-36717345 GCA_035584095.1 Annona squamosa | reverse complement strand
GTCGGGTTTTGGTACCGGGTTGGTGCGAACCCAGGTTTGGTTTCGGGTTTTTACGGGTCGGGTTGAAACCGGGTCTACTTTGAAAAAAATCTTTAAAATAAAACTCATTTTTGTTTTTGGTACCGGGTCGGGTCGGGCGGGTTCGGACCAACCCGGTACCAAGTTGCACCCCTACCTGTGTGCAACAAGGTGGCCACGCAATCAGCATCATGCCAACATCTCCATTCTTCAGCAGCGATGCGGTTAGCACTCGCAGTTCCCACTTCCCACTGGGGAACTGGGTCCCCAAAGCTGTCGGTGGGAATTCTTTCAAATGGTGTTAATAAAAAAAAAAATTTGTGACGGATGAATATTAATTGTGTACACATACTTTTAGATTATAATTAATATCTACAACTTTTTATATGCAAATATTTTATCTAGATAAGTGCCAAAACGCGTTTTTGTGTTATAAAAAAAAAGTGTTTTTATGTTACTAAAGGTATTAGCATAATTTTTACTGATTTAAAATTATATTAATATCTGATTTGTTTAACTTTACTGTGAAATGTTCAAATTATATTTTAAAATAATATGTATGATTTAATTTTTGGAATGACTCCCACGGACAGCTGTGTCTGGGAACCTATTCCCGTGGAAGCCTTTCTCGCCTCCGGTCTCCCTGCTCTAGCCGATGCGTGCGGCTGACATGCGCAATGCGATGCAGCCATGTCCGGTCAGCAGCACATGTGTGGTGTGCAGGCAACCGTGCGAGCAAATTCAGTCGGCTATGATGCATGTGATGGAGCTATGGTTATTCAAAGCTTAATAAAATGAAGATAAGATGAGAATATAAGATAAAAAAAAATTATTGTCGTGTACTGATATTGAAAACAGATTTATTAAAGGTGTGTTTGGTATCAATAAAAAGTTGTCTATTTACCAACCGAGCGTCGACAGCAGCACAAGATGCGTTGCGCAGTCGGTGGTCTGGGTTCGAATCTCATTCGGGATTTCGGCCCATCAAATAGATGTGGGAGCAGGTAGTCTCCCGGGTGAGGGGGTGTGAGAGCATGTGGTCTCTCGGTTGACTGTTGGAAGCTGTGTCTTCCATATTTCTTTGGGATGTTATGTGTGTCCCTGATTTGTAAGAATGTCTCTGATCTTCAGTATAAAAATGTGTTGAGATATATGTAATTATATACCAATCAAAAAAAAAAAGTTGTCTATTTAAAACTTTTCACTCTCCATAACTATCATATTTTTTAATTATTTCTTCATATTTTTCTATACAACTACTCTACTTTTCAATCATTTCTACACAACTACCAACACAATTAACATATATATTTCAACTTTATCATATTTATTCATCATCATTACTCCTATTATATCACATCATTTGACAACTTCTTATCTTTACAACTTTTCATCAAAAGTTTTATCCAATCCCAAACACACCCTAAGATTAAAAAATTTATAGTGTTTTATAAAAAAAATTATAGTGAAAATGAAAAACATGGGCTGTTAATTTTTTTTTAAATAGGAAATTTCGATGATATCCCATACGAAATGTGAACAAATAAGTTGCCGATCTGTACAATGGTAATATTCATTCATGCGCAATTCGATCAGACAAGCAACGCACTGCGTCCGACATGAGCAGCAATTGCGCAGTCCACGCATGAGCACACTGATGATCTTTTCATTCTTATAATCAATCATTCCAAGCTAGCTCCCCTCAATCCAAACAGCATAGCAGAATTCAAGCTTTCAAGCTTTCAAGCTTTCGGTAAGAGTAAGCATAGACGCTCCAAATAGAGGAGGAGGTGAGATTTTTTTTAGATGTTTTATAGTATTTTATTTCACTTTGTTTTGCTTACAGTACTATCTGTTTTTAAGTTTATAATTTGTTTTAGAATAGTTAATTTTTAATTAATTTAAATTTTTATTACTTTTATATGGATTCAACAGGATTTGTCGTTAGTTTACAATATTTTCATACAGTTTTGAATTTTAATGCCAATTTCTTAACAAGAAACCTATTGGTTTGCAACCACATGCTACATTTTACATTTTTCAGATTGATACATGCGCTTTTTTATGTTTAAAAATAAAAATGTAAAAAATCAAAAGTGTAAAAACTTGCCATGTTAACGGATTGAAGTAGGGCTCACATATTTATGAAAAAATTTTTTTTTTCGAAATTTTAAAAAATAAAGATTCCATCAATTAATTATAAACTAAAGGACTTTTCCCAAATATACACGCCAAATTTCAAACTAATTTCAAATATACCCACTGCGTTTTAAAATTTTCAAATATACCCAATACGTTTCATATATTCCCGAAAATACCCACTCCATTAAACGATATTAAGTTAACGGTTGTCCGTTTAAATGTTCATTATAATTTCCTAAATATCAAAACTACCCTTGATGTAAAATAACAAAAGATGAAATAAAATAAAATGAGAATAAAATTAGAACTCTCTATATTTAAAACTCTTATGCAATTAGGGTAGCTGCGAGTTATGATATTCAAAAGTTTGAATTCAATCTTAAATTTGATGGGCATATTGGTAATTTCACAAATAGACTAACGGCCTTAATTAACATCTATAACAGAGTGCATTTTTTGTATTACATGCAAACGTAGTGGGTATATTTAGAATTTTTAAAATATAATAAATATATTTTAAATTAAGATTAAATATAGTGGGTATACCGGAGAAAAACCCTGAACTAAATGATATCCAGATTGTATATTGGACCACTGGTAACTGTAATTTTTTTTTTCCGGAAGGGAGGTTGTTTTCTTGCTGTATTTGCATAGGTCCGTATTTTCTTGGCTTGGCACCTTTCAGTTTTCCCAATTTCCATGCGTGCACTGGACGTATGCAGGCTTCTTGATGCATACTCCCACGTCCCACTGTAAGTAACCATGTTAAATAGCGTACATTCGAGGGATATTTATAATTAAATGGATCATGCAACTGGAAACCACTTGATTGTCCTTGATAGAACCATTCCTCGACCCTCTCATCACCCATCCCTACACTGGCTAGTAGCCAATTTTTTGCCTACATATAATATATTATGTTATTCGATTGCTTTAAATATATTTTTATTACAATCTATTATTTAGTTACGAATAAATTGATTACTTTGAGTTGTAGCACCTGGCTAAATGTAGTTATTTTATATCAAATGCAACAAAAGTATATTTAAATTAGTCATTAAAATTTAGCTGCAAATGGTAATGAAAACTTTAGTGAATTAGCATAGGATTTAGCAGACTAAGTTATAACTTTGGTCGCAAAAAGTGATCACGTAAACTATATTTTCTTGTAATGCTGCCTTCTTTATACTCACAAATATGCAAAGTCACATAATTACCTATAATATTTGGACATACCTACACAAATCATCGATGTACATAATATTTTTTGTGCAGTTATCTTAATTTATGAAGAAGAATAAAATTCAACCACATTTTTTCTTTTCTTTATTTTCTCATTGTCGTTTATCAGTTTTTTTTTTTACGAGATTTATCAATATTATTTTAATGCTTCTAACTCTCTAAATTGCTCTCAACCAACCGAGGCTAGCTCGGTTGGTGGCCGACTGCGGCGCAGAAATGCGTGCGCGCAGTCGGTCGAGAGTTCGAATCCGCGGCCGTGCGGATTTCGATAAATATATGTGTGGGAGCAGTAGGTCTCCCGGATGGATGTAGTGTGGGAGCGGGTGGTCTCCCAGGTGTTCTTTCGTGGAGCTGTGTCTCCAGACTTTTTTGGGAAAGATGTATTCCTTATATTTGTAAGAATGTCTCAGATCTTCAAGTATGATATGTGTTGAGATATATGTAATTGTACCAATTAAAAAAAAAAACTCTCTAAATTGCTCTCAACAGTTATGGAGATCAGTGTCAAGGAATTAAGAACAACGTGGTGCTCGAAGAGAAGCAAAAATATCTGGCATCTTACATTATATTTGACATCTTAACATGGATACCTTTGCTAGATTGTAGTGTGTAGATGGGTATCAAAAACATGGAAGAGCATTAAGTACGAGCCCAATCTCAAGCACATTCTCTCATCAAAAAAAGAAAAAAAATTTCAAGCACATGCACTGCCAAAGAACTCAAATCATATCTGGCTTCATCTTCAAAACATGGTTAGAGGTCATTACGAATCCACAATTGCATCACTCCATCAATTTCCAAACCATTCTCATTGTCATCATGAAGTGAAAGATCATGCATCCAGCTCATTCATGGATTGTACACTATGGAGACAAGCTTGGTTTGATTTGTTATAATGATGATTGGTGTCTATTTTAGGTGATGTAGGAAATTTAAAAAATGAGGTGGTAGCTCAAAAGACATGCCATTTTGCCAGGATCACTGGAGAAGATAGCTCCCCACTTCATCTTCAGAAATGCATACGCCATCCAAACAATGCTTACTTCAATGGGTTCGTTCATTAATATGGTACGTGCTTCGATAGATTTTCTAATAATTCTAGTAAAGTGATTTGTTTGATTTCTGTGCCCTCATGAGGTATGACGTTCAGACCAATTAGCAACGATGAAAATAGAAGATGTTCAGCCAATAGATACAATTACTTTTGAGCCTGATGTAGCTATCAGAGATATATGATTTTCAGGAGTAGAATAGTCAATTGAAGTCAGATGTGCAATATGCTGTTATTAGAACGTTTGATGAGAGGTATTTTTCGTGTCGCATTTCCGCTTTTGGAGGGGAGTCCTCGTAAATAAGAAAAATGTATGTTGGGATATTTGAAAAACATATCTTGTATAATTTAACATTTTTTAATAACGGCCATTGTTCATTTGCTGCCGGCAGCAATTGACTCGAAATGTTTTTTATAAAATTACAAATCTAGGCGCATTTAATCTAGAGGTTGAACATATGCAGCCAGCTGCAATCACCCTCCAATTTCGTCCGGTTGCGATTTGTTTATTTTTTTATAAATTTGTTAATTGATGCGTATTTAATCTATAGAACAAGTTTTACTATTTTTAGAGATTGTAATATTTTTTGAGTTCTAAATAGAGAAATATTGTGGTTACCAAAATACTCTTTGTGTTTAAAATTTTAAAAAATATTATATTTTTAAAAATAATAAAACTTGACTTACTAATTAAATATACCTAAATTAACAAATTTATAAAAAAAAATTTGAGACTTTTGGCCAGCCTAAGTGTTTGAGAAGTAACAAAACTTTGATGAAAAATTTTTTATGTAAAAATTTTTGAAATAGGAGAAAATAATATGCTATAATGAGGAGTAAAGAGAATAAAGTTAAAATAGATAAGTTATATATATGAATAATTGTGTAAAAAGATTGAAAAATAGGATAATCGTATAGAAAGAAGTAAAGAAATAATTAAAAAATAATGTAATTATGGAGAGTGAAAAATTTTCGTTTATGGAATTGTTGATATAAATGTATTTAACATGTGTTTAAATTTTTACTGTTTTTGGAGATTTTAGAAATTTTTTTAGATTTTTTAAAGTCAATGGTATTTTAAGTAATTTAATTTTAAAAAATCCAAAAAATCTAAAAATCTCAAAAATAGTAAAAATTTATACACATGTTAAATAAACTTAAATTAAATTTTTGTAAAAAATTTCAGAATAATTGTAAAAAGAGTGAAGTACACCCGGGTACGTTGAGGCTCAATGTACCCAAGTGCATAGAACCGGGTTCCTACTAAACACTCTTTTAAGTTTTACCATTTTTTAAGTCATTTTCTACTTTTTATGGGAGTCCTTTTATACCTTTAAAATAACTAAAATACTCCTTTGTTTAAAAATTCAAAAAAATCTATACATTTACAAAAAGTAAATTTTGATTAATAAATTAATTACACCTAAATTTATATTGTATAAAAAATTTTAAAAATAAGCTTTTAGACCGGCCTAAAATCAACCTATTTTAGGCTGCTGTAAGAGTATAATAGCCCTTTTATAAGCGTGTCGCATTTATATACAATCGCCCATAGATTGACATAAAAGATAACGACCCACCAATCTCATTTGCTCCCGATAGCAAATACCTGACCAAAAAGCGGAATGATCATTTCATGCGGGTCTGAAATCATTTCAAACCAATCCAAAAATATATTTGTAAAAAAAAAATTTGCAAAAAAAAGGTTAATCTAATTATGTTTAATCCATAAACCAATTTTTATAAATTTTGAAGACATATATATATATATACATTTGATTTTTAAATATAGGGGTATTTTAGTCATGTTCCAACAATTTAAAATGACTAGAATACCCTTATATTTAAAAATTCAAAATAAATATATACACATCTCCAAATTTGGTAAAATTTAGGATTCAACATAACTAGCACAATAATTTTGTAAAAAGATTTTGAAAATAAAAGATAAGTGAAATGCTTATGCCTCGGCAAAAAATATTTCTTATTTTTTATTTTTATAAAATTGTTAATCTATAAATTTAATTTTATTATTTTTGGAGGTGTATATATATTCTTAAATTTTTAACACAGGGGTATTTTAATTATTTTTAACCGTTCAAGATTTCAAAAATACCTCTACTAAAATCCAAAATGATTAGGCCTCGATAAAATTGTTAATCTATAAATTAAATTTTATTATTTTTGGAGGTGTATATATTTCTTTAAAATTTTAATACAGGGGCATTTTAGTTATTTTTAACAGTTTAAAATTACTAAAATACCTTTATTTAAAATCCAAAATATATATACGCATATCCAAAAATAATTTATAAATTATGTTCACATAGATTAAATCGATAAAAAAACAAAAAATAAAAAATATGTTTTTGTACCAACCTAAAATTGCTATCATTTCAGACAGTTCTTAAACGGCAAACCCTAAGATAACGAACATTTATAAATTACACTATTTTTGTTACTACAAAAAAGAATCAGTTTGAATTTTTAGTTAATTATTTTATGAAAAAATTTTCTACTCGTATAAACTGACTATTACCTATATTAACTACTGCAATAAAATTAACCACCTTCTTTTAGATGTAAAAAAAAAAAAAAAACTAAACTGGGTTAATATATATGCAGGTGCATGAGTACATATTTCAGCTTTGGGTGCCGGTAGGACTTGAGAGGGCCAGACGCGGTGGGAGGATATAGTCTCCATTATAATCTAATATAATTTTTAAAAAATCTAGTCTGGATAAGGTTTAATTTCTGAATAGTTTTGAAGTAATTTAAAGTTGCCCAGCTGCCGAACAATCATTTGCGACCTGCTAAAAACATATTTTTTAAAAGATGAATGATATTGCTAGTCCAAGTAAAGTAAATTTTCTACTTATCCCACCTTAAAAAACTCGTTTATAATATTTTTTTTATTTTTTCTTTAATCACTTGTTTATCTATGCATGTTTAACATATAAAAAAATAAAAAAAATAGATGTAGTACACCCGGGTGCATTGAAGCTGAATGCACCCGGGTGCATAGGATTGCACTCCGGCAAAAACTGGGGCCGGTCAAGGAGTACTTGACCCTAATTTTACCTTTAAAAAATTCTGTACAACCCTACTTTTTATATTATATAAAGAAAAGTTTAATTTGACTTTCAACTTTCTTTAATAAGCATATGGATAAACTTCCAGTTAGTTTCGACTAAGTATAATGTGTTAGGTTGAAAAGATGGATTAAAATGTGATAATTTTAAGAATTTATATGCATATCAATATAATGTCACATTTATGATAAATTCAAAAGTTAAATGTTTTAATATTTTACTATTTAGTAAAGTAAAACACAATTATCATAACAAAGTATTAGTAAAAGTTTAGATAATTTCATTTGCAACTTGACCTTAATAAATATATGTATCAGCCTTCAATAAAAATAATATAGATAAAAATTTTGACTTATAATTAAGATTCCTAAATTTTTAAAATAATAATATTCATTCTTAAAAGGTATAAACAATGTGATAATATATTTTATTTCAATGATAAATCATGCGAACGAACATGTGCAGTTAAAAAAGAAAATTTGTCTATATAAATAAGTTTTAAAGTTAAATGCATATCTACCTAAGTCATATTCATATCAATAAATCATAAAATTAAACACATCTATCCAATAAAACTGTATTCACATGAGTAAATTATATGGTTTATTAAAATAATTTACACCATACGGGCGAGGTGGGTTAAGACAGTCGTGACATCATTGACCTACCCACCCCCGAATTGAAGAATTGGTCTCAACTCACACCGTCCTGCCCTAAGAGATCAAAATTTCCACCCAAACTCTCTGTAAAATTGGAGTGGGTCCAAGGTCGGCCCGAACCTATCTTCACCCCTGATGAAAAGACTTTTTTTAATTTTCTTAAATGAAGGTAAGGGTCGCCATGGACTAAAGTGCTGCAGCATCAGCCGACGGAGTGGCTAGGGTGAATCTCTTCAATTAGCTAGTCCTCGGAGAAAAGAGCTAATTAATTCTTTAAAAAAATATATGAAAATAAAAGAAAAGGAGCAGAAATATCTGCAAAACCAATCATAGGAAAAGACGATATAGCTAAACTTGAAATGATATCCCACCCTTTCAAAAAAAATGTCCCACCAACTTGGGAAGTGGCACCGCCACCAGCCTTTTGTGCCGGTTGTAACGTCGTCAGTGCCGGGGTTCAACTCGTCTCTTGTTATTGAAAGTAAAAATATTTGTCCTCTAATCTAAGAGAATTTACAATTTGTCTTCTGATTGCGAATTATTTATAGAATTTTCTCCAATAGTGAAAATTATGAATATGCTTAAGTTGTAATATCAGATGTTTAAGTGTATATATATCACCAATAAAAAAAAAAAAAAATTTTAACTTTGCAAAGTGGCACCGCATTTATATTCTATAACGACGTTGCCCTCCGCAAGCTTAAGTGGCTAGGAAGAGTTACGATTACGCCACAGTGGAATAATTCATACTTGCGTCTTTTTTTTTTACAATTGAAGAAGTAGAACAGTTATCAAGCATTAATATGCTATTTATTGCAAGTAATTCATATAATATTCTACCATCGAAAAATAATATAATATTACACACAAATATTAATCGAAGAATGAAAACATGGTGGACCATCCAACATTTTTTATCAAGATAAATTACACATATACTCATGAATTTTATTTTTAATATAAATGAACTTTCAAAAAATATAAATATATTTTTTATCAAAAATTATAAATTTATTTATACATTTTACGTAAAACTTCGTTCATATTCACATAGTTTTTTATGTTATTCATATTTACGCGATTTGGTATTTGTTAAAGGGATCATTAACCTCTTATAAAATAATAAATATGTTTAAACTTTCTTAATTTGCTAAAAATTAAAAAATCACATTCAAATATTATATAATTCTATAGGTGTGAAAGTGATAAAAATTTCATTAGAATATAAATTTTTAATTAAAAATTAAAATTGACGCTTTTGCATATGAGTCATTTCACTAGGAGTTAGCCCCGTTGAACACATTTCGCATATTTTGTAGGTATAAATAAAATTTTAGATGAAACATATGAATATATTTGAAATTTAATAAAGTTGGCGGCCATAGATGGAATCAGTGATAAAATTGATGGGATTTACCCATTTTAACTGTGAATTACATAACAAGCCATAAGCAATCCACCTTTCCTCGTTGGCGGGCCCCACTTCACATATGATGGGACGTTCTTCTGCGTGCACGCGATAGCTATCCATTTTCAGCTATATATTATATTATATTGTGGGACCCACGTAGGGAATAAGGCTGGTTGGATGCCTGCGTCAGGACTCAGGAGTGCGTGTTGATGAACCTGACCATGATGGCAATGAGGGCGTCTGTTTGGGAAGCCGTTTCCGGACAGGAATCGACCGCATTCCTGTTGAGGTAGAAGCAGTGCTTCATGCCAGGGCTGACCACCAGCTCTACGTCCTTTCCGGCCTTCTTCATCGCCTCCACGTACTCCAGCTGCGTGTCGCGCATCAGATCTCCTTCCGCCACCGCCACCAGCACTGGCGGCAGCCGAAGGCCCTCCAGCTGCGGCGCAGCCGGGCCCATGGGGCATGTGATCGGATGCTCTTTCGTGCTCCCCGCCGGCAATGCCATTGCCAGGAACTTATCTATCATCTCCAGCGTCAAGAACGCAGTATCCGACGGCAGCTCAGCCTCCGATCTACTGCGCTCCGCCCGCACGAAGCCCGGGTGCAACAGCATCGCACCGGCCATCTTTAGCGGGCTCAGCTCCTCGGCGCCAGCCTGTACAGCCACCTCATGAGCGACGTTGGCGCCAGAAGAGTCACCGACCAGGAAAACACGTTCGAGGTCTGCTCTGCCTCCAAGATCAAGCCATGGCTCCGGTGTTTCTCCTCGAGCCACGGCGCGGAGCCACAGCAGTGCAGCGTGGCAGTCATGGACTGCTGCGGGGAGCTTGTGCTCAGGTGCGAGGCGCATCTCGACCGAGACACAAATGGCTGGGGCGGATGCAACCAGGCGAGTGTAGAACTGGTAGTACGTGTACCAATCTGCTCGGCTGACGCAGAAGCCTCCGCCGTGGAAGTGCAGAAGGAGGGGTAGCTTTTCATGTTGCTGCTGCAGCTGCTTCTCAGGCACGTAGATTCGGACTGATAGGCTCGAAGCATCGTGGATGATCAGATCGCGGGTTGCAACTCCATCTGCGAACGTAGGTGCGGATGGAGGCACGGGAGACGCAAGGGATTTTACTTCGGATGGCCCAGACCACGTGCGGTCGATGGAGCCGTCATCGTAGAGCCGGAGCCAGCCTGAGACTTCGTCGATCACCTTCCTCGCAGAAACCATGGCTAGCTGCGAATAGTATTGTTTGGAGGTTAAAATGACAATAGTCCCAGCAGCTAGCTAGGTGTTTCTTATTCTTTAATCTTTATATGCTGGAGGGTGTGGTAGCTAACCTGGGCCATTGCCCCACACCAAACCGGTGAAAACGATTTTCATGAAGTTCCAACAATATTTGATACATCATTTTACCGGGCGGATGGCAAATTTATCCACAAGTTTAAAACCTATTTTCAAAGATATCTACGAAACTTATAAATAATTCCTCTTACTCTCACTTATTTTGCCTATTAAAAACCTAGAAAATGAGCCATTAGTCTGTGTATTAATAACAAAATTGATCATGCCCTAAGTACTATACTAATTTGTAATTAATGACCTAATTTTCATTTGAATCTTAATTTCTATTCAAATAAATTAGAGCTGCAAATTAGGATAGAAATTAGAAGATGGGCAAATTCATCATTTTCCGACGGGCTTACACGCCACAGCCCTTCTTAACAACGGGGTATAAATGGGATTTCGGGGTAAAATAGACTGACATGTAAGGAATTATCAAAAGTGTATGAGTAAAATTGGAAAGAAGTTCAAAACTTGTAAGTATAATTAGAATTTGCATTAAATAGCGAGCTCTTCTAATGTAAATATGACGAGTTGGGTTAGACCACCTTGCCTGCCACTCTAGTGTTAGTTCAGTTGCCCAACCATCTGGTTGGCGGCAGTTGGGGCATTTTGTTTCTATTTATTTGAAATTTATGTCTTCCTATTTTTTTAGTGGAGTTGTATTTTTAGATTTGTAAAAATGTCTTAAGACTTCAACGTAATAGATATTGAGATGTATGATATGCTTAGCTCATCTTAAAAAAACCATTTACAATATTTTTTATTTTTTCTGCATACAATTATTTATCAAAATTTATATAACATGGAAGCCAAATTTTACTATTTTTTAATATATGTATATATTTTTTTGAGATTTTTAAACATCTACGTGTATATATATATATATTTAAAATACTTCTACTTTTAAAAATCTCAAAAAAAAATATGTACACATGTGCAAAAATGATAATAATTGATTTATATATTTAAAATATACTTAGATAAACAAGTATATGAAGAAAAATAAAAGTAAAGTATTGTAAATGAATTTTCGAGGTATGCTAAACAGAGTATTTCCTTAGCCCAGCTAACAGAATCACTTCTCTTAATTAATATATAACATTTATAACCCAAAAAAGATATAACTTCGAAAGTAAATCCCACCATTTATTCTTTCTAAAGAAAATGCCACCTTAGTCTTCTCTCCTTAAAAACATTTACCATTACATTTTTTTTAACCCCAACATATAGGACACATTTGCCGATGAATTGATATATTAAAGAGGCCATATGTGTGAGTGCAAAAAATGCAGCATGCATTGCAACCTAAACTTTACTCTTACCAACCTAAAGTTTAGAAGTTTGTCCTCGAAAAGATTCGAAGGAAGACATCCTACACTTGTTCTGGGAGTGCAACAGGCTAAAAGAGATTCATGACTGGCACTAATTGACACAGTTTAGGAGAAAAAACCATGTTAATGTGAAGGAGATCTTCCAAAGAATAATTGCAACAAGGGATAAGTATCTATTTACGTTGTTCGTAACATTTTGCTGGAAGGTGTGGCACGTAAAGAATAAATGTATAGCAGAAGGAGATAAGGGATCTTGGACGGCATTTTGGGATGGTCCAACGACTATATTCAAAACTATATATCATCAACGGCTATCAGAAATGGCTGTCTAAACATGGAAGAGAGTCCAGCAAGATGGAAGAAACCAGATTGGGGCGTCTTCAAGATTCATACAAATGTGAGATGGAATGAATCAAAAAAACTAACGGACTTTGGAGCTGTCGTCGGAAATTGGAATTCAGAATCTGTGGGGGCAAGAAGTTTGACAATGAGAGGGGTATTCAATCCTATATGGGGGGAAGCTAAGGCAATTCTTCTTGCCATGGTGGACTAGTCCACTAGAGTTCTTTGTTTCTTTTTTGGACGCTGACAGTTCCATGTATAGTATATTGGGATTCTCAATAAAAAAAAAAAAAAATCCAATCCGCGCATTTAACATGATTACTTTTGTTATATTAACAAAAATTATTTCAATAAAATTCCTGTGTAGAACATACCTACCTAAAAATAGATATAATCATGTGTAAATTTTAGAAAATATTTAAATCCATTCCTACATACATTAGAATGTTATAATAATTTGTAAAATTATTTACTTATCTAGAAGTGATATTTTAAGTGATTTAAATGTTGTATTAGCAACTTTAAAATTGATATATTAATTAAATACTTTTATTATTTTGATTTTATACATTTATTAATAAAGCTCATGTATGAAATTCGGTTCCATCATTTATTAAATGAGTCTAAATGCAAGAAGTGAATTGACTATTAATTTAACCATCGAAGTTGGCAAAAATGAGGAAAGGTGACACGGCAAGGGAAAGCGTGAAGCAGGGCTATACACAAGTTTCACATGGAAACTCAAATGCAACCTTTAGAGAAAAATCTGCAGAATATTCGATAACCGTCTAATAATAAGAGAAACTACAAATTTATAAAAAGATAAGCAAATCTATGTTATCCATTACACACACGTCCATATGCACGTAAAAGGTAAACCATCCATCTATGCATGTTTACTAAAATAAAACACGCAATTTAATATAAATAGTAAATAAAATCACATAAAATTTCAATGACCTTGAATCATGCCGAAATGTTGGATTTTGACATTAAAAATGAGCTCAATTGGGTTCACCCCTGGTTGTCATATCAATAGACTCAAAAAATATTTTCTATTGATACATTGTGGCTCTCATAACTCCTCTTGAATCTGTTAATATGTTGAAATTTAGTATGCTCATGTATTACTTTCAAACCCTTCCACAACAATCGACCTGCTTCATGAAGTCTTTCCAATTGCGTCTGCATCAAAAGTAGACCATTGAAGCAGTGCCCATGATTCAACTACTGTTTTGAATCACAGCCCAACAATTACACTTGGCAAGGTTGATTAGGAATTGTTCTCGAAATGGTTTGTCATGACTTGATAGAAGACAACCAAACTAGAGCATTATTGTAAGGTGTAGCACACGTTTGGTTGGTGCATTAAAAGACAAGAAAAATGGATAAAACTTTTAATGAAAAGTTTTTTAAAATAAAAATTGTCAAATGATGTGGTATGATAGAGGTAATAACGATGAATAAAGATAATAAAGTTAAAATAGATAGGTTAATTTGTAGGTAATTATGTGAAAATTATTAAAAAGTAGGTTAGTTGTATAATAAAATATGAAAAAATAATTAAAAAATATCATAATTGTAGAGAGTGAAAAGTTTTATATTAAAAAGTTTTAAGTTAGACATTTTTTACCCGTGCCAAACATTTGCAAAAAATGGAATTTGGTTGGTGGTTGTCGTGTTCCATGGTTGTACTACCAAATCAGCCGTGAATTTCGACATCAGATGTCGATCACAAAGACATAAGAGGTACGTCTACGGGTTTATTGGGAACCGGCTCCCACAGCTGTGTGATAACTACTCAAAAAAGGGATATTTTGGCAGTTTCCCAAACATGCTGCTGTTCGTTATGTTCAGGGGACATGAGAGCTAACTAAAAAAAGAAAATAATAATAAAGTTAAAATAGATAAGTTAATTATATAAGTAATTATATATAAATGATTGAAAAGTAGAATAGTTGTATAGAAAAATATTTAAAAATTTTAAAAATATAATAACTATGGAAAGTGAAAAGTTTTAAATTTAAAGATTTTAATTTAAAAAATTTTGAGTTAAAAAGAAGCACTCTTGAAATATAATTCAGATTGTTTATACTGAAAATGATATATATTAAATGTTAACATTATCTTAAATTAGTAAAAAAAATTATAAAAACCAATATTTATCGCATCAAGAATGACTTGCAATAAAAGGACGTTTTCGATTCGTCTAGCTAAAACGTATATACTTAACGTTTCGAATTATATAAATCACATTAGAGACTATAAAAACATATATGGCATTAAGCGTCCGGGTTAAAAAATATATATTTAATGTTTCAAATTATGTAAGTCATATTAGAGGTGTTACTTTAATCTAAAACACATATCATACACGGAAGTAAGCGTCTTGCATCACATTTTATTAATCAACACCGTGCGATTTGGATCATTTTTATTGTAAAATGTCTAAATAATATTTAAAATTCGATTTATGATTTGACTTCCTAAAAACAACCGAAATATTCGTGGATTAATTCCCGTGTGACTATCCTATTCAGGCGCAATATGGGCAGCTGAAAAAATTTTCATTTTTTATTTTTATAAATATATGAACTCTACCTAAATCTTCCTTCCTATGAAATTTATAAGTTTTCAAATTTATTTAATATTTTTTTGACTTTTGTAAATCTAAAAAATAGGCGACCATACTCGTTGATTTTTTAAAAAAATTAAAATAAAATAACAAACAAATTTCAGTGTAAGAAAATTTTTCCACCCGTGAGATTGGCTACCTTAATTCCCACCTACAGCGTAGTTCCTAAGGGTGCAACTTGGGCCCGCTGAACCTGAATTCAAATAGTATTAGAATTTCCCAAATTGCAACCCAATCGGTAAATATAATAAAGTTAGGGTTGAAATGAACACTAGCTCAATTTTAAAATATATTATATACATAATATCTCAACTATATTTCTCTATATCTATGTATTTATATCATATCTATTTATGTTTGAATACACGTTTGACATATTATAATTATATTATAAATAAAATATATTATTTATATTTATATTTATCTTTATATTTCTATCATTTACTTTTACATCCATTAATTTTCTTAATTATCTTATTTTTTATGTTAAATTTTCTTTTAAAACGATTCTTTATATTGTTATATTTTTTTAAAATATATAATTTGTATTATTATGTTTACTTAATAATACTTTATTATTATAAATTTCATATGAAATTCTAAATTTATCACTCTTAAATAAAATATAAATTCATCAATCTAAATTTTACCTTGAAACTCAACTCAAACCTCAACTCAAACCTGATTTTCAAAAATACGGTTAAATTTTGGGTTTTACAAAATAGAATTAAAATTAAAATTAATATTTTGTTAATATAATTTTGGTTAAGATTGAGGTAAACCCAAATTTTATAAGCGTGTTGCACACCTAACGGTTACCAAGATTCCCTGCACAAGATATCGAATTAGTCATTTGCTCAATTCGCCTCCATGTCCGATGCCTGACATTTTTGTCTTATGCCCCTGAGATTTGTTAATATTCCATATCTGACAGTCCAATTTTAAAATTTTAATAATCAAAAGCATGCATCTTTGCCCTCCGACTTCTTTCCAAAAAGTCATTAAACTTTTGACAGAGTATCACTATACTCCTACAAACTAAACTACAGAGAAAATTAAAGAATCAAAGCTACTGATTTGTGGTATTATTTCTTACCTCTTTCAATTTTTAGATGGTTCAAATTGAGTTTATCGTTTGCAATCACCAGTCAGCGACTTTAATCCAAAAGTGCATAATTACACTTCACCAATATTAGAAATAACTTTTTAACGAATGTAGATGATAAAGAGTAGAAAAGCAACTAAGCAATATAAAAGAAATTCAAGGGCATGTATACGAACTCAAGTGTTCCATGCCCATAATGGAATTACTGCATTTCATAGCCAGTGGACGAAGATGGCGAAGTCATGCATTCCATAATAGGGCTATATTACTTGTATGATTAGATATCATGATCATACTTCATGTAAATAGCATTTTTGAGAACTAAAAACTTCCTTGTGATCTGGCCCATGCAATCATTAAATCATTGTAATTACATTTGATGTTAGATTTGCAAAGCTTTAATTTTGGTCTTATAAAATATTAAAAACTTAGTACTTATTTGGCCAAAACTGACTTATGAGATCAGGAAGAAGCAGATATTTAATAATTGATCTTACATAAAATAGCTTGTGCAGTGTGCCGGTCGACCAATAACTTTCTAGTTATAAGGTACAATATTTTTGGAATTTACAGAATCTCATACTGCTAAAAGCAGTTTTCCCAATAGCTTGAATATCACAGCATTAGTGAAACAGGCGCGAAATGCATGGATACTTTCTTCATGTCCAAAGGAAGCAGGAGTATCCTAATATCCTCAGTGTTTTAGTGCCCTCGGGAAACAGGGAATGCAGTCAGAGTTGTAGGAACCAGATGGATGGCATGTAATAGCCCTTTGCAAGTGATAGGAGTCCTCGTAACATCTCCTCAAAAGAAATAAACATAACACAACAACAATGGCAACAATAGTGATGACGATTGCAGCCTATGATGTTACCCTTGATTTAGGTTCTACGTAATGTCTTTCTGCAGTGCAACTGTTTTTCCGGCAGCTCACAAAAAATGACTTTAGCAGTTTTAGGACCTAGGTATGTTCTCATTCTGTTTTTCATTCACCGTGAAGTCTCACTGGAATTAACCAATCTGTGAAAGAGAATATCATCCCATTGCAAATTGCAGGACAGGATAACAGGATAAGGCTTTCACCAATATCCACTTCATCTATCACCATTTGACATTGGCTCGCATTCAATGTGCAAACATGTAATCAAGAAGCAAACAGCTAGACAAACACATTGGTAAACCTAAATTGAGTGAAAACGCTAGAAATGCTAGGGCCTGGTTTTAATTCAGACTCCTCATGGTATAAAAATTTTGTTTGCCTTCTGCAAGATCATCCAAAGGTAACAGTATCCAAGAAAAGCATTAACATCTTGTAGTTACCGCCGTTTGAGAGAAGGAAGCAAGCAGTCATAGACTCGTTCCATGCGTGAAATGATGGCCAGCTTGTATTGATAATTCAACCCAGGCTTTGCAAGGTTAACAATATCCCGTCTCAAACTGAAGAGAAAACAATGATCAGCATCAGTCTACATTTGCACTTTACAACAAATAATAATAGTAGCAATAATAATAACAATAACAATGATAATAATAATAACAACAACAATAAACAGAACCATATTTTCAACAGGACACCATATAGGATGGAATTCACCAGAATTAGACAACAGATTTGGGCTTTTGAATCAATGTACAAAGGGCTTGAGAACTACCTACTAGAATCCGTGCACAGTTGACTACTAAAGAATGGCATACAATGGCCTCCTGGCCCTCATAAGACAAGGAATCTCCCACCCCGATATTTCAGTAGTGAAGGCCTAGAGGTATAGATCTTCAGCGAGGAAATCATGACAAAAATAGATCACTTTTAAAAATCTAAAAAAAATATATACACATATCAAAAAATAGCAAAACTTAGTTTACATATTAAAGACACTAAGATAAACAAGTGTATTGAAAAAAAAAAAAAAAAAAAAACACTTTTTTTAAATGGATTTTTTGAGGTGAGCCCAGACTGATAGGATCATTTCTCTAATCTACTTGCACCAACTGAAATCCTAAGCATAATATAAGGCCCCAATCACGCCAGCAATATAAAAGGGACAGGCTAATAGTGATGGATACATTTTGCCTCTTCTAAAATGCCAAAAGAAAAGAAAAATTTATAAAGGGGATTAATCATATTGACTTCATCTAGTGAATTTCATGGACATGGCCTATGGAAAGTCCAAAACATTGAATGACCACCATCCAGCTGCACAAACAGCCAACACGATAGAACACAAAAAAGGCCATCCAGTCTATGGATCCTTGAACTGAAAGAAACCTATTATTTCCTACCAACCTTAGCCATTCGCCAGTTTCTTTGGCATGCCTTTCAACAGCCCTGGACAGGCGATCAACATTATAAAGCACCAACCCAAACATCCATTGAGCATCTTCCTCCTGTAGCAAGATAATGATCAGGCAGTTGTTAGTAACAAAAATGAACGTACTTCTCGGTGCAATAAAATGGCCATTCTAATGGCTTGTTTAATTTTGAACTCCAAAGTAGGAACTGCTAAACCCCCCTTCCATAGTTCAATCGACACAGATGGACCTTAGGCCAAAATTCATGTAATGTCACAGGATAAGCTTCATACACATTCATAGTTCTAACCCCTTTGGAATTATGTGTACTTAACAAACGCATTTGGTTTACTTTTTCTATATTCAAAACCTATGTTTTCCAATCACCAAACCTGCTTTCCCACAAAAAAAAAAAGTCAATATAGTTCATCATCATCCATAACTTCATCAACATAAAGTTGACTCCTGCTGACACCATTTCCATGATAAACAAGGCAATTCCTTTCAAACTATCCTAGAACCACTTCAGATTTAAAAGTTTTACCAGGCCTTGGTCAACACAATTCTGATGTTGGATAATCCTCTCCTCAACCTCGACAACTAGAAGCCTCCTGTGCAGCCGAGCAATCCTTCCTTTTCCTTCAGCACCTGTGTCCTGAGAAGTCACATTTGTGCATAAGATTCCACAATTAAATAGCATTAAAATTAATAACCCCTAAAACGCTTTGTTAATCCAAAAGAAAGATATTCAGTAACTGATGAAGATTTATGCAACAATCAGGTGCTTCAGACCAGGAAGATGTAAGATGATCATTTGGCCCAACCTCTCTTGCAAGGAGCTAGATCGTCATTATCCCCATAAGATGATTCCCCACGCATGCGAGGTCAGCTGCATGGATTTGTTCCGCCATTTTTGACGATCGTAAAATATATTTTCAGTAATCTTTAATGTTTTCATATCTTGTTTACTTATTTTTACCACTTTTTTTTTGTGTGTTTGGTTAAGGCATGAAAAGTATCAAGCTAAAACTTTTCAATCTAAAACTTTTCACTCTTCATAACCACTCTATTTTTTAATCATTTCTTCATATTTTTCTATAGAACTACTCTACTTTTTCAATCATTTCTACACAACTACCTATACAACTAACCTATCTATTTTAACTTCATTCTTTTTACTCCTTATCATTACCCCTATCATATTATATCATTTTCTTTCATTTTAACAACTTCTATACCAAAAACTCTTTATACAAAAGTTTTATCACTTCCCGAACACACCCTTTTGAGTCTTCCTCTCGTTCTCTCACTGCCTTCTATTTGAATAAATTCTATTTGAATAAACTCAACTCTCCTATCCAATATCATTTCAAGCTACCATTTAACATGACTAAATTTTATGAGTTAGATGACTAAATTTTAGTGTGGACAGTTAAGCAAAGCTTACGGTGTCCTATGGTATGCATATTGGAAATCAAGACAAACCAGGCACTACAGTGAAAGACCTGATTATCTCAGTTTAATTAAGGCAAGGATGGTAGATTCCTTTTACAAATCTTCAGTTCCAAACTGTTGGAATGCTCTACTCTTGAAAACATCCCAATAATTATAAACTTGCATTATATCATTTTAATATATCTCATCATATCTGCAAAACCAATAATTGTCATAGTTGCACAGCAAACAACCAGTTCTTGTCATCATTCCACAGAATGGGTTTCACACTCTTTTGTACTGGCTATTCGTAACCTTTGTACGCTTTAAACTTGAAGCAATATGGATCTCATATATTTAATCTATTATTTGTTCCTTTATTTGGAGTTTGAAAATAGCTTGATTTGAAGTCTGTGAGATGTAGTTTACATACATATATGATATATGGTTAGTTCATGGATTTTAGTAAGTTTTTCACGCATAAGGAATCTAATTTTACAAAACTAAATGGTTTGACCCAATTTATGTATAGTTTGATGAATGAAAATGTTGATAGAATGATTGATATAAACAAAACATTAGTTTGGTTTACCAATTTGTAGATGATTATATTTAAGTAAAATTCAAGTTGGTTTGCAATTTGGATAAATCCCTAGATCGACTGTTAGGCCCAAATTATTGATGATTGGTGAATGGGAATGATGTAATGCTAGAATTGAAAAATGGATCTACATCAAATGGTTTTTTATATTTTATACTTTAACTAGCCTTAATTAGACTAAATTGGGCATCATGCCTAAATTAAATGATTTGTCCCAGATTAGCTAAATAAGATGAATGAGCAAATGAATCAACATCTAATTCATTATAAATCAGTAATTTCATAAAAATGATTACAACTACCTCAGTCATTTGTGTAAATATACAGAATTTGCAATTTTATATTAATTTTTGTGCTGATATATTCGGATTAGATAATAACAAGGGAGAAATGGGAAGAAGTAAAACAGTCCCATAGTGAAAGCTAGGTTCCCATGAAATTTTCGTTAATATCATTTATTTTACCATGTGATTAAAAGTCATTTCAATTAGAATCTTAGGTGGGTCATAATGAAAAATGGTTAGATTCATTAATAGATACATTAGAATGTTGTAATAATTTATAGAATCATTCATTCACATCAGAAGAATGTTTTAGACAGTTTAGATGTCAAAATAACCGTTTGAAATCAATTTACCCAGTAAACTATTTTATTACATTGATTTTACACTTTTATTAAATGATGCCTATGCACATCTCTAATTTAGAGAAACTTGATTTCCTCATCAAAGAAATATATCTACATGTAATGGATGGAGTGGATTTCATACAATCAGTAACGTGAGCCCAATCCATATCCCACCAATATTTTGGTGGGTATTGTTTACATAGAATCAAAACCCTCTAGAAAATATTTTCAGATTACATAATAATAAGAGATCAATGAGAAGTTCTAAACATGAATTTCATCAAATATATTAGATTTATGCAACAATTATTTATCTGGTTAATTGATTAATAACAGTATGGTAATAATTAATAATGAATGGAACTATCCATATTTTTTACTTTCAATCATATTGGATGTTCTTTATGACTTAATGTTTTTTCTTTAGTTTTTATATGCACTTTTCTTTATTGGTATCATATTATGCATATAGGAATATACTAGGATGTACCATGTTGCACCTCAGTAAAGGCGCACCATGATTAAATGGAGTATGGGAGCCATTTTTATGATGAAATCAGAATCAACTTCGATCATTGAATTTAGTTTCATTTATTAACTAGGAGCCTAGGATGCTATTTTTCATCATAACCAAAAATGTGCATGGGCCCCATCTAGAAAAGGCATAAAAGATTAATGTAATATCAAACATAATTGTTTGATAACAAATCAATTTTGAAGTCACTAATACAAACCTAAACTATTTAAAACATCATTTCTATGTGGACAAATGATTCTATAAAGTAAAATAACATTTTCCTGCAAGTTTTTTAATAATTTATACACGAGTATATGCATCTGTAAGCAACTGTGGCCCATCGAAATTCCAATTGAGCTGATTTTTGGTACCATGACAAAACAAATGTTAAACAATGTGATCGGTTGACTTCATCATCACTATGGACCCGACTTCATCAATAGTGTATCCTAAGTAGGGAGCAAGATGGTGCACCGTACCATATGCCATACATATATTTTACATGTATTTTGGTTGTTCATTCAATCTTGGTATTTCAAGTAACATTTGTATTCTTGATGTTTATTGATATTTTTCCATTTATTGTCAAGTTCCATTGTAAATGTCAACTTCAAATATTTTTATTTGTCTTTATTTTTAGCTTTTATCTATTCTACCAATAAAAAAATCCAATAGAGGTGATAATATGTTTCAGGGATTAATTAACTATAAAGCGAACACTGGTCACAGGCACCTTAAGGCTTAAACTGATGGAAGACAACTATTGTCTGCCTTGAAACTTTGTGGGATGGGCTAGCGGAATAAAATGGCAACCATGCTTCTCAAGCAGACTACCAAGAACGTAGCATCGTTTAATAGTGACCATAAATCTAGTTGCATTTGATTAAAATTTTTGCTGAGAAAAGAAAAAAAATAAAGAAACACTATCATAAAATTTTCTGATGTGAGTACTGGAGAAAGCTAATAGTTTCAACATTGTGCATTCAGTATGAGTAAAACAGGCTAGTATGAATGTCTCACCTGTTTAAACCATGTGCGTGCTAACATGAGAAAAACAAGGGAAAGAAAGAAGGCTGGAAGAGCAGCAAGAATTGCAAAGTTGATTTCATTTGCACGAAGAATCTGGTTCAGCTCCAGCATTGCCCTGTTCAGCAGCAATTACTTGAGAGCGAGCGAGAGCCAGAGCGAGAGCAGCAAATCGTTTCCATTCCCAGTACAAATGGCTTCAAACATGCGAACGTGGCAGACACAGGCAAGGATACAGTTTGCCTTGGCCAAGAAAGGTGGTTTCTTAACAATCAGGTTGTAAGAGTAAAAGGGACAATGAAAATTACTCATGGTCACCAGACAAGATGAGTAGCCTCAATTTTAGGTCGGGCATATTCATTAAGGGGCCCACCAGACAAATAAAGACCAATACCTCATATGTCCACATCACTGCATCTGCCTAGCCTCATTCAGATGTGCAATCAGGGTTCTTGTTCTAGTATAACCTTTTCAATTAACACTAAAGGGAGTCTGAATGAACCAACTTACGTCTCGATATCCAGCTTTAGCTTCTGTATCTGTCATTCACAAAAACAAAAGCTAAATAGATGAATTGGAAATCACTGATGATGTCACAAACTTTCACATACCTGAATTAGCAGAGCCCGAGCAAGCTCTCCCCCGAGAAGACTTTGAATTGGATGGGTAAGTTCTTTTTCATATCTGCATTGGACAAGCATAAAAACAATAACAATTACGCAATAAAGCATTTGCAACTCAGTGCTATGAAGCAAAGGATGCACTAGAAAGCATATGAAGATGCCGCAAAAGTACTCCAGAATGCATTAGAAAGCGTAGGAATGAACTACAAAGGTTTCTTTTGGTGGAAGGCCGGAATCCCTTAATTACAGAAGATGTCCCAAAATTTGTCAGCTAAAATTAACGCAATTAAAATTTAAGCATAAGGCATAAAAAAGAGAAGAAATTGCCCAATAAAGTAGCCTATCACTACTAAAGGCCAATGCTAATTGTAAGCTCCATCAGATCTCAGAATATGAAAACAGCCAAGAGTAGAATACATCATAATCATCATCCTAAGTTATTTCCCTCTTATGTGGGGTCAGATTGAAGAGTAAAATACATCAGTTTATTAAACTATGGGACTCCTAAACCAGAAATTGGAAACAGGAGAACATAACATGATTCAATAAAAGATTTAAAACATAAACAGAAAATGGAAAAATTAGGTGCAACCCCAATGGTTTGAATGTCGAAACAGTTCATAAATAACAACTTGATAGCAGTCATTTTCGGGTTGTTATCTAGTGCACCCAGGTGCAAAAACCTTTTTTTTTTTTGAAAAATAAATTAATGTAAATACAATAATCTAAATGTATTTAACATACAATATTAAGTTTTTATAAAAATAAGGGAGATATTCAAAATTGTGCAAATTATCGTGGAATAAAATTAATGAGTCATACTATGAAATTA
>JAXCLR010000063.1:36629865-36667948 GCA_035584095.1 Annona squamosa | reverse complement strand
AAAAAAATCCTGCCGTGTGATCAGGGCAACAATCCTGAGTCACGTTTACCAATCAACACGATCCCGGAGTAAGGCTTTTAGGCACCTCGGTTCGGGGCGCCACATTTATTAAGAGATTTTTTTGTAATTTTGAGTCTAAAAGTTAATGCTTTGAGTAATGAGAGACTAAAGTGGTACAATTTCGAGACTACGTATACAAAATTTGCATTGATTGAGACGAAGATAAGATGTGATGAAGATTTTTCCATTCCTAAAAATTAATAATTTATTTTTTATTTTTCATAGAATTTTTTTTTCTCAATTCTTATTCAAAAATTTCCATTCCTAAAAATTAATAATTTATTTTTTATTTTTCATAGAATTTTTTTCTCAATTCTTATTCAAAAATTTCCATTCATGTACAACCAATACATCTTTATTCCGTTCTGCATCTTATTTCACATCCTATCCAATGTTGTCAGAACCGAATCGGTGATTGAACTGGTAAAGGAACTGGTCTGGTTCGAACCGGTTCGACCGGTTAATCAAACCGGTTTGAACCGGTGACGTCGACATGACATATTTATGATGTTATAAATATTAATTTTTTTAAAATTTTAAATAAACATATTAATAAAATTATATTTTTATAAATCCTAAATATATATGTTAGATTTTAAGGACAACATTATAAGCACAAAATATGCATGAAAAAATTAATAACTAAGTTCTAAAAAATTTGCCCGCAAGATCAACCTGCTTAGGAAACCGGAAATGTCAAGATGTCAGCGCCGGGAGATACAGATCGGTCGTCGGCGCCAGGAGAGACAGAGATAGAGCTCATGGCGACCGGTGATGCGGCATGCACGGATAGACGGTGTGCGGGCAGCGGTCAGCATGAGCGGCGAGAGGCGAGCGACACGCGCGTTAAGGGCGACAGGCTGCGTCGTGCTCATTGAGGGCATCAACGCTGGGAGAGACAGCGGGCGTCTCGCGAGTCGAGGGCGGCGGCGATGAGCTTGTCGAGGGAGGCGGCGTCGGGAGAGACAGAGAGAGGGGACGCGGCGGGCGGCACACAGCTCGTCGAGCCGGCTGCAAACGCGGCGGGCGCTTCGGGTTTGTCAAGGCCGTTGGCGCCTGGAGAGACGGACAATGCTTTGTCCTGTCCATCAGCGCGCCTGGAGAGACGAACACTGCGGGTTCGTCGAGGATGTCCGACCAGGCGAATCCGGTCCGACCGGAAATTCTGGTTAGACCGTCGGTTCATCGGTTCAAACAATTTATTGTTAACGAATCGAACCGTATGTTAACGAACTGGATGTGGGACTGGTTCCCAGTTGGACCGGTCCGGTCCGGTTCGGTTCTTACAACACTAATCCTATCTTATTTGTAATAGTAATGAAACCGAAAGTCATAAGATGCAAATGGGGAAATTATCAAATGCAACCATTAATTTTAACTATAATTCGTTATTTATCCATTTTCGTAATTACCGTGTATTCATATATTTTCCCCATAATTCATTGCATACCCATGTTGTTGGTATATATTAGTAACTAATGAACTATGCAAATAAAAATTAAAGTTGTAACGTTAACTGCATCAAGTTGCGTGACTTCTTTTTTTGACGAAAACGGACATGCCCTATCCCCTCTCCCCATTACTTTGATGGGAGGATGGGATAAGAGAGCCCGATCAATTCATTGCCAAAAAATTATCTGTACAGAGTTTTTCCAAAAGAACAGGAGGAGGATTGCCCTACCATTCCTGACAATCCAAAAAAGACATAGACACAAAATCAGCAAGAGAATGAGCCACAGCATTGCCGTGTCTCAACACATGATGAGTGGTGAAAGATTGGGAGAAAGATAGAAGGGATTTGATTTCCGCAATGATAGCCCCGGCCGGTGAAAGAATCTGGTCGTCCTCTAAAATGTATTTGACGAGGAGAAGAGAATCCGTTTCAAACTGAATATTTCTAAGCTTTTGTTGAATAGCCCATTTAAGACCCAAAAGGAAGGCCGTCGCCTCCCTACAAAGAGGTTCCATGATACTACTTCTTTTCCATCCCTTTGCAGCAATGAAGCTTCCATTAGAATCACGAATGATAGCAGCAAACCCCAAAGCGTGATTGTCGTCATGTTTCTTAGTAACACAAGAAAAAATGAAAATGATGAAGGTTGACATTTTTTATAGTAAGATGCTTTCCTAATCCTAACTTAGCAGAGGCATACTACGTTATACGTGTGTTAATGATGGTGGCTAATGGGCTTTAATAGTATGAGTATGAGAGAGATTTACCGCACCGGAAGAATATTGAAAGTACGTGAGTATATAAAAAAATTCGGCAAAATCCGTAAGCATATTTAATAGTCTCCCAGTGCAAATATAAAACTTAGCAATTAAAACGTGCAAATTTCCCTAAAAAAGTGCAAAATTTATGAACTCAAAACACTTATATGCAAATCCCTCCGAAATTTTACAAAATGGAAAAAAAGAAATTCATGTAAATGGTCGGGGAGTAGCGCGTATCCAAAAAGGCAACAACACGCTGTCGGCCTTTCAAAGAGAAGTTTTATTTCGCAAAATAAGGATGTAATCTGAGGGGGTAAACGATTTGATGAAAAATTGGAATAAAGATAGGGTCAATTATTAGCAGTAAAAGAGAAATAAAATTGCAATAGATACCGAGGGTGTTTGGCAAATAAGAAATCTTTGTTAACAAAAACTTATCAATTTAAAACTTCTTAATTTTTATAATTATTTTATTTTTAATTAATTTTTACATCTTTCCATACAACTATTATACTTTTTAATCGTTACATAACTATTTATATATCTAACTTATCAATTTTAATTTAATTTTATTTACTCTTTATCATTATTTTTATCATATCATATTATTTTCAACCGATTAAAAAACTTTTATGCTAAAAATTTTTCATCAAAAATTTTACTATTTTCCAAACATACTAATAATAGTTGCACGTAAACATGTGAAAAATAATTTTTTTTTTCTTTTTATTTTTTCTCTTCCCTAGGTCCCATCAAACCGCAATAACATTTAAAGAGGGACGCACGTGAGGACCCGTCGTTCTACTGCTTTTTTCCTTCTTGGGCAGGTGAACGAGTCTGCCTTTTCATACGTCAAATGAAAAAATAAATTTTACACTTGAACCGTCAATTGGAAAAAACTAAGAAATGGTCAATGAATTATGGGATTGCTTTTCTTGTTTACTGCCCGGATTTGATTAGGATGGAATGAGACTTTGGGAATTTTATTAGTATTTATGTACTGTGCTAAGTGATATTACAATTAAGCATCTTCCCAGCTCCCACACCATAGAAAGAGAGATTTTATGTAAATACTGTCTCTAGGGGGAAATGATAAGTGAGGAACTTGTACTAGGCAGGATTCGAACCTCTGCGCTTACCCTCTGGAAGCAATTGCCGTTATCATTAGGGCATCACCTGTAGAGTGTAGAGTGAATAATTTTTTGTTTTTTTTTTTTTTGTGTATGAAAAATAAAAAATTCTATGGAAATTAAAAAATTGTATAAAAATAGAAAAATAGGTCATTATTTTCTATGAATAAGAAAAATATTTTTATAAAATGAAAATTACACGGCATACCCGGCCCTTCTAATATTCCTACTTGATCACCATTGCCACGCATCACTACCAGCTTACCGCAAATGCAATCGGATGGCGGTACTAGTGATCTAGTTGTCGAAGGCGCCGTACAAAACATGGATACAATCGTTGCTGGAGAGCAACTGACAGTCGGGCTAAGCGGATAGGCAGATGCACATACACCTGCCAGAAGAAGCTACGATTATATCCCAAATTGTCGGATTGGGCGGTCACCAGAAAATAGTGCGACGGACGTAATTTGCACGTAATAAAGGCTGATCAAAAAAGCACCAAACCCAGCAAAAGTCTGGCATGCATCGCATGGTGTGCTGTCCGCTTGCATACTGTCGTATCGGGTAGGCGGACGCGAGCATTTATCATTTGCAAGATCGCCGGTGTTCTGGAAAATGTGGAAAATCGGACCTTTTCCCTTCCTCACGAAAAGCAAACGCTTCTCGGTCGCATTAGCTTGAAATTTTCAAAGCAAAAAACGATGCTTCCGTCGCTATACACCCCCCGGCGTTTTGCATGCAGCTGCAGCAGCAGCTCCGTCCTCCTTAGTGCAGCGAATAGCCGTCCTCTGTTGAAAAGGAGCACAACGGGCCTCCTGGTTCTTGCACGACGTCTCTCTTTCTCTCATTCGTCGCAGCATTCCCTCCAAATGCTGTTCGAAAAATTAGGGCTTCGACGAAGAAGCTATGCAATAATCTTTCCATCTCAGCGACGTGAGTTGTCACTCTTCTCTCTCTCTGTCTCTCACCTGTACTGTCTGAGGAAGAATGTTAGAATCCCAGCAATGATGGTACCCAGCCACTTTTACTGGCGGAGATTGTGCCCTGTTTTAGTTTGCGTTAGTTTAGTTTTGAACTTTTGGTCCGTTGGGAGCGCAACTTGCAAAATTTTTGCATTCGGGGACTCGAAAACAACAAACCCAAAAATCCCGGGATTGAATGTCCTCGTTGTGTTGGGATTTCCTGTGAAGAAGAATAGGATGGCAAGTGTTACACCTGAAGCGAGTCTTGAATCTCACATTTCCTCTCCAAGGTACTTGTTTTAAGGGGCAGTCGCGACTGAAATACTAAATATTTTCATCCATGCCAACAGTTTTAGAATACTAACGATTTTCAAAATAAATTGCATCTTCCGAGCCATTTTTAAAATTTCCGAAATACTTTGTATCCCATCTTCACCAAGTCGCACCCGTGGTCGCAGTCCTTGCTGCTGGCCACTCAACGCAACTGACTGGCCGTGGCCAAAATGTCGACCCTTGCGTTCTCTTAGATTATTGCTGTAATTTACTCCGGCTGATCCCACCGGTTTCCTATTTGAGAAATATTCGAAACAAAATATATTCCATTTTATGCTCCAGTTGGTACATGTAATGGGGGAAAAACGTTTTAACCAAAATCTTAAAAATATCGATGATTTTTTTTTTAATGTTGGAAAGAGGTAAGGGACGGGGAAAGGAATATTAGAATTAAAATTTCACAACTAGAGCAAGTGTTATTCTGACTTCTGTCGGCAGATTTGTGATTTTCGCACCTAGGGTTGCTTTTGCCGGCAAATGACTCATCTGAGGAATTGAGTCAGACTAACAGTATAAAGATAAATGAAGTAATCAAATCCCTAATGTAGAGTTTGAAGAAAGTAAATTTTTTTTTTTTTTTTTTCTTGAATTTCAAAATGCTGCTTTCGGCAAATATCTGTTTGGCTACAGAATATTGAATTACCCGACAAATGAGCAAGAGAGACCTTTCCGTACGTGTAATCTTAATACATTTACAGTGTGTTTGGCAATTGACAAAAAATGTTAAGTTATAACTTTTCAATATAAAAATTTTCACTCTCTATAATTATAATATTTTTTAATCATTTTTTCACATTTTCCTATACAACTACCCTACTTTTCAATCATTTTTACACAACTATCCACACAATTAACCTATCTATTTTAACTTTATTCTCTTTACTACTCATTATTATTCTTATCATATCACATAATTTGACAACTTTTACTCTTCAAAACTTTTCATCAAAAGTTTTATATATTACCAAACACCCTCTTAATATGATGTATCGATACTGTTTGCTGGGAAAAAGGGGTGGCGGCCACAGATGCATCAACAGATGTGAATGGGGAAGATGGGATCTAAGGGCGCTTTGGAAAATTTAAAAAGTTATTGGCATAGATACAATTTATTTTGAAAATTGTTGGCATGTTTGAAAGAATTTTAAAATCATTAGTATGGATGAAAATATTTTAGTTTTTCGTTAGCAATTAGCATAGATGCAAATGCCCCTTGTTTTAACGTAGTAGTACTTTCTTTTGACCCTAGCCAGTGGACACTGTGTCATCTCCCTTCTTTTTCATACACTTGGTTGTTCGATGTTTCTCTTGCCAACAAGTGACACTATTGCATCATTCTCCTTGATTTTATCACTTTTCAGTCACCGACTTGTTTACTTCCCCGCTTCTTTCTCTAGCTGGTAGAGAGATTTATCAGATTCAGTAAATGAATTTACAGTTTCGGAGCTTTACATGCTGTCACGCTGTTCTGTTTCTTCTTTTTAAGCTTCCAGATAAAGTATATTTTTAGCCAGGCACTATGCTTTGGCAGTAGTCGATGTAGCATTCTTTCAGTATCATGCTCATTTAGTTGGAGATCAGTCCATAATTTGTGCATTTTTCTGTGGCTTGTATTCTCTTTTTCTTTAGTTTCAATGGTGTTTCGGCTCTTCTGAAGTTCTTTGTAACTGTGATGCAGCAGGGTCATTGGGCTTACATTGATGAAGTTCTCAAGCTGAATCTTTGTGGCTGTCAATTCCAATGTTGACACTAATTCAAAGACTTGGATTTCATGATGGTTGATTCTTCTCTCTGCACATGATAAATATGGTATTGGGCATCATGAATGAACTCATGGTAGTTTACATTTGGTAAAATTAAGGGGCATTGTACCAGGAAGTGCCCACTCCTATTGTCATGCCCCAAAAATGTCAGCTCTTTGGAAAGATCCCAAAATTCCCCAGTCAGAATCATCATTTTTCCAGTTGCCCTTCCACAAGATAAAAATCAATATCTTCCTTGTCTTTTTCTCTCTTACTTTTCTGAAGACAGCAGAACCAAGATTTCTTAACAATTTTTTAGGGAGATTTTCCAAATAGTAATGACCAAAGGGTGGTTCCAATTTTTGGAAGATCGACGCTTCAAAATTTTCTTAAATCCATCAGTCATGGCAACTCTTCCACTGGGAAAAAAGTGCGTTGATTGTCTGGAACATGGATGAGCAGCCTTCTCCTTTCAGTTTAAAATTGATTTGAACTGTCACTATTCTATTCTTTTTTTAAAAAAATTTAAATTTTACTTCTTTAGCAATTGCCTATTTAGTATAAGGATGCTGTAGTTTGAGTTTGCTGACGTTCTCCTTTCCTTCCTGCAGATTGCCCTTATGATCTAATGTTTTTTGCAATCGCATATTTGTTAGACTGAATCTATTAATGACTGATTCTGATGGATCTTCGTGATGATTTTCTAAAGAGTTTTAATTGCATGAAGTTTACAATTGGAGTTCTTGCCTGATATCTTTTCTAATGTGATCGTCTTGCTAGATATTAATGATTATTGACTTGTCCTCCCTAGAATTGCTTGTCATTGTTACCTGTTTCTCGCACTTTATCCATAGAGGAGTTTTGATTATTCGTCTAGTAGGAGTCATGGTTTTCTCCATGCATGGTGTAAGAAATGCAAGACACAATGTTGATTCCTTCCTTCCTGTTCCAAAAGTTTTCTTTTGGAGCTTTTGGTCGTTTTTCCTTTATAGTACTGTTTGTTGATGCACGCTTACCACCATTGCTTGCCCTTGTTGCTTGCTTCTTTTACTTTTCTCGTAGAGGTATTGATCATGATTTTTACCATTCATGGGGTGAGGCATAGGAAAAAAATTGGTTATAGATCTTGATTCCAAAGTGTGGATCCTTTGGGAAATGCAGCTATTGACGCATATTATTTTGGTGTGGAAACATTTTATGATTTCGGTCTTGACAACTTTGGTCTTGGATTGCATTAAAATTCTATGTCATTGTTACCAAGGAATTAGTTTTAGCGCCAGTATTATGCATAATGCATTCAGTGAGTGGTCATCTACTCAATGCAGGTGATTTTACCAACTAAGAGTTCTTAAGCACTAAGTACTTGAGTGTAATGGTCAATGGGAAATGCAGTCAGAAAATTGGCAGGGTGGTAGAAAACCTTGTGGCTTTGTCTGAATTAATTCTTATTGTAACTTATTTCTTTGGCAGAATGTCTTTCCATTCAAGACACACAAGCCATCACCATTTGTGCTGCGAGTGGTTCTTTTGTTTTTTGTGTTGGGATTCGGAGTGTATATTTGTTTTGTGAGTCTAAAACAGACAACTGTAAAGATTAGAAAGATGAGAGTGCTTCCAAGTGTTGATCCAGATCTAAATTGTAATATGCCTGATATCCCTACAAAGGAGATTCTCTATGTGCATTTTCCACGCCCCAGAACTTATAGCAGGCAGTTTGCTTATCCTTATAGTTAATTTGCTTATTCATTTTTGTTTTGTTTTCCTAAACCTAACTGGTTGGCTTTATTTGACCAGGGATGAGTGTGCATGTACTCCTGTCCACTTCTTTGTGATTTTATCCATGCAGAGATCTGGGAGTGGGTGGTTTGAAACTTTACTGAATAGCCACCCTAATATTAGTTCTAATGGTGAAATCTTTTCTGTTAGAGAAAGGAAAAACAACATTTCAACAATCCTAGAGACCTTAGATACTGTCTACAGCTTGGACTGGTTTAGTAGTGCATCAAAGAACGAATGTGTGGCTGCAGTTGGCTTCAAGTGGATGTTGAACCAGGTGAGATATATGTAGATCCCCTAATCCCCACCTTTAGGCATGCATACTTGTTTCCTGTTATGTGCTTTGACCTTTGTTGATGTGACATGCTTTTTTGCAAGACAGTTGGAATTTGAATCCCAGACAACATGTAAATGCAGCTATCTGCTGAATTAAGCAATAGAAAGCTAGAGAGTAGAAATTGTAATGTACATTAATTCTGGTTGGCGTGTAAAAATGCACTAGTATCAGGTGAATGAACCAATAGAAAGTTAAGAGTATAAGAAATTATTATTTATGTAAACTGATTTGATTGGTATTTGTTCTGCAGTTGTTAATCGAGAACAAAAGGGAATTTGATTTTTCTCATACTGGGCCTACACTGCTGCCAAATTCTGCACCAAAGTTAAAACACATGAAATGTACTATCAAGAGACCACTGGGATGTATTATCAATAGACCCCACCTAAAAAAGATATATGTCAAAGAATAAGAGAAGCCATTAATAAAAAAAGGAAATGAAAATTATAAAAAAATGTAATAAAAGAAAAGGAAAGAGTTCATGCAGTTATGACGGATTGAAGTGGCCGCAAGATAAGGTTGGTGGTACCTTGGGGGATATAACTGGGATGGCCAGCCTGACTGGGAAACAATCCCCAACTAATTTATTTTAGTTAGAATGTTTTTAGTTTTCTTGTTAAGACAATCTAATCAAGTCAAAAAAGGGTTTTGAATCAAGTTTGTTAGTTCAGTTGGTATTTTTTGTTTTTTTTTTCGAGTAAAAAAGTTTAGATCATAAGTTAGATTTAAATTCAAATCTGTCAGACTGATCAAGCAAAACCAGCCAGCAAATTGGTTCAACCACTCATGGCTTTGATTTAAAATTTTTTTTTTTAACATTCTTTTTTCTTTTGCTAAAAAAAATACTATCACGTGCTTTAGCTCTATGTAAAGTCCTTAATCTGAAATCTGACAAGCTCTGCACTGAGGAATTGTGCTCCTGCTAAAGTATCTTTCCTGCATTTGTATTTGATATTTCATCAAGTCATGATCCATATAGACTAAGACACATGATAAGACACATGATAATGTGGCTCACTGTAATTACAATTTGGGCAGAATGGGACAATGAGTCAGAACTTGACCTGGACAATTGCATTAAGTGATTAAGGTCAATAGACATAGCAAGTTCCTGCATCTCCAAAATCTCAAACATTCTAGTTCTCGCTAGGCTATGAGCTATCTTGGTCTGGTTATGCTGAAAATAGTAGTTGACTACACCCTTACCATAGAACGACATCCCTTCATAAAATTTGCGAGGAGAAGGGCACAGAAGCATCTTCTGGGCAGTTTTGCTCTTGTTATGCCTGGTCCACTAATTCAAATTTTATGTGGATGCATATGTCCAGATCGAATTTTGTGTCATATATTCTATATGGAATGTGATCAGGAGTTACTCATTCGTTAAGATTGTTCTAGAGGATGAATCTGCTAGATATGCTGTAACACTTTGAAAAGTGGTATAACTGATTGGTTATGGATTTGGAAGAGAAAAATCCTAGGGTTGAGATGATGCTGCCTTTGGAGCAAATCATCTGCGAGTGGCACCTTATGTCAATTTACTGAGATTAAGAGTGTTTACTCTAATTTCCTCTATCATATGTGTCTAATAAGGGAGAAAGAGACCACAAGAGCATCATAACTATGTTCTTCTGACATCTTTTTATTTGGTTTCTCAATGCTCAGAAGTCAAACTAAATAACATGATTGTGCAGTCTTGTTTGATGCTTGATTCTGTTCCTTGGAATGCTTAATCGTATCATGTTCCTTATACTTTTGGTGACTCTTTCTAATCCTCTGCAGGCTGTTATGGATTACCACAAGGAGATAGCCAATTATTTCAACTGGAAAAGAATTTCTGTTATATTTTTGTTTCGGAGAAATCTCTTGCGAAGGCTTGTCTCTGTGTTGGCAAATGCTTATGATAGAACTGCCAAGCAACTCAATGGCACACACAAATCTCATGTTCATTCAAAAGAAGAGGTCTCTCTCTCTCTCTCTCTCTCTCTCTCAGTCACTCACCCATTCCAAAAAGTTTTAGACCAAAAAATTTTTATTTCAAAAGTTTTATCAAATGCCAAACACATCAAGTTCCAAACGCTTCCTAATTTTAGTGATAATTCAAATTTGGATTTTAAGTTGGGGGCTTTAAGATCAAGCTTAATATGCATTTTTCAACGATGAAACCAAGACAAAACTCAATTCAAGTTCCAAGCAGAGAAAAAATTCAATTAAAGACAAACTTGATTGGATACTAGACTATACATCATAAGTTTTAATGTAAAATCAGGTTGATTAATTTGTTAAATGATCATGTAAGTTTAACATTTATATTTAATGTCACTTAGCTAAACTGCAGCCTTGAAAAATAGTTCTCTTACTTCTCAGTCCCTTTCTTGTCTAATAATTTATTTTTTTCGAGATAAATTATTAACTAGTAAAAAATTGTAGGAAGAATTACAAATTGCCAAAATCTCAACTCAAATTTCAAATTCACACCCAACAAATTGTGTTAAGTTTAGGTTTGACTCCAACTTGAGCCAATCCAACCTGCCATAAAGTGGGTGGAATGGCCATGGGGTGTAAGCTAGCTAGGCATGCTTTGTGAAGAAGAGGGTGATTGCAAGTTGTTGGAAGGCTGCTTAACCATGTTGTCTGAAGGAGGATGCATGAATTTAGATAGAGGGCAAATTGAAATGCAGTCGTAGAACAATCTTCTCAACACAATGCAGGTGCAATCAAACCTTTCATCTGCATGGGTGTTAATGCTGATGTGTCTCATTACTCATGGATACATTGCCGATGTTGAATTGTTGAGCTTGTAAATGATTGATGGATTGGAGACTGCAAGATATGCCACAGGTCAATTTCCATGGCTGCGGGGAGTGGCTGCATACTTGGATAGATTTTATGCAATGTTATTTTGGGTGTGTTGAGTTGTATGTTTGAAATTTGATTTTGGAGATGGCTATGGGGAAGTGGCTTCATCTTTGGTAGTTGCTTATTGTGGATGTGGATTTTGAGATCTTATTTTGGGTAGGTGAAGATGTTAGAGAGTGATGGGTGGACCAGTGTTGCTCCGTTTTCACACTTGGAGAATTCTGTCGAGTTATGTGAAATGCTTGGTTATTCCTCTTGATTTGGGTTCCGAGGATGGCCTTTAACAAGACTGCTTATGCACCAGTTTTTGAAAAATGAAGACTGTTGGTTCAATGGTTCCAGCTACTGTTGGTGATCAAGCCCTGGCAGTTCATGAACGCAACTGTAGCTATATTGGTGGGAAGAACACCTTTGAAGAGAGACTGTTTTTCCAGTATAAATAATGGGAGTTTCTCCTGAAATAAAAAAAATGTGTAAAGACAATTCAGGATCATGGGGAAAGTTGACAGAGTTTTGAACAAGTGGCTGAGAGGTTTTCTTCTGCATTTTTTTTTTTTAAAATGTTGCAAAATTTCATATTTTGATCGTTGTTCCTTTAGGATCAATACTGTTACCATGTTTATGTACTTGACTTAAGTGCTTCTCGTTTAAGAAAACCTTTGAAGAGACTGTTTTTCCGGTATAAATAATGGGAGTTTCTCATTAAATAAAAAAATTGTGTAAAGATAATTCAGGATCATGGGGAAAGTTGACAGAGTTTTGAACAAGTGGCTGAGATTCTTTTGCATTTTTTTTTTTAAATGTTGCACAATTTCATATTTTGGTCGTTGTTCCTTTAGGATCATCAATACTGTTACCGTGTTTATATACTTAAGGGCTTCTCGTTTAAGACATAAGCTGTCTTTGCATAGGCCCTTAAGAGTTATGTGGCCAAGATGCTGAAGTTTGCTTGATTGTGCATTGGCCACTTTTTTACTCTCAAAATGAGGGAATTTTCTTTGGTTGATTCCATCTTTTCCCAGTAAAACCTATCTTTTGCTCTGTGGACACGCACACGCACACGTGCACACACACACACACACACACACACACACACACTCACAAACAATATTCTTTCTTTTTCTTTCTACAATCAGCTACATTTTTTCCACGTTGTTGTTCCATTTGCGTTTATTCCATTACTCAACTAACATCATTTTCTGTCTCGACGAGATAATTTATTATCAGGATACAAAAATTACATTACCACCACCCAAATAGCCCCTAAAAGAACTCATAATTGATAAAACAAGAATTCTGGGAAAGTTGAGTGCAAGATTTCAGCTGTGTTTAGGCAGTTCAGACTCATGAAATGGAGACTGAAAACTGCATCAATTATTCTTCAAGTTGAAGGACATAGAGCATCCTTTTGGTTCAAATGGTTAAGATACAACCATCTGTGGATACTCTAGGGTTCAATCTAGATAGAGAAAGAAAGTACAAAAGCTTAGGAAGGCCTTGAAGTATGAGTGAGGAGGCTGTTAAAAAGACTGGGAGAACATGGACTGGATAGGTATGGTTTAGATTTTAGATAGTGGATCACAAGGCTAAAGTTGGCGGCTGACCAGATGGAGAGTGGATCTAGATGATGATGTTTCAAGACTGTTGACCTCAGCAAACTAATTGAGTAATTTATCTTAGTTATGCATCTGGATATGTGTGTTCTCATCATTTTTAATGATGTATTTCAGGCAGAGCTACTAGCACAATACAAGCCAGTTGTCAACACTGCTGTCTTGATACCTGACCTCAATAATGTTGAGAAGATGATGATAGATTCCTTGCAATACTTCAACGGTACTCGCCATACAATCTTATACTATGAAGATATTGTCAACAACCCAAAGGTATAGAACATAGGTTGCTATACTGTTAGACTTTTCTTGCTGGTTAGCACAATATAATTGCATGGATATCCACCCCACCATTCACATGTTTTACAACCAAGCAGCATTTCAATTCCTCCTGCCAGGACTCTGTGCATGGTAGCCTGTGGATGACTCGTCTCAGAACCAGCATATTCCAAATAGATAATAGTTTTGCAGATTAAGTACTGACCCTATCAATCATGCGCAGACGCTGTCCAACATTCAAGAATTTTTGGGAGTTCCTACTCAAAAATTAAGGAGCAGGCAAGTGAAGATTCACACAAGACCACTTGCAGAGCAAATCTCAAATTGGGAAGATGTATACAAGATGCTTAATGGGTCACAGTATGAGCATTTTCTCCATCATACGGATTATATCACCTGATCTGAAATTTTAAATATAATATTGCGTGTAAATTGTACGTTGTACGTTGTTCTGTCAATAGGTTTTATAGTCAAAACATGAGTGCCAAATAGTGTAGGCTTTCATTCACAAGCTCAAGTGTATATTGTAACAGGAGGTTATACGAGAGGCCCTCTTATATTCCCTGTACGCCTGGTTCAGGACCCACTGGAAGGGAGCATAGCATTTGAATCTGTTTATATCCATTTTTGTATGCTTGAATCAACTATGGCTTAATGCCTTGCTCATTTTTGAACAGAGGATAGTGCAATGATAGGATGGTATGATATTGTCATCCAGGTCTACATAAGGAAGGTGAGAATGTGATAACCTTCATCGTCAAGCTGTTTCCCATCTGTGCGGTGGGATCAGTTGCATGGGATTCTGTTGTATCATCAGTTTCTGAGCTTGGATGGGATGAGGATGAGATGAAAATTAAGGATGGAAGTGTATTTGGAATGAGAGAAGTATTGGAAATGGAAAAAGTAGGCTGATATTTTTTGGAAATGGAAAAAATGATCTGAGAAAATGAGATATTTCATTCCAGGATTATAGGATTGTAGCTATGAACAACCCTTCTACAGAGCAGTTTTAGGATATGTTTGGCCCCCTTTTTATCAGTGAGAGATGTTGGAGTTTGCGCTTGTTGAGAACGTTTGGCCACTCTTATTCATTTCATTCAAAATGTTTCGCGTAAAAAAAGCCATAAAAGCGGTTGTAAACTGTCAGAAGAACCAATGTTTCACTTCTCTTAATTGCATAGGATTCCATGCATAGACACTAGCTTTTCAAACAGAAATTTTAAGAGCACTTTTTTTAGTCGGAATTTTTACACTCATTTTAGTTGGTGTTGCAATTAAGCTCTAAGACATTATTATAAATTTCATACAATATTTTAACATATATCTAATAATATTTCTAATTTTTCATACGGTGGGCACTCACGAAAATGCAGATTGTTGCCACCACGAACCCATGTCGCCCCTTTGGTCGGCTGATGGGTTACCACGATGGACGCTAAGAGCACTTTTAAAACAACGCTTTTTGAGGGGTGCGATTTTATGCACTGTGTGCATTTTGTTTCGGTGTATTTGGGTGCAATTTTTTTTTTTTAGAAATTTTTTTTACACAATTGTTAATCTAAATGTATTTAACATATATATCATTTTTATTATCTTTTCGAAGATTTTTAGATTTTTTAAAAATTATCGGTATTTTTTAAAGTTTAAATTATTAAAAATGTCACTGATTCTAAAAAATCTAAATATCTCAAAAAATGATAAACATTAATACATTTGTTAAATATATTTAGATTAATAGTTGTATAAAAAAAATTTCAAAAAAAATAAAAAAATAAATTAAATGCATCTAGATGTATCTGAGCTTAAGTGCCCATTTAGGCATTACCAACTTTCTGGACCGAAAACTGCGCGGCCGAAAGGAGCCTAAGGGTTAGCTTTTTGGAGCCGAGTCACGTGCTTTTATGAGTCTTTTGGTCGGGCGCTTGGCTTTATCTTTCCAGCGGTATCTTTTGCTGTAAAATCCTTCATTAGTGCGATCGAAGTAAGCTCCAAAATGATGCTTTTTGCATAATCCTCGTGGCCAGGTACTATTACCACCAGGCCAAAGAGGCCCTTAGTTTTTTTTTTTTGCTGTACTGACCTGCCTTATCATTTTCATTTGTACCACACATTCTATGAACAGCCGTCAACGGCCATCTATTTATTTATTTTTAAGAAAATACTTATGAACTATGGAGACGAGATTTTTAAGAAAAACGACCCACCAGCGCTGTGGCCTAAGCGTGAAGATCTTTCTGATCATAAAGACAGAGACAAAATGGGCATGTTCTATTAGATGGATACTCAATTCTGTTAGGATAGGATTCATCAGAGAGTGCTTAATTGAAGTGAAGGATTTTTCAACATAACTCGTTTTTCTAACCATACATTGTTTAGGAATGTGCGAGCCTCTTTCTCAGGATGCGAGAAAAAAGAAATGAATGGCCATTATATATAGAAAATGGTTGTGGCCTACATCATACGATGAACAGGAATGCGCACCAGTTGAGTTGTTTACTTGTGCAAAGCATACCTATATATAGCATTAAGTACTTAATTAAAAGGAAAGCAATGATCAGGAAACGCAGAACAACAATGGAATGAGACAGATTGGCTGACGTTTCCATCAGCCCAGCAAGAATCTCAGTTAGGCCCTCTTTCCCATGACCAATAGAGAAAAAGTAACAAATGAAAGGGCTCTAGCTTATCCCCATCAAAAAAGAGTAGCCTATGAATCACTGCCAAAGTATATTTAAATAAACGTCATTCTAGCTAGCTTCATTAGAAAATGGAAAGAAAGGACATTGCTTTTGAGCACCATGAAAATTAAAAAATGGGCTCCATGTGTATGTAACTAGGTTATATTGGAGTTTTTCATGTAATTCTCATCTGTTTTGTCCTGACGATGATGGTGCGAAATCTACTTTGGCCTATTCTATATATTTAGAATTGTTTACTCACTTGGGGAGATCAAGTTTCATGCAAAAAAAAAAAAAAAAAAAAAAAAAAAAAAAAAAAAAAAAAAAAAAAAAAAAAAACAAAAACACAAAACTGTTCATAGGCCTCATCTTTAAAATATATAAAATTAACAAAATAAAATAGTTTGAACTATATACTAAATTTGAAAGTTGTACTTTTAATTTTTTTTTTTTTTTTTTGATTTTGCCAGAGCCACACCCGCTCAATGGCAACTGTGGGATTCGAATCCCGGTGGATGGGCACGAAGCCCCATGCGAAACCAACCGCCCTATGTACTTTTAATATTTAAACCACTTAAAACGTCATTCTTGTTTGGATAAATAATTTTATAAAGTATTATTATATGCTAATTTATCTTGGACTAATCTAAACATTTTTCATAATTTATACATAAATATATGTATATTTGAATGGGGTCGCTGCTATGAAACCCTTCTTCTATATAATCTCTTCCGTTTTTAATGTTTTAATGAATGATGAAAAATTCACTTCATCTATTATATTTAACATCATTATTATTATAATGGAAACCATTTTATTTGTTTAGTATAACTATATATAAGCCTCATTTATAAATATGCAAAGTCAATAAAAAAATAATTTAATAATAAATATCAATTTTAAATAGTATTTTTCAATATTTACATTATATAAAGTATTATTACATTTAATATATATGAGAATAGATCTAAGCATGTTCTTAATTTATACACGAGCGTACCTATTTTTTAGCAAATGTGGCGATATATATTAGGATGAAACTTGTTCCTATAGTTAAACAAATGGTGTTAAATATAATGAATGTATTGAATTTTATATCAATCATCAACAGTAAAAAAATGGAGCGGGTCACTTTTGTGTAACTCGGTTACACAGAAGTGTGCCCATATTTGAATATATATTTGTACACACACTTCAAAGAAAAAATGGCGTACCCATACCTCTGGTCAAGACGATTTTTGGTCTCGTGATAGAACTAATGATGCCGAATAATGTAAACAGCAGGTTTTTCATTCTATCATCAAAATCAGCCCTATTCATTAGGTTACATGAAGAAATAAAGTGTAAACTGGGGTATATTAAGAGACCCAAACTAAAAAATTGCAAGACTGTTTTCGCAGGTGGTTACCAAATCCCTAGCAAAATGCATGCCCGAGAGAATCAGATGATCTTAATTAATCATGGTAATAAATCTATAAAACAGATAATTACTTTACCTAAATTTGTAAACCACAGGTGCACACCACGTCAGTGCCCAGTAATTAGCTAGTAACTAATCCCACACCAATTATTTTGAGGCCTTGGCCTTTTGGCCAGGGCAGTAAATGGTGGGACCACCTAGTGCATGGTCTAGATCATGTGTATTTAAGCCATTTTGACATGCGTGGATATATATATTATATAAGTAAACCTTAAAAAACCGATTTAAAATTTTTTACTTTTCTTTATATACTTATTTATCTTAGTGTATTTAACGTATAAATCAAGCTTTAAACACAAAGATATTTTATCCATTTTCAACTATTGAAAATGGATAAAATACCTATGTGTTTAAAAATATTAAAAAATATACACGCATGCTCAGAAATGATGAAACTTGATTTATATATTAAATATACTCAGACATACAAGTGTATAAAGAAAAAAGTGAAAAAAGTTTTTAAATGAATTTTTTAACGTGCACCATAAGATAGCTTAGTCTGGGTTAATAAAATCATTTCTCACTATATATTTGTAGCTGAACATAAACTCTTAATAGTATTTGCAGCCAAATAAAAATCACTGCTTATAATTTTATATATAGCAAATTGTAAAAAAAAGGCCAGCACTAATTTATATGCAACTAGTTTGTTTGCCATATAAACTTTTTCGCAGTGAAATAACATAAAATACAACCACATTCATGTCATATGCGGCGAAAATAGTTCTTGCATTTAAGTAAATTTGTTGCAGTGTAAGTAACATTGGACATGTTTTCAAGCCATTCTGGCACGTCATAGATAGCTTCAGCTGAACATGCTTGTAGGCATTTACTTCTTTTAACAAATGTTTACGTGGGATATATAATCACACTACAACTTTTTTAAATATACTTTAATTTATTAGTTTATTTAAATGTTTTTAACTGCCACGAGGAAGGGGGAAAAAAAAAAGAAAGAAAGAAAGAAAGAAAACGTGTCATCCACTAATTAATATGGTTGCCTTGGAATCTTCTGATCATGGCTAATGCATAAAGTTCTTTTATTTTCTCCTTTATATTGTTTTTATGCCCACCCAGCTTAAAATCTGTTATCTGGTAGTTTAAAAAAAGGACCTAATGAATAAACAAAGACTTATCATGCACCAAATAAAAACTGTCCTCTGGGTTTACATATAGTTATGTCTAATTAGATACGGTGTATTTGGTCCACAATATACGTTTTAGATACACTCGCTAGATGTAAGTAACTAGAAAGCAATTTCAAATTGGTCCAAAAACACACACACATATATATATATTTTGCAAATTGGTTAATCTAATTATGTTAAATCTATAAACCAATTACTTCCTTTTTCTTGTATATTGACGCTGGTTTGGAATGAAATTACTTTCTTTTATTAAAAAAAATCTATAGACCAATTTTGAAGATATATACATTTATTTTGAATTTTTAAATACGGGGGAGTTTTATTCTCGTTTCAACAATTTAAAATGATTAAAATACTCTGTTTAAAAATCCGAAATAAATATCTACACATCTCCGAAATTGATAAAAATTGGTTTATAGATTAAATATAACTAGAATAATAATTTTGTAAAAAAAAAAAGGGTGTTCAGACCGATTTGTCTGAGATGATTGACTCATATTTGACTTTAATATGTGTATCAGCAAAATATACTTTAATAATTAAAATGTCACAGAATTTACGAAGATAAACGTGGATGGATGTAGGAACACGTTCTAAGAGAAGGTAACCAAGCAGCGCACACTCTATTTTCTCATATTGACTTCTGTTGATTCTTCATATCTGATGATACCCACACTTTGTATATGAACTGTACAGTTTCTTTTGATTTTGAATAGACTAATGCTGTTTCTCTTCAAAAATAAATAAAAATAAAATAAAATGTCGTATCACTCTATATCGACACATGTTAGAAGTGTATCTAATTACTTTGTACTCTCTCCCCCCACCGCGCGCATCGAAACCTTATGCCTGAGCAGAATATATACCAATTCCTATGGACGGCAGGAAGGTCGCTTTTTCAAAATTCCACTGCTCAATCCTTAAGAAGATGGAAAATTATAACCTATTAAAAAGTTAAATTTCGACTCGTGACTCAATGAAAACATTAATTAGGTAGAATAATAACGGATAAGAACAGGTTTATGGTGGGTGGAATTTGAGTAGTTACTGACTTGCCGTGTAAGCAATTAATTTATCTATAATATTTTAAGGGACTACTTAGTCTAATTTGTGGTAGAAATAGAATAGATCTGCTCAACCGTACCTGCAACTTGTTTCAACTTTCCAAGCTTTCACCATCTGCTTTATCGAAAAGAGCAAGAGCGAGTGAGTCCCGATCATAATCAGTTCGTCAATGCCGGAGAACACACGGGAGGAAAGAAGTCCTTAAGTTTTTAACTTACCCATCGGTGATGATGATCTGACGAAACTGATAACTAGGAAACTAATGCCACTAAAATGATGGGCAAACACGATGGCGAGCGAACTTATCAACGAATAAAATTACATGGGTACATGGAAGCTAGGTTCTTCCGAAAGCAGGGTGGTTGCATAAAAAAATAGGCGTAAAAGTATGATTGGTACGATGGAAAAAATGCTGAAAAATTATTGTTGAAAAAAATTTAGAAGAAGACAGAAATTGATGTCATAAAATATGACTAATAACTAAGTAATAAAGGGTAATTGTATGGAAGAATGTGCATACATAATTAAAAAATAGGATAGTTATATGAAAAACATGTAGAAACGATTATAAAATAAGTTGATTGTATGAAAAATGTATAAATTAGTTTGATGAAATGCCTATGTAAAAGTCATATACATAGTTGGATTCCGAATTAAAATCAGTTTTTTTTTTTAAACAAGAAGAATGTTTAGAAATTTAACATCCATACAAGATACTAGAAAACTATTCAATTTGCAATGCATAATAATTTATAAAAAAATGATAAAGAAATCAATATATCATATGACTAAAAGTTAAAAATAGTAAAAAATAATTAAGGAAAGCAATTCTAATAATTAATAGTAAATAATTGTTATACATTCAAGACTTATGTTTATCTCACATAATAAGTTGGTTCTTGGCACCTACGGTACCAAAACGTATATTAAAGAAAGTAAAACTTATGCGCTATAAAAAATTGTAGAATCTACATGGTAAAAAGTTAGAATGTGATGCACTTAGCTTTAATGCACTTGAGTGTATTTAATCTATTTTTAAAATTTTTTTTCTTATGATTGTTAATTTAAGTGTATTAATTTTTATCATTTTTATCATTTTTAGATTTTTTAAAAATTAGTGGCACTTTTAGTAATTTTAAATTACTAAAATGTCATTGATTTTAAAAAATCCAAAAAAACTCCAAAAATAGTAAAATTAATGGACATGTTAAATACACTTGGATTAACATTACGTGAAAAAACTTTCAAAAAATATAAAAAATGAGTATTTGCACTAAGGTGCACCAAAGTTAAGTGCACCTCAATGCATGAAATCATGCTCTATAAAAGTTAGTTTTTGGCAGATTTTATTAGTAAAAAAAATGTATATATATAATTCTCTTGTTTGTGACAATACTTTATTCTCAAGGAAAAGATTTCTTATTTATGGTAATGCTCTTATAGCCTAGAAAAGTTTTTCTTACTTATGATATACAATATTTTTACAACTAAAATAAAATTTACCTAATAGCATACGCATCACCTCAGTTGGCAAAGTTTTGCCTTTAGTGTGGAAAGTCTGCATTTTGATTCCAGTATAAAGAACTTTATCTCTATTTTAGAAGCAATATCTTCACTAAAAATATAATTAGTCATATTGTTAGATTTACACTTCTTTTAGTAAAGATTAAAAAATATGTACTTGGATTGACTAAGTTATAAGATAAGAAATAATAAAACAAAACTTGCCACCAGCGCAAATGCCTTAGTGGCCGGTGTTGAAGGCAAATAAAGGGATTGGGCTGGTTCGAGTCCGGCTGTGCACAAGTGTATATTGCAATTTCTGACTATGGTGGGAGTTTTATAGATTTTCCCCCAAGAATGGGGGTATGTACAAAAAATTTTTTCTCTATAATATGATAGTTGTAAAAGTGCTTTATTATAATATTAGTTGTCATAATGTATAAATATCAAAATTTATTTTTAGCCATTGATATATTTCATATACACCAGTTATTAGCAACTTAAGTTCCTTTATTAATCGAAGTTGTGTTTGGGAAACTATAAAACTTTTGAATGAAAAATTTTTAGTATAAAAGTTGTTAAAATGAGAGAAAATGATAAGAAATGATAGTGGCAATGATGAGAAATAAATGAAATAAATTTAAAATAGATATATTAACAGTATGAATACTTGTATAGAAATAATTAAAAAATAGAGTAGATTCTATAGTAAGATGTGAAGAAATAATAAAAAAATTAGATAATTGTAGAGATTAAAAATTTTATTTAATACCTTAATGGGGTATGTACCATACTGAAATTTGCCCATGTTATTTTTCTTTCTTTGTAAGTATTTGAAGAAAAAAACCAACCGGGCATAAGAGACTTGTGTCTGCAGGCCGCGTGTGGTTCTAATCTCTCTTGTGAGATTTCGGTCGGGAGCATGTGTTCTCTTTTAAAAATAGGTGCAAGCTTTTGAAATTTGGTAACTTGTAGTTTTTTTTTTGATATTTGAAAGTTTATAGTTTTGCCATTTGATACTTGTAATAATTATATCAGGGCTTAATTGTAAGATAAATTGAGATATAATTTATAAATACTCAATAAAAAAGTATTTGAAGAAAGATTGTGAGAGAAAGTAGATGAGACGTGCTAGCTAGGGTGCAACTTAGGTTGGGCTCAACCTGAACCTGGCATGCCGGACACAATTTGGAGTAGTATTAAAACTACCCAATGTTAAACCTGAGCCTAATTTTTCGAATTCAATCCGAACCCAAATTGAAATGAATTTGACCTCGGGTTAAAGTGTTAAACTAAACCCAAACCCGAACCCAAATTATATATATTAAATTTATTTTATTCTATATATAAGCATTATTCCTCCTTAAGTTCAATTATATAATATAATATTTTATATTTTCTTTTAGTAAAAAAGTTTGGTTTAGAAGTAGTTTTAAGATAAAAAGAATGAAAATTATTTTAGAACTTGAGATGTTTTATTTGATTTTCTAACTCAACTACTTATGTAGAATGTTATCATTTGGTTATTTCTATATGATATTAATGTTTAGTTTTTATTTTACTTGAAATAAATTTATTATAATTTTATTTGACTTAATACTATAGTTGTTGTTTTTTTTTTTATTATGATTGACACTATAAAGTTTTTCTTATAATTAGATATTAATGTTTATTTATATGGTTATGATATCAATATTAAACTGCATAATAGAAAAATAATGTACTTTTTTATTTTTCAAAACATGCTACAAGTCTATTCTTTTTTTTTTTTTTTGAAAAATGACTATTTGTCTATTTAATATAAAGAGAATGTTTAAATAAGATTTTCTTTTTTATATTCTTAAGCGTTTTTGAAATTTTTCTTGAAAATAAAAAATTATCATTTTTAATTTTTATAACAAGAGATTTAAAGTTGAATAAGTATAAGATAGATCACAAATATATAAAATAATTTTAACTTGAATTTCAGCCTGAAATTCAAGTTGAGCATGAATTTTGAAAATAAGATTAAAGTTAAGATTAGAGTTTTACTTTTAAAAATGAAGTTAAAATTAGAATTGAGACGAAATTTAATTTGATGAGCCCACTCCGGGGCTGGCGCATATGCGTCCGGTAAGTGCGCGCGTGCATGGGAATTTCGTGATTGATGGATGCATGCACGGCATATATCACGCGCGGACGGTCGGGAGCGTATCCATCAGCTGTGTCTGAAGTAGCAGTAGTACGAATCTGGTGCGACAATAATTCAGGCCTCGATCATTAAAATCAGATACGAATCTTGGGCATGAGAGAACGGAATCTCGACCATCTGACAACACTCCACACATGCCTGGAGTGCTCGTTTAGGACCGGTTAACCAATTTGAGTGAATATTGCAGTAAGTTCCATTTGCAGCATTTCATTTTTATCTATTATTATATTAATTTCGTTTAAAAATACATATTGGTGGGCGAAAAAGTTATGATTTTAGAATGAATTCACATAAAATGAATTATTTTTTAAAATATTAAAAGAGCTTTCTTAATTTTTTAAAAAAATTTAGGGGGACAATTCATTATATGGAAGCGAGTTGCATATGATATATGTAACAATTTTGCTGCGCATATATTGAGTTTACTTGTCATATTTATTTTTGGCAATATTTTAATTTGCCGATAGTATTACCAACAACAAATTAGCAACAATTAGATTTGTTCATTAAAAATGACCATTTGGTAAGAGATAAAAAAGTGGGAAAAAATTGTATATATATATATGGGATTTGTTCCAGTGCATGCGGCTGGCACTGTGCAGTCCATGCACCGTGAGCCCCACATGATCATAAATGGGAAATCCTCTCCACCCATTATATTTAGAATTGTCCACTTTATTAGCGTACCAATTTTCATATTAATCTAACATGTGTGTGATCCCCATCTTAAAATGGTGCAAAATTAACATAATAAAGTAGTTTAATGTAAATATTAAGTTTAAAGTGATATTTTCAACATCTAAACTGTCTAAAATATGATTTTTATATGGATAAATAATTGTATAAAGGTTCATTTCGATCTAATATGTGTGGAGCCCATTTTACAGCAGACTGCACTGGATCATATCCCTATATATATATATGAAAAAGTGAGTGTGGTCAATGCCATATAGTTGATGTAATGATTAAAAATAAAGATAATAAAGATAAAATGGATGAGATATATAGTTGTATGCAAGGATATATGTAAAAAAAACGAATAGAATGCTGTAGAGGTAATTATATAAAAAAAATAGGATGGTTAGTTTAATCAAATCATATTAAAAAGTGTGTAGAATAGAGTGGAAAATATATTTTCTTTTCACCGCGGCCACGCTAGAAGCCTGGAACTTTAGGACGAAGCTGGAGTCTGATTTCAATGGGATCATGGGAGACCGACATTGTAAAAGCATTGGTGAATGATGAGGTCTTTTTAAAAGGATTCCACCATTTTGGCTTTCATGAAACAGCATTCAGCTGGTGATAATAGGATCAAAGAGTCCTTTGATTGTGGCCCTTCCTTTTCACATTGATGTTCCCAGTAGACCCACACGTAAGTGCTGACCAATCGGTCACGCCACTCAGACATGGACAAGATTAAGCTTGCAGTTATATGATCACCATCTGAATATGCGCTCTTTAATTAATCATCGCAGATGTGAGGCCAGCTTTAGAAAAAGTGTATGGTTTTTAGTGTTTGATGACTTATTAGCAGATGATTAACAAGTGGGAAAAAGCTGCAAAACTCATTCAATTGAAGGAAAAATCTGATTCGACATAAAGATTCATGTTCAAGGGTCTTGAATCTCTGACCATGGCTGGATCTTTTCTTTTGACCAAGCTGACATCATGGATTCAATTATACATACTTTAGTAAACTGCAGTGTATTTCTAAGTACAGGAATGATTATGTTAGCCCGAGCTAAGTAAATGTTTTACTTAACCCACCTCAAAAATCTTATTTAAAACAATTTTGTTTTGCTTTTTTCTCCGTACACTTGTTTATCTAAGTGTATTTAATATATAAATCAAGTTTTTATCATTTTTAGATACGTGTATATATATTTTTAAAATTTTTAAAAATAAAAATATTTTAAATACATATACACATAGATGTTTAAAAATGTCAAAACATAGATAAACGTATTCAAAAATGGTAAAATTTAGTCTATATGTTAAATACACTTAGATAAATAAATACACCAAAAAAAGAGTAAAAAAAGTTATTATAAATAGATTTTTTAAGGTAGGCTAAGTGAGTCATTTACTTAGCCTGGGCTAACAAGATCACTCCTCTTTCTATGTAAAGAATTTTCTTTACAAGTGAGAATATGCCACCAAATATTTGCAGCAGATGCCATTTGCAAGAAGTTGAAATTCTTACAATATGTTCCAAAAGATAAAAACACGTTTCTATATAAAGGCTCTTTATATCTGTTTTACCAAAGCGAATTGGTATAAAGGTCCATTTTCGAGCCACATATTGTTGTTTTTGTGTCAATCTAATCCATCTACTATATTAAAGATATAAATCTAGAAAATTACTTGTATTTAGAAATGCATAAAGATATAAATCTAGAAAATTACTTGTATTTATGCACTAACGATTTAAATATCATTAAATTTTATAGAACCATTATTGTGAGTAGGAGAAAATTTTAGACCATGTTTGGTAAAGTATATTTTTGTGGGATTGCGGGATGAGGTGGGGAGTGAAAAATAGAATATATTGAAAATTGTGTGGTTTATAATTAAATGATAGGGATAAAGTTTGAATAATTAGGATTGTTGTCAAAAAAATGATTGAAACGTAGAGGTAAAGGTGAAAAAATATAATTATTATGGGGAAATGGGTGCCTTGGGAAACATGCTCCATACCATGTCATGGAATCCCATGGCTGACACTTACCAAATGCTACCTAGAGATAATTTTTCTTAACTAAATTTATGATGATAAATTCTTGGATGAATAAAATTTGACATAAAATAGCAAGATGAGACCTACAATTCACTACAGTAGACTGAGTGCATTGAAGAGAGAATTGATATATAGATTTTAAAATTTTTATTATATTAATTTTACACCTTTTTCGATGGGCCTAAATACATATTTGCTTTTGATGGAACTTGATTTACATATTAAATAAATAATTTTAAATACATATTTAGCTTTGATAAAACTTAATTTAAATATTAAACAAATAATTTTAAATGCAACGAGTGGTTTGAATTATTATTTAATCATCATAAGTGACTTTTTTATAGCTAATTGCACCATTGCAAATTCCATATGTATTATATATCCAAGCAATTGCACTCTAATTAAGGTATATATTACATAGGAATATACTAAGGTGTCATCCAAATGGTTCCTACATCTATGATGAAATCAAAATCCCATCTGGTATATGATTTAAAATCATGAATTCTAATCGATACTTCTTGATTTTAGTGGTAAGGAGCTCAGTTTTCTTCAAATAAGGTGAGTTCAAGTCTTGTGAATGAAAAAATAGGTGTTGAGAGAGCTTTTCTCCTTATTAAGTTGGAGAATGATTATGTACACTACAATGTATTTTAAGCTAAAATACAACATTTATTTATTTTATCTTATTTTTATTTTTATTTAGTTTTTCTTCATAAATATGCTTTTCTAATTATATTTAATCCATGTATCAAGTTTTTGTCATTTTACAATGCTTTTACATATTTATTTTTTAGTTTTAAAAAATCACCAATTTCGAGGGCATTTAAGTCATTTTTCACCCCTTAAAAATATGATTTAAAAATAAAAAAATAAATATATAAAATATTGTAAAATGAAAAAAAATCTTATATATAGATTAAATACACTTAGGAAAAATGTCTATGAAGAAAAATTAAAAATATAAATAATTATACAAATAAATAAATGTTGTGTTTTAGTCTAAAATACATCATGATGTATATAATCAAGTTCCTGTTACGTTCAACTAGACTTAAATATATAGATTTTTATACGTGATTTATGAAAAATGCGTAGATTTATTTACATATGCATATTTTGATGAAACTTGATCTTCTAGTTAAATAAATGATTACAAAATCAAAATTCAACTCATTCATTATATTTATTATAATTTATTTAACTAGATAGCTAAGTTTCATCAAAATCAAATATGTGCATTGGTTCCATCTAAAAATCTACCAAATCAATATATTACAATTATTTAATTAATTTATATATCAATCTCAAAGCTATTTGCTTAACATCTAAACCATTGAAAACATCAATTTACACTTGAAAATTCATATTTTTAATTAGATAAAGCTCACTAAAGCCTCAGATTAAAACGATTTTTGATACCATGATAAAACAAATGATTTTAGTTCCAGGAGCCAGATTATATATATTATAATCTATTTTAAGTTAAAATACATATTTATTTTCTACAATTAATTGTATTTTTGATTTTTCTTTATAAATATGTTTTTAAGTGATTGAATCAATACACCAAGTTTTTTTCCATTTTATAATACATTTACATATTTATTTTTTATTTTTAAAAGTCAAGTTTTTTGAGGGATGAAATGACTAAATGCCCCTATAGTGGTTTTTTCTAAAATATAAAAGTATGTAAAAATATTGAAAACATGTTTATGAAGAAAAATAAAAATATTAAATATTAAATAACATATTTTAACTTAAAATACATTATACTGCACATAATCTTGCTCATAGATATATGTGTGTAGCTTGTGCAACACAAATCTTAGAGCTCAAATCAAGGGCTAATTTTCTAATTCCCTGCCATCGGCCAAGCTTCAATCTCTTAGAGAAGATGCGGCAGGTTTTTTGGTGTGCTTCATTACAACTTGATAATGGTCCAAAGGAGAACTACTTCCCCAAGGAGTTAAAATCCTGGGGCTTGCCTTTTTTCGATCCTCTCCAAATTAAGCAGGAAAGAGAACCGAAAGCGTCAATATATGATGGATGGACAGCAATATTGCAGGCGGAAACGGAAAGAACTAGCCTTAGCTAGTCATAACTTTAGAATTTTGGATTCTGGGAAGATAACAGAACTCCTTGCAATGGAATTTAATACCATGTGGAACATTGAATTATTGGTTCCGTCGGTTGAACAACTTGTATCTGAAAAGATATGAGAAAAGACTGCATTTCTCTTTGATTAAAGTTGATGTCCACAGCACCAACCGAGCCTTGCTAGGTTGGTCAGCGCCGATGTCTCGTATGGGCAGCGCTGTTGCGTCGTGAGTTCGAGTCCCGTATGGGATTTCGACCACGACTGAAAAGATGAGTATAAAAAAATTATTAGTGGGAGCTGTGTCTCCCGTCTTGTTGTTGTGGGAGCAGTGGTCTCCCGTCTGATTGTTAGAAGCTGTGTCTTCCTGATTATTTGGTGGAGTTGTATCTCCAGCTTTGTAAGAATATATCAGAGCTTTCGGTGTAATACATGTTGAGAAATATGTAAATATCTCCCAATCAAAAAAAAAGTTGATGTCCACAGCTATTTATAGATTGTGGAGCAAACTAGATGACTTTATGCAACAATATAAAGAGAAATAATCTTATTACCTTGAATTAAATAGATTTTTTACTTATTCTATTTCAAAAAACTTATTTAAAACATTTTATTATTATTTTTTCTTTATACGCTTGTTTATCTAAGTATATTTAGCATACAAATCAAGTTTTACTATTTTCATATGTTTATATATATTTTAAAATTTTAAACATAAGGCGTTTTAAATATATATAGACAAAAATGGTAAAACTTAGTTTTATTTATACATTGTTTATAAAATAATGCATGTAATTTTTTTGATAAGTATAATGGATGTAATTTAAGAGCAGATTGTGTCGTTACAGTAGCGCAGCTGGCATCGTCATCGGGCAATGTTGCCCAAGGTCCAAGGGTTCGATCCCTGTGACATGAATCGTCTAGCGTGTCGACCTTGCGACCAATAAAAAAATTTAAGAGCAAATTAAGAAGTCGGAATTTTAGATTTTAATTTCTGTCTTGGAAGGATGTATATAGATACATGGTCTCAAGAAGTGTATTGCATTAGCTTGTGCATTGAAGGAAAAGGGAAAAAAAGAATTATAAGTTGATGTATATATTTTTCTACTACAATAAGTCGCTGCATATTAGGATGCACATTTTAAAAACTAGATGGATGATCACTGGAAACATATGGATAAAATTAATGAATAGGTAAAAATATCTGTTGATAAATACGTGAAAAGATAGAAGTAATAATGAAAAATAACAAATAATGATATGGGGCTTCATTAAGATACACTTGAAAAATCACTTTATGCAGCTATGGAATTGGCTATGTCATTGCAGGAACTTTTTAGTGGCTTAAATTTCGTTATTATGTTATCAATTTATAATAGAGAAGTGATCTTATTAGCCTGAATTAAGTAAATATCTCGCTTATCTTATCTTAAAAAATTCATTTATAACATTTTTTTATTTTTTTATACACTTCTTTATCAAGTGGATTTAACATATAAATTATGTTTTACTATTTTCAGACCTGTGTATATATATATTTTTGAGATTTTTTAATACATATATATACATAGGGTGTGTTTGGTTGGGGGTAAAACTTTTAATAAAAAGTTTTTCAGGTAGAAATTGTCGCATTGATAGAAAATGATGTGATAAAATAGGAGTAATGATGAGAAGTAAAGAGAATAAAGTTAAAATAGATAGATTATTTGTATAGGTAGTTGTGTAGAAATGATTGAAAAGTATGAAATTTTGTATAGAAAAATATGAAAAATAATGAAAAAATAGAGTAGTTATGGAGAGTGAAAAGTTTCAGATTGAAAAGTTTTGGTTGACATGTTTATGTCCCAAACAAACACACCCATAGATATCTAAATATCTTAAAAAAACATACATATATCAAAAAATGGTAAAATTTAAATTATATATTAAATACACTTAGATAAATAAGTGTATGAAGAAAAAATTTAAAAAATTGTAAATTAATTTTTTTGATATGGGTTAAGAGAGACATTTACTTAACCTAGACTAACAGGATTAGTCCTCTTTATAAAGTGATGTCGACGTAAAGTTAAGTTATTATATATAACTCGTTCATAAAAGGGTTGTCCCTAAAAGATTACTTTTTACAACATCACTCATATTAATTGTTGCTAAAAGTTAATTTTTAGCTGTATTAATTATTTAATTATGTTGATAAATAATTTTAAAGTGTTAAGTGTGACTAAAAGTACTTTATAGAAGGTTAGTTTTTCTACCGTGCATAAAATGTTGAATTTGTTGTACCAAATATTTTGTCGCCATAGATGCAATAACACTTAAGGTTGCTGCGAGTAATTTTTCATGATAAGAAAATTAGCATTTGGCAATATGCTTTTAGTAGAGCTTAGCACTTTTGTTGCAAAAGTATTATTTAACAACATTAATAATTACATGAAAAAGTTAATAATTATTGTTAATAAAAATTAGCGTTTAGAAACAATAATATAGGAAACGTTAACGAAAAATGTCACTGAGACATGCATATGGCAATAAAATTTGACGTCACCAAAAATATATTTTCTTGTAGTGGTTATATGCAGCGAATGGTTGGCGGTCACATAAATATTATATAGTCCGTTTTGCTGCAAACAATGTCATGCGTAGCGAAATTTCGGTTTGTTGCGTATAAGTAATCTTTTCTCTTGATATTACGATAGATCTCAATGAACCTGTACGTTTATTGATCTAAACAGACCCAAAAGAAGAAATTACAGTTTGTTCAAATGGATGATTTTTGTGCATTGAGGTAAATACATGAAAGAAGGCCATGAAGGCCATCGATGATCTCAATCCTGTTGCAGGTCTGGCTTATTTAATTATCTTGCACTAGCTAGGCTAACTTTATATGAGCAGATATATTGGGTGCTGCAGTTTGCATGGTCCAAAAAATATATAAAAACATTAAGTCCAAGTATAATCAGTGCTTTCATCTTTATCAATAATTGGCCCCTCCAAATGTATCGAAATAACAAATTGAAGTGTTGTGTTCATGATCACTGCATTGAACGTCGTCCCCGTGCGCGCTAGGGATGATTCCATGCAAATTTGAAAAGTAATTGTCTTTCTAATTGACTATGTCTATATGAGAGGTGTTAAGGGATCGGGTTGGATAGGTTGGAGCCTAATCTTAATCCTAACCCATTTAAAATATATTAAATATAATCCGTTTATTAACCCATTTAAAAAACCTCAACCCTAACCCATTTATAACCCATTTAATAAACAGGTTAGTGGATTATTAACGAGTTGTATAACAAATAACTTGAAAGCCTAGACTTTAGTAGATGATGATCTCGTAGTGAGAGACGAGAGAGTGTTTTCGGCATAAGAAAAATGGAAATATGACAGTAATGGAAAAATGGAATTAGGACAGCAGTGAAAAAATGAAAATTAGGTGACTGAAGGAAGACTCAGAGAGAAAAAATAACCAAGGAGTTTACACATATATATAACTTTAATGAGTTAAGCGAGTTAAATGTGTTGACGAATTAAATAGGTTGAACATGTTATATGAGCTAAATGAGTTACTAAACAGGTTGATGAATTATAAAATCTCAACCTTAATCCATTTATTTAATTAAATAGTTAAACAGGTCGGTGGATCATAATCCATTTATTCAAAAATCTCAACCCAAATCTATTTATAAACGGGTTGAGCAAGCGGATTAACGGGTTGACTATGACCATTAACACCCTTAGTCTATATGCATAAGTGGATCCGGCCGTAAGGCTCATCTTGTGTCCTTTAACTTGCAAAATTTGGAAGTTTTCCACTAATTAAAATGACGAGTGGCATTCGCAATCTAATACATTCCCTAGAATAAAATTCATTATACGTGGCTGCTTTTTTGCTGCCAAATTTTAATTGGATGCATTTGGTACCGCATATGGCTTAGGCTTTGTTTGGTCTCATGCTCGAGGAATTTATTAAAGAAGAATGATCCTATTAATCCAAGCTAAGCAAATGTGTTGCTTAGGTTACCTCAAAAAATTCATTTACAATAATTTTTTTTATTCAAATACTTATTTATTTAAGTGTATTTAACATATAAACCAAGTTTTACCATTTTTGGATATGCGTATATATGTTTTAAAGATTTTTAAACATCTATGTGTATATATTATTTAAAACATCCCTATTTTTAAAATTTTTTTAAAAATATATACATATACCAAAAAATGGTAAAACTTGGTTTATATGTTAAATACATTTAGATAAACAAGTCTATGAAGAAAAAATAAAAAATTATTGTAAATAAATTTTTTGAGGTAGACTATATAGGACATTTGCTTAGCCCGGGCTAACAGGGTCACTCATATTCATTAAAAGCACTATTTTAGAAGCGTTTTTAAAATCGTTGTAGATAAATAGGTGTTGTACACAAATCTTTAATTAATAAATAGTCTTAAAAGGTATTGCTAGAAGAAGTAAATGAAACTACCTTTCTACCAAAAGTTAGCTTAAGTCAATTAATTGCAGATAAAATTTCATTACTATCTAAGGCCAAATTTTTATTATTTTTATTGCCTTTGAATTGAAAAATGATTATATTTAACTAAATATCATTGTTCTAAAGTAACCAAGTTTTTTATAAGTAAATAAAGAATTATGGCAAAAATACATTTAATATGTCTAAATATATGGCATATGCAACTAACAAATTAAGTACATCAAACAAAATTTTTATCCCAATACCACTAATTACACTATAAAATTGGTTGTATTTTTATTAGTATTTTGGAAGTGATAAAATTTTTAATGAAAAAATTTTAGTAAAAAAGTTCTTGAAATGGGAAAAAATAATGTGACATGATAGGACAATAATGAAAAGCAAAGTGAATAAAATTAAAATAGAGTGGTTAGATGTGGAAATCATTGCATAGAAATGATTGAAAAGTAGAATAATTCTATAAAAAAAGTAAACAAATAATTAAAAAATCAGATCGTTGTAGAGAGTGAAAAGTTGTACGCATTAACAAACAATCCCTTAGTTTTTTATTTTAAATTCAAGCCATCTCCCATATTTTACTCCATTGATATTTGCATGATAAAAAAATCATGTTATTTAGAATTGTATATAATTCACAATAAATGTAAATGCATCAGGTTGTTTATAATTATAAGAGATTTTTGCAAATATGCCTACAACGTTTGACCAATATTGCATCTGTATCCCTAAGTTTGCCAATATTGCAAATATGTCTACAAAGTTTGTATGAAATTACAAGTGTGTCTCTCCTACTGTAACAATGTTAAAATTTTTTATAAAACGATGATAGTGCCCTTTAATCCAAGTAATATACTTGAGATTTTTCAAATATTGTAGATTTATTTGCTATTTCATTATTTTATATATTTTTACATATATTATTATTTTACATTTTTTACAAATATGCTTTAACATTTGTAAAAATTGTAAGCGTATCACTTAGCCTAAAAGACATTATCGTCATTTTACGAAAAAAATTTAATGGTATCATAATGGAAGGGGCTTGCTTGCAATTTTATATAAATTTTGTGTTATATTTGCAAAAATCCTTAATTATATTTTGTAAGAGTATTGATTATAGAAGCTTTTAACTCACTTGAATTTTTATGTATTGGTAAAATAAATAATTTTAAACACAATACATGGATAAACGAAATACACACATATGCCGGTCTATAGATTAACGCAGCAGGGGACAAAAGTACAAAACTTGCAAGCAGTTGTGTCAGCACTTCCAGTCATCGATCACTTGCAATCTCTACAATTATTTCGAATGTATTTGAAATGATTTGAACCCCAGGCAATTGTTCATTTTCCAGCTTCTAGTGCTCTGGCTAGCAATTGCCAAGCAGACAAGCTAAGCTAATGGTCATCGTGAAGTGGTAGGACCATGGAAAATACGTACGTAAGCATGCAACAAACATGCACATGGCTGCAGCTGTTGCTGTACTGTACCATCCAAGTAGTAATGGTCGCAAATGGACTTTAACAGGTAACACTTTTTCCTAGCTTTGCGGGCGCATTGAAATGTGGAATGAAGAATGGAATCCTGACCCTGATAAGCTAGCCCACCACCACATTTAGCTAGCTCTGATCTTCGGGCAAATCGACGGCTCCGATCGTTCATAGAAATGCTGCACATGTACTGTAAAGTTGCATTTTTTCATTCTTATATTTACAGCTCAACCAAATTACATATTTTAATCTAAACTCTCGTGATGTAAATTCAACAATGTTGCTAACCCAATAACTACAGAGATAATCAATAAAAAATAATTACAGAAATATTGTTCGTAAACTAGATATTACAGAGATTATATCTAGTTTTGCACGTAGTTTTCTCCGTGCAATCCAGTTGTGGAAAACACCATTGTGAATTACATCGCTTCTTAAAACTGAATTGTGGTACCGAAGGTTAATTATAAAATCTGGCCAAACGCTTTTTGTTAAACGACATTTTTTGGATAACTTTTTTAAACGACATCTTAGTTTAAGGGCAGAAGTTAATTTTCACATCCGAAACTTATGGCCAAAAAGGGCTTGAAATACCCCAGGTTACAACAAAAAAATGTAATATATAAGACTACTCAAAAACGAGTAAATCTTTGTAAGTAAATAATTAATTATAGTTAAAATCTATTCAATACAACTAAATATATGTTATGGGAATACTTGTGTGAAATTTCTTTTCTACGAAACTCTCTATATTTTTAATATTTAGATAGTTAATGAAAAATTCACTATATATATTACATTTATATTATTTATATTTTTATGAAAACTCTTTCATTTATCGAGTATTGCTGTATATAAGCCACATTTACGAACACATAAAATCAACATAATAAAATAATTTAATATTAAATATTATTGTTTAAGTAGTATTCTCAACATCTAAATCATCTAAAATAATATTACTACATGGATAAATAATTTTATAAGATATTATTAAATTCTAATATACATGTTAACGGAGAGAGTTCTATTAAATCACTTCCGATAAGTTACATGCAGAAAAATCGGTTCCAGTAAGTGAAATTTAATGCAGCGGGCAGAGAGAGACCAGAGGCCATCAGCGCCCACTTAATTCCCACTTGGTCCTGCCCATGCATGGTTCTCTCTTTTTACTGCATGTGGGACGGGCAGCCCTGGTGTGTAAGGCACCCAACTATATAGGGATGTAGACATCCTTCTATTAATATCCACCTGCTTTTATCAAAGAGGGCTGATGCAATTTCGTCCACATGATCAGAAAGCATATACAAAGGACGCGTCATGGTTTGTTAGGACACTCGTGAGTAGTGTGCCTTTGTTATCTGTCATTTTCTACACTAATAAAAATGCCTATTGATCATCCTACCACTCTCCCAGAAATCCAGTGGGACCTTCTAGCGGGGGGATCTTGATATAGGGCAATCAGCTGCACTTAGCTCCTCCACTGCCGGCATCACTGGTGTAACCTGGTAACTTGTGCTCATGAAAACTCAGATGGGTTACAACCCTAATTCCAATCATATTTATAAAATTTAAAATTTAATATTTCATATTTGCAAAGCCTATTTATGAAATCAGGTTCATTTCAGTTCGGAATTTGGGTTTACAAGACAAGTTTAAAATTTTATATGAAAATACAATAACAACAAATTACATAACCAACTATAATAATAATAACAACAATACATAATCTAACTACATTCTTAAAAATATAGTAATACATGATATGTTTCTAGAAGATAATTTAACTTTTCAAAGTAAGATGATAAAAATTAATAAACTTAAAAGTAAATAATATAGATAAATTTAAATTAAAATACTTTAATTAGAATATGATAATTAAACATGTGTCAAACATAAATATAAATAATATAAACTACATAAACACGAAGAAATATTGTTTAGGTATTATATGTAATATATTTTACATTAAATATAAAAAATTAGGCTTAGGTTACAAAAATGCGAGTTTAAATACCGTTCAAATTCGGGTTAAGCAAACTGAGTTCAGGTTTAATCTTACCTAAGTTGCACCCCTATATATAGGTTAAGAACAACTTTAGCATGAACCTATCTCAATTCTAAATTCCTAATTTGTGTTTGTTTATAAAATGTAATTTCCAATATTAGTTTACTTAAATTTAAAATATCATTTTTTTGCATTTATTTTAATTGAATGTTCATTCTATTATTATAGTTGTGCATAATTAGTAAATAAGTTGAAATACATTAAATCTTTTACTTTGTAGGTTGTAAATGGGCCATTTAATTTATATTATTAAATTTAACGGGTTGTAAATAATTTACATTACTGAGTAAAATGGGTTGTAAATAGATTATTTGATGGGTCAAATGGGTTATATTATTGAGTCAATGTGGTGGAAAAACTCAATTTATGACAAATCCATTTATTTAGTTATTTTATATAGGTCAATCTATATATTTAAATGAATTAAATATGGATCTTATAAAGGGCTTAGCAAATTGAAAATTTTCAACCATAATTCACAAAATGGTTGAGTTAGACTAGTCATGGGTTAACCCTACCTTGATATTGTCCCAACTCACATGCCATTTTTATTAGTGCATCTATCATTGACATTTTAAACCTTATACGTTTGTATATTTATATTTTAGACTTTGAGATTTTTATATTTGCATTTAGACCCTAAAGCCTTTCAAGTTGTTACATTTTTTAACTTTCCGTCAATAAGCATTAATAGTAGGGCCTAAAATGCAATAAATAAAAACTTAAAGGATTTAATTGCAAATATAAAACTTTAATATCTAGTTTGTAATTAAAAAACGTATAAGGACTAAGATGCAAAGAACTCAACATTTATTATTTAAAATTAAATATTTATCCAATATTAAAAATTTTCATTTCCTTCATAAATCAAGAAAATTATTTTTAGTATTATTTATGATAAGAAATTGTAAAACCTAAAAGACAGAAAAATGATTTATTTGCAAAATTTAAAAGCCACGAAAGTATTTATTTAATTGGAGAAATCTTTTAAACATTTCCTTATATCATAAAGATATTATTATGTATTTTCTTATGTAATATAAAAATTAAAATTAAAATTATTTATGATAGAAATTTACAAAAATATAATAAACACTAAATTGATTTATTCTGAAAAGTATTTTTATTTCTATAATACTTTTTATAATACTAGAAAATTAAATTCCAATATTATATAGAGGGACGATCTTAGTGTTTTCTTTATAGAATTGTTAATCTAGATATATTTAGTATATAAAATAAGTTTTACTATTTTTTGAGGTATATAAATTATTTTTAGATTTTGAAACACAAAAGAGTATATTAAACATTAACACGATACAAACCATTCACAGAAGTACTGTAGCCATTAACACGATTTGAGTCATTCACATCTATGTAATATGTGGGGGCCACATGAAGGGGAGGGGAGGGATGAATTGACGGTCGATCAATTTACAAACAGTGTTAATATTTTACTAATCCAGCTGACTCCTCCGTGTCTTTTCCCTCCCGCTCACGCCGCTCGATCGCTTTTGTGTCGTGTCGACTCTGCAAGGTGATGGGTTGGGTTGGGCCGTGGGCGTGTATGGTCGCGTGCGCGTCTGAAACGACTTGGGTGGGCGTGCTCGTGCAATTTGCCAAAGATGGATAAACGCACGCGAGATTACGTACATGACAGAACGAAAAAACACATTTGTCCGTACGTCCTCAGACAACATTTGTTAATAGTTAATTAGGGTGGGTTTGGTTGGAGGTAAAACTTTTGATGAAAAGTTTTTGGAATAGAAGTTGTCAAATCAATAGAAAATGATGTGATATAATAGGAGTAATGATAAGGAGT
>JAXCLR010000063.1:36617308-36629765 GCA_035584095.1 Annona squamosa | reverse complement strand
TGAAAAAATAATTAAAAAATAGAGTAATGATGGAGAGTGAAAAGTTTTAGACTGAAAAGTTTTAGTTGACATTTTTTGATGCGAAACAAACGCACCCTTAGTCAATTCATTTTATTTAGCCCAAGTGCTGGATGGCAAGATCGACACACATCTGTCACAAACCAGTTCCAACCTGCTGATGTCAGGTCCATCTATTGCCATGCGTGCCGGAGAAACTGTCTTTAATTCCATTTGGGCCTTTTTTCTTTTTTTTTTTTGCTGATTTTGTAATATTTAAATACATTATTATTATTATTATTATTCTATTTTTGCCGAAAGGTCGGGTAATTTCTAGTTTATTAAATTGAGAGGGATATGCTCAATGTTGTAAAACTATATGACGGTATAGTTAAGCCGTTAAGTTTGATATCTTTATCGAAAGTTATAAAGCTATAAGTATGATTTATGATTTTATAAAATCAAGGGACGTATCTGTAATATTGGTAAAACCTCGGGGGCTCTCTGGAAATTTCCTTCAAAATAATTTCCTATTCATGATGCAAAATGATCATTTTAGAAGGGTCCAAAAAATTTCTTTTTCAAAATTTTTTATAAAATAGTTAATCTAATTATGTTTAATCTAGAAATCAATTTTTATCAATTTTGAAGATTATATGTATTTATTTTAGACTTCTAAATATAGAAGTATTTTAGTCATGTTTCAATAATTTAAAATGACTAAAATATTCATATATTTAAAAATTCAAAATAAATATATACACATCTCCGAAATTTTTAAATATTGGTTTATAAATTAAACATAATTAGAATAACAATTTTGTAAAAACAAATTTTGAAAAAAAAACAAAAGAATATGTATTTTAAACAACCCCTTTATCTACAAGGGACCTCACAAGGGGTTGGCAACTTTTAGATTTTGGGATTAAAAATTAATTCATCAATTAGCTTTTATATGCGCTACAACTTTGTCCAAACAACATTCCTCAAATGAATATGCATAATTCAGGGTCCATGTTTGGGGGGGATTTTGCAGACTATAAGGTATAAATTGCAAAATTTGAAACGCTTAGGGTTGTAAGTATCCCAAAACAAAAGGTTGCATAGTATTGCCACTTGTACCATGAAATCATTTTTCCTCGTTAGGTAGAGACCTTGTAATTAAACTTAACATCATTCCAAGCAATATTTTAGTAAACCTCGGAAAAATAGCGTCCGTAAACATTCACAAGCAGCCAAGCTCCAGAGATTCTCCAGCTTTACATAAGATATATGATTAATTAATGTAACATAAAATATAAGATTGTATCTAATATACATCCACTTCCGGCCCCCCCGCCACATAAAGCTTATCTAGAAGAATGCGGTGGTTTTTTCTAACAAAAAGCAGCAGTACTTTTGATTTCTAGAAGATCATTATAAAAAAGATTATTCTCTGGCTTGAAGCTTCTTTACTTCACATGATTATAATCCACCATGATCTCGATTCATTATAAATTATGAGAACTAATGCATTACAAGTCATACTTCAATTTATACATTTAATAGGCCCAAGTGATCCTTTTGTAGGTTAGGATAATTAATCCATCACTATGTAATAAGTCCTTAAGCTCCCAAATGTCAACATAAATTCATCCTAGTGAGATTCAAACCCAATACACAGCAACACCAGCGACTTATGAGAGACTGCTGTGACCAACCGAGCCGCCCTTCGTTGGTAATATTATGGGAAATTTGAATAGACAACTCGACATGGATAAATATTTTGGTAGGCCAACCCTCTTTAGATTCTGCTTCAGTGTCATATTGTAAAAATACAATCCATGTTTAAAATGTCTTTTGACATTAATGAATGTCATAATTTAAATACTTGATTTAATAATTCTATTTTTTACTTGTTATTATTCTCTATAATTTTTAATTTGTTCTGCTTAATTTTTTCAAAAATTACTTTATTCATAAAATGAATAGAGTTTAGGGTAACACATCATGACAGGTGAAGCTAAAAGCATAATTAAAACAAGAGAAGACAATGAATTATATATGAAATGGAGGACTAGGTAGGTTTACTGTGTTATTTAAAAGTCAAGGAAAAGGTAATTTCATTTTTTGGAGGAAAATGAGTACAACAATGTTGTCTGATGGTGCTAAAGAGAAGAGAAGAACCTCCATCAAAAAACAAGAGAGAGAGAATAAAGGAATATAAACCTTACAAGTAAGAAAGGTATTAATTGAAGGTTGTGTGGATGTTCTTCGGAAGTGAAAGAAAGAAATAACACTTTTCAAGTTGTTACGTGCTCAAACTATAGGCATAATCTCCATGATTGTACGATTCGATGAAGATTTTACTACAGGATGGAGCGCCATCATGAATTAGGCAATTCTGATAATAAACTAAAGATCTAATTGATGCAGTTTGTTGATGCTGCTTATTCTCTATAAGTAGTTGAGGTAAGAGTGTGACTAAGTTTGACAATTTGGAAATATATTATTCTATTTAAAAATTTTTGAAAAAAATAGCTTATTTTTACATGATTGCCCAAAAAAAAAAAAACACTATGTATCTCATTGGCGAAACAAATAAATTAATACCACATTGCCTCATATGCGGGTAAGGAGTCAGCTCAAATGGATTTTTTTAGCATACAAAAAGAAGATAATTAGCAAGTATGTGCTAAATAGATAAGAAACCAATGTGATCATGGTCTCAAGCACATTTGGTAACAATGGTGGGTGGGAACCCATCTCTCTTTTGGATTTTTTAAAAAATGACATGACATTTTAACTGCTTAATTACTTTATTTTTCATTTCGCCTTCTATCTTCTAATCATTTTCTTCTACAATTATCTTATTTCTTTTCGCTTTACGCCTATCATGTCAAACACTCTTATAATTTTTCAAAGGTATTTCTTGAAAGAAGATTTCATAGGGCGGGCACTGTCACAGCGCAACAGTGTGTGACTCACATGCTCCCATGCCAGCATCTGGCATGAATTTCAAGGCAAAGGAAGGAAGAAGCAGCTGGCGTGGAATCTTCCAAGCCAAGCACTGTTGCGCAGGGGCACTGCCTCCATCTGCTTCCTATTTCTTTATCCGCTTCCCCATCCACTCCCTACACACTTTACCGTGCCTTAACTTTCTAATTCCGAGCTCATAGTCTTGCGTGTAATGTGGGACAACAGTCTCTTTAGGCATTAGAACGAGGCTAAGCCCTCTGGTCGAGGCTAATGAACTGTTTGGTCGAGGACTATTTTCGGCATCAATCAACATCTACTATAATTCTTTTAAAGAAAATTATACCCTTTTCCATTACACTTATCTAAATAAACTAGTTTGGGAAGGCTGCCTTTAGTTTAAGATGACAATGTTCTATTCCTTTTGAGGGGCAATAGGGTTTCAAGAATCACTCGGGCTCAGTTGCATCTGTCCCAAATATCATCTCTCAATTGAGTGCTAGTCCAGTATCTAGACTTTACCCTCCATATAAGAAACACGATGCCCACTAAGTCCTTTGTCAGGGTGACTTCTGCCAACTGATTCCTTTACAAAATGTCTAGCTAAGAAACTCAACCGAAAAATAAAATAAAAATCGGATAGCAAGGAATAAATAAAAGCAGGATTTATAATTGGTCCCCCCTTTTACAAGATTATATCCCTTCTCATTATCCATGCTTACATGAGCCAAAATATTCTTCACTTTCAATACATATAAAATATCAACATCCTTTTGATTACCAATATCCACGTGAAAATACACGTTGAGAGTTGAGACTGTGATAGGCTTTCACTCCTACAGCATCCCGATGTCTTTAAAAAATCATAAATACTAATAAAGGCCAGATATTCTGCAGACCACAAAACGTTGGTGTCCCATCTATCTAACGTACCAAGATAAAGTCATTATATCAGGAATCTGGTCCGACGGAACTTGCATGTACGTCGATGACGTTGGCAGCCGTTCGATCGGCACGTATGAACGGTGGCACTCGTGTGGGATCTAAGATGGTGGGGCCCAAAAGGAAGATGCCCTGACGCACCCATCTAGGGCGAGTGGGACCCAACTCTCAAATTGCTCGTTCCTGACTTCTGTTCGATTGCTGGGCTCCACTTATACCATGGCCGGGTTCAGTCTAATCTAATCTAACGGGCTTGATTCCAAACATGACAACGTCTTTTACCTTTATTTCGTGATAAGACCACATATTTATTTATAAAGAGTAAAACAATTTTATGTCATTCCGTGTCGTTCCCATGTAATGCTTTCGATTTTTAAGATAATGATAATTGACATAAAATCTAATCCATTTATTGTATGTAACACCACTTGTTTATCTAAGAGATTAAATTTCATTCAAATCAAGTTTGTTCACAAGACATATTTGTTCAAAAATATATATTCATATATATACTATGAAGAATACTTAGATTTATTTACACATATATTACAATATAATAATACTTTATAAAATCATTTATCCACGCAGTGATGATATTTTACATGGTTTAGAAGTTGAAAATATTACTTTAAAATTGATATTTTACCATTAAATTATTTTATTAGGTTGATTTTATAAATTTACAAATCATCCTTATATATAATAATATTAGACAAATGAAAGAATTTCCATAATAATATAAATAATACTAAATAATAATAGATAAAGTAGATTTTCTATCAATTATCTAAACGATAAAAAATGAAGGAAATTACATAAAAAGAAATTTCATAGAAACGAGTCCGTTCCATATATTCATTTTTTATGTGATATCTATACTCGCTTTGATTAATGATGTATCTTATCTATTATATTTAGTAAAATTTGTTTAGATATGAAACCGAATTTCATCATAATCAAAACTATGCACGGTTATATATGATTGACAAACTATATATTTATTTATAAATTATAGAAAATGTTTAAAGACATTTACGTTAGAATATAGCAATAATTTATAAAATCATTTGCTTATATAGTAATAGTATTTTAAACAATTTAGATGTTGAAAATATAAATTTAAAAAATTAATATTTAGTTTAAAAAACCATTTTGATGTATTGATTTTACATAATTTTAGACGGATCTAATGCATATGATACTAGATAAATAATAAGATTTTTATAATAACATAAATAATTATAAGTACAATGGATGAAATGTATTTTTCATTAATTATCAAGTTAGGGAAAATAAATGATTACGTGAAAGTGGGATGAAGCGGTACTCGTTTACAAAAATGTCAAATATACCATAATTCTAAATATGATGATGCAGATGTATTTTTCCTATATAATTTCCTATATAATTTTGCTAAAATGCCCCTAGCTAAATTCTAAATTAATATCCTCCTTTTGATATCAGGTGCGTTCATAATAATCATGCATTAATTGATGGAATCAAATTTGGACGAAAGGATTAGCTGAAAAGGTATTATGAACGGAAAAAGTTGTACTTAGAATTTTAAAACATAGTATTGTTATCTATTAGAAAATGAAAGATTGTTTGGAAATTCAGAATTCTTTTTAGAAAAATTTATAAGAAATCTCAACACATTCTCGTCCCATTCCATGGAATGGGATGATCTGGAATTATTTTTATAGAACGTTGTGGTATTTTTTTTTTTAAAAAAAAACAAAAATTCATAGGACTTGGTTTTTTTTATATTTAGATTCGAGCTTTAATTAAGGATGTTTTAATAAAAACATCAGTAAAAAAAATGATGGCATTGTCATATTTGTAAAGATGATGGAAATTGGTCATGTTTTACAATTTTATAGTTGTGTGATCATATTGGAAGAGAGAATAAAGACAAATGAAAATGCAAAAAAGATACTGTAACCAGGATTAATGGAAATATCCTAGAGCCACTAGCGTATCTGGTCGTTTGGAATCCGAATCCCACCACGCGATCCATGCCGCGGGTGGTGGGGGAATTTCGGCTCTCTTACTGGGATGTGCGTCATCAACGTTCAAGGACGTGCGTAAGAATCATATCAAATCCCAGCCGTTAGATATCTCACACCAGAAAGGACTCTTAGGCTTGAGAATTGCGTGAATAGGGCCCAGCACATGCACGATGGTATCGTATGGGGTGTGTGAGTATGAGACCGGGGCTTCGATGTCAGAGAGAAGGGTTGTCTCTTTGAATTGCGAAAGGTTTGAGTATGAGACTGGGGCTTCGATGTCAGAGAGAAGGGTTGTCTCTTTGAATTGCAAAAGGTTTGATGGCACTTTGTATCGCAAAAGTTGAATGTAATAAAAAAAAAAAAAGGACGCTAATTGCAAATGGCAACACGAGAGGGAAGTTGTACACTTGTACCCAGCAATTACCCAGCAATTCATGTACTCAAGATATAGGTCGTGTCAAATAAAAATATATACAGGTGGCGAGATAGTGCAGCTTTTCCTCTCGTAGCTGGGAATAAAAGCATCCACATGCACCGGCAGCCATCTTATAAGGTCGCCCGGCCTAATAACTTTGTTTGATTCGAAATGCAAATATAATTTTAGCCACCAGAGTTCTTACTGTGGTGATAACTTATGTGGGCAAGGTGAGTTCAAGTCTCCTTTTTCCCATGTAGCGCCAGAGTTTTTAATTTTTTTTCTTTGTGTCAATGCATTTGTAAATTTATCTCCATGTGGAGAGTGTAATAGAAAATTCTCTCTATTGTATAAGAGTTATTATTGTGCTTCGTCGTAGTATGAGTTGTCTTGATGTAAAATATCTACAAAAAATGCAAATATAAATTTAAAAATTATAAATAATTCATACATCGTTTGACCATAATTATAAATATATCTCCGTTGTTATGACATTGTTATTGCACCATCATAAAGTGGGTCTAGTTGTAGGTGTATCCAAATTACGAAGGCATATTTGTAAAAACTGAATATACTTAATTTTTTAAATTGCAAATATCCTCACATAATTTGTGTATTTTTACAAATATACCTACACTGTAATAATATAATAACAACATTATAACAACGTAAGTATATTCATAATTCTAGTCAAAATATGTAGGGTTATTTGCAATTTCTGAAATCATGTGAGTTTATTCGCAATTATAGTCAAATTGAGTGTATTTGCAAATCACCCTTCTTATTTTTAAAAATTCATATATAGTTTACACTTAGATCTTTAACCATGTAAAATTTGATACTTTAAAATTTATTTAGGGGCATTTGTTTATATTAAAATTTTTTTCAAAATAATACTTTTCAATTTAAAATTTTTCACTCTCAACGACTATCTTATTTTACACTTCTTCCTATGTAGATATTCTACTTTTCAATTATTTCTGCACAATTGCTCTCAGATCTAACATATCTATTTTAACTTTATTCTATTTACTTATCATTATTATCCATATCATATCATATTATTTTCTTTTCTTTCAAAAATTTTTACATTAAAAACTTTTTCATGAAAAAGTTTTATTATTTTCCAAACTAATATATTACTTGCATCATGTGTATGGTCATAGGCCAACTGCCAACTCATGCGGGCATGAATGCCCAGCGTCGGGGTTTCGAATCCCACTCTCTTCAAACCAGCATTGTGAGCAGTGGCTCCAGATTATTAAAAAAAAAAATGTTATTTACATCTTTTAAAAATCGGAAAACCAATACATGAGAGCATGTATCCATGCGCGAAAATTAATTTTCAAAAATCAAAATAGGGTGTAAAATCTAGGTGAGCCTACATATGTATAAAAAAAATTTCGTAAAATAAAAAACTTATTTTATAGTTATCGTGAATTGACACATTTACGGGCAGACCTCATAAGACCGTTGGGCATATGTCACATTTTTTGTTTCAATGAATTGAAATTCCAATGTATCCAGGTAGAAATTCTATTTTTTAATATTTTTTGAATTTTTTTAAAACTCTTAATTTAGGTGTATTTATTGAAAAACGTTTTCTAAGAAAGCTGTGTTTAACTTATTTATTAAGTTTTATCATTTTTTCATCAAAAAAGTTTTCCCTTTTTTGAAAAGTACATATATTTTCAAAAAAATTTATTTTAGGTTAGTCATTTAAAAAGTACTAAAACCCCTTATTTTTAAAAATAAAAAATGTATACATTTTTTCAAAAAATTGTAAAACTTGGTTTATAGATTAAATACACTTAAATTGAGGGCTTTATAAAAACATTTCAAAAAATATTAAAAATGAAAATTTTAGCCAAATGCATTTCCAATGCATCAGATTACATTGAAACATGCTCCATATATTACTTGCATTTATTTATGTAAGGCATTCTCTGATTAATCAATTTAATCACATAATTAAAAAGGTGTGTGAAATATTAAATGCTCCTGTAACAAATGCACATCCATTTTATTATTATCTGTATCGTTTAGGTATTTTTAGCACATAATATGCCACAATTTATAATTGTATATTAGGCCTCATATTTTGGATATTCTTGAAAGAGACCCTTCAATTTGATTGATGGGGACTAAACAGGTTGATGGAAAATTATATGGGTTGAGACTAAATGCACTTGGATGCACTTAGCTTCAGTGCACCTAGATGTATTTAATCCATTTTTTTTTAAAAAAATTATACTAAAATTCGTTGTTTTTAAAAAATTCAAAAAATATCTATAAATTTTAAAAAAAGGTAAAACTTAATATACTTGTTAAATATATTTCGAGTGTGTTTGATAAGTAATAAAAAATTTTGATAAAATTTTTTTAGTGTAAACGTTGTTAAATTGATAGAAAATGATGTGATATGACAGAGATAATGAAGTTAAAATAGATAGATTAATTGCATGAATAATTGTGTAGAATGATTAATAAATAAGGTAGTTGTATTGAAAGAAGTAAAGAAATAATTTAAAAATATGATAGTTATGAAAAGTAAAAAAAAATTTATTGAAATTTTTTTTTATAATACAAATATACCTTTAGACTGACAGTAGTATAAAACAAATTTTAAAAAATAAAAAAATGAGTTGCTACATCGGAATGTACCGAAACTAAGTGCATACATGTGCACATTATCATTACCCAAATTATGTTCCCCAAGTTTTCGTTCCTTGGACTTTTTTTTATTGTTTCAATCCAAATCTCACTTAGAATATCAAGGCTCCAATGACGAGATATTGCTTCCACTGAATTTTAACCCAAAACCAGCAATAAGACTTACCATGTTCCTGTACCAATCGTAGCTACAGTCTGCTGGCTTCTACCATTGGACCTTAAACCTTGCCGTTAATTTTATCAATTAAAGAGGCCTATCTTATAATACTTTTCAATTTAAAAGACATTTTCAATCATTTAATTTGTAGCCTATTACAAATTTGTAATCTATTTTATATTTTCAATTATTAATTTTTATTTTATTTTAATCTTATTCATTTCATAAGTAACACAAGACCTTTATTTGGGATTAATTTTCTTTTCAATATAATCAATCCCTCCGCAACCGAATCCACTTGACCCATCTGACCCGGCCCGCCTAATGCAGGCTCCATACGTCGTTATCCAACCTGGTGGACCGCCCGGCACCCTGCGCCACCGGTGTTCTGCCGCTGTCTCCACACGTGTGAGCCACTATCTCGGTAGCAGTAGGCGTGTAGCGTCAGCAAGCACCTACTCTTCGGTGCTTCTTAAATCGCCCGCCACTAGCTCACTCATCACCACTACGCCGGGCTGGACCCACCATCCCTCTTCTTCCTTGCTCTACTCTTGCTGCTGCTCTGGCGACTACTGATTGATCATGTGATAACCGATGAGTATAGATTTTGTATGACTTTTCAAATGGTATTGGGTTAAATTATAAAAACTATGATGAGTTCTAGATAACATGTTTTCTGCTGAAGCTGAAACTAAAAAGCTGTTTGGTAATTGCTAATGAATGAGAATGAGATAAATTTTAAAAAGTAAAAGAGTAATGTAATAAGATAGAAGTAAAGTTGAATGAGGCATGAATGGAGATGACAATTGTGGGGAAGATATGAGAAAATAATTAAAATCTAAGAATAATAATAAAAAATTTGCTAGTTAGGTTGTTAAGATACTAAATTATTACAAAAATTGTATAAGAAAAATTGAGAAGCAGATAGAAAAGCAGTATATGCCCTGGGGACTTAACATTAGGTGAGTGCAAGTAACAGACTTCTCCTTACTCGAACTTGCACAATTTACTAATTCTCAAGCACACCTAAGACTTCATTTGAGTAGAGGCTTTTTAGTTTGAGAAGGACATCAACACTCATTGTAATGTTAATAAACACAACTATGACATGTAGCCCAATTTGGCCAATTTCTATATTCTTGCAACCAATGTTGTTAAAACTGGTTAATGAACCGATCAAGAGACTCTTTCTACTCAACTGATTTAATTGTTTCTTAAAACCAAATTAAACTGATGTGTTAATAATTTGTATAGAATGCATAATATACTGATATGAGAAAAACTAAAAAAAAAAAATTATATGTGAAGAAATGCAATAATTGAGTTAAAATCATGATGTCAAAAGCTAGAAAAGGTTATTTTTATCTTCATGTTATGAATAATATCTTAGGTCTTGTTGTTTTAATTTTATTTCTGACCTATAAAATTTAATTTTTATTTTTATAAGTAATAAACGATAATTATAAAATATCAGAAACTTATAGTTATAGTAATTTCACCATAAGTTATATAATTACCCTGTTTCGCGCCTACATTGTAATTTCAAAATTAAAAAAAGTTCCATATTGTAGAAAGTTTATCATTAATGCATCGTCTCATCATATTATTAGTGTTCATGAATCCAGCCATTTTGTGAGAGAGGGGGCTGCTAGCGTTAGCTTTCAGCGCGGTGCAATTTTTTTTTTTTTATTAAACCGGTTAAACCAAACAGTTGAAAATTCAGTTCCGGTTTGCTCCGGTTAGATAATGTGAACTGATAACCAGACTATTTGGATAACTTTTTTTTTTCCATCGGCAAAAAAATAAATAAATAAATAAAAATATGGGACTTAGCAGTTTGCAGGTGATCTAGTTCCGGGTCGGACCGGTTCAACGAGCCAATTGGATTCAATTTTCACAAGAGTGCTTGCAACCACATGTCGTATTGCTTGTAGTCATTTACATTTAGTTGCAGATAATGATAATTATTTAGATACAAACAATATTTAAATATGGCTGCTTATATTCAAATGCAAGAAATTTGCTTGTGAAACCGGTGGCTGTATATGATAACTTCTGTTGCAGTGCCTTTTGAACTTTTGAGATTTTTATTTATTTCCACTTATGGAATCCAAAGGCCCATAAAAAATTGAAAGAATCAATTTATCATGCCTAATAATAGAAGCAATTAGACATTCTTAAGATCTCTGGCCCTTTTCATAAGCGGAAAAAGCTAAAATCTTACTATTGCACATTTGCACTTCGATTTTTGAGATAAAAAGCTCCTTTTTTTTTTCTTTTTTTACAAAAGTGTTGTATAGGCCAAACAGGACCTTAGAGAAAGAATCTATCTGAAATGGGGCTTAAACAGTTGCTGATGCACTTAAAACCCCATCCCACCTTTTCATCAAAAAAAAAAAAAAAAAAAAAGCCACGTGGATTCCACGCTCTCCTCCACGGCCTTCTCCTCCCATCTAGTCTTCCTCTCTCATTGGACAAAGGCACGTAAGAATATTCAATAGATTCTGGGAGGGGTGGGGCCACTCATACTGTCATACACGCCAACATGCTTAGAATGCAACTTGCTTTGCATGCCCTAGGGTTCCTTTTTTTTATTTACTCTATTCAGTACTCAGATTGAATGATCTCAATAATAATAAAAAAAAATAGATTGCCATGGGTATGATCTTCTTTCTACCACTGAAATTGGATTAATTATATGCAGGAATATCGATGAACCATTTTTACAAGGGGGGGAAAAGACTATTTAGGGCGTGTGAGGTTAAGTGGAAATACAAATAGAATATTTTAAATTGTTAAAGTATGTATCGACACATATCGAGCATGATAATCTAATTCTTTACCCATTAATTATTATCCTCATCTCTAATCAATACCTTTTTAAAAATAATTCTTATAATATTTTCTTTCCATTGTCATTTTTGCTAATCTAAATGAAATCCAAAATTTTCCGTGAAATCCCAATGACTCAACACCTTGGTGTTAATTAATCGCCTAACAACATCGATCAATAATATCAAAACTTCGGATTATCTTATGATACGAATTAAAACTGGAGAAAAGACTTTACCAATTTCATGCAGCTGGACTCAATGCTTCCACCTGATGACTGATAAGGGTTCTATCACGTGTGATGCAAGTGGAATATCAGAACGTTGTTGCTCTAGCGATGTTGTCGTTTTGCTCCAAGTTTCTTCCTCTTGCTGCCAAGAAAAGACAAGGGAAGACGGTCTGCAACCCCAAAAAATCAGGGGTGGAGATGTCAATTCCCTCTCTGCGCTGTCCGCCTATGATTTGGGTGGGAGGGGG
>JAXCLR010000063.1:36603672-36617208 GCA_035584095.1 Annona squamosa | reverse complement strand
TTTGGGGGGGGGGGGGGGGGGGAAGAATTCCAACGTGTATAAATACCTGCCTACCTCAACGCAATCTCCTTAGGAACAACACAGGGTTCTTCCTCCCCAACCTTCCTTCTTCCTCTCTTCATTCCCTCGATTTTGAGTTTGCTACTGCAAACTAGGCCTAGCTAGCTTCGTATATCAGACACCCACCAAGGGGATTTACAAACAACATTTAGTATGGCGCGTCTCAGCAACTTCATCGAGAAATGCAAGCCTTATGTGGCCATGATCTCTCTTCAATTTGGATACGCGGGAATGAACATCATCACCAAGGTCTCTCTCAGCCGCGGAATGAGTCACTACGTCCTTGTCGTCTACCGTCATGCTTTTGCTACTGCTGTCATTGCACCCTTCGCTCTCGTCCTCGAAAGGTACATATATGCAATGTTCATCTCAAATACCTGGCGAAGATGGACATATGCATGCATTTTAGGCCGAAGATTAACATGGGTTTGTTTTTCTGATGCAGAAAAGTGCGACCCAAGATGACGTTCTTGATTTTCATGCAAATTTTTGTTCTGGGTCTTCTCGGGTGAGTGAAATTTCAGTGGTATTAGAGCTGTCATTTTTCATTCAGCTAGGATGTGTTCTGATTCACGCTGTTCTGATGTGGTGCAGGCCGGTAATTGATCTGAACTTGTACTACGCTGGGCTCAAGTTCACCTCTCCCACCTACTCCTGTGCTATTAGCAACATGCTGCCTGCTATGACATTTGTCATGGCCGTCATATGCAGGTGCTTATTCAATTACAATTGTTTCATCCTCATTGATTTAATTTTGGTGACTAACAAGATTGTCGATGCAGTAGACTGATCTTCACTCATGATTTGTTTGAGGTCAGGATGGAAAAAATAGACATGAAGAAAGTGAGGTGCCAGGCAAAGCTGGTGGGAACTTTAGTGTCGGTGGTTGGAGCTATGCTGATGACCTTGTACAAGGGGCCTCTTGTAGAGATGGTGTGGTCCAAGAACATCCATGCCCATACCGACTCTGCGACCAGCGTAGGAAACTCTGACAAGGACTGGGTCAAGGGTTCCATTCTCCTTATCATAGCTACTCTATCTTGGGCTGCTTTCTTTATCCTACAGGTAATTTTTTCTTTTTGAAAAATACAGTCCACCCACCTCATGCTACCACATTTTCTATTACAAAATATAATATATACCACATATATGTATGGCTCTGTCTCACCTGACGTGGACCATTCACATAATGATTTACAGGCAATAACACTGAAGAGATATGAGGCTCATCTATCCCTCACTTCAGCTGTTTGTTTCATTGGCACTCTGCAATCGATTGCGGTCACCTTTGTAATGGAGCACAAACCTTCTGCTTGGGCCATTGGCTGGGACATGAACCTCCTGGCTGCTGCCTATGCAGTGAGTATATAACATACCTCTACATAGATGATGCTTTGTCTCCTCAGCTGGATCAGTTTGTAACAGGATCTGAAATTTTCCATGCAGGGTATTGTCACCTCTAGCATTGCCTACTACGTTCAAGGCCTGGTGATGAAGAAGACAGGGCCCGTTTTTGTCACTGCCTTCAGTCCCCTGATGATGATCATCGTCGCCATCATGGGATCTATGATCATTGCCGAAAAGATCTACTTGGGAGGGTAATTTCCTTCAAAACAAGAGTCCTCATTTCACAAATTTCCAGAAAACCAACAAGAAAATAAAAACATTAAATGATCTTTATGTTTCCTTGATCCTCCCGTGTGTGCAGTATCGTTGGCTCAGTCTTCATAGTGATCGGCCTCTACTCTGTTCTGTGGGGCAAATACCGGGAGCAGAAGGAGAAAGAGCAGAAAGAAGCCATGTCTGATCTCCCCGATGCTGTCAAGGGCGTAGAGATGATGAATGGCTCGGCAATGGACGACATTGAAGCAAGTGATGTGGATTTGGAGAAAGCCCATTCCAAGAACCTGTGTTCATCAAACGACGCCGTTATCACGGTTGCCGTTACTCCTGTTAAAAGCCCTGAGTCTGAACCGGCCATGAAGGATAACGGCAAGACCGAAGGCTAACGGCCAGGGACGGTTGGTGAGACTGTAAGAGGCAGTTAAGTAGGACAGGAATTTGTTGATTCTCAGTATCTCTACTTTTTTTCCCCTCTTTTCTGTCCTTCATGGAGTTGTTTTTTTCCCTTGTAATACCCTGAAAATTTGAAGGAAAAAGACAGTTCCTGATAAGAATAGTAGCTGCCTCTGTTGTTTCTATTTTTTCTTCTATTTTAATCAAAAGAAGAATTTAGATGTGTGGAAATCTATGTATGAATGCACTTTGGATGCTTTCTTTTTCACCTTTTTAAACCTCCTTAATGACCGGTGATGTTTCGACTTTTAATTTTGGTACAATTTCATAAAGTATATTTAACTCATATATTTCGACTTAGACTAAAACACATTATTCATTTATTTTTATTATTAGTTATATTTTTAAATTTTTTCTTTGCAAACATGTTTTATGAAGTATATTTAACTCACATACCAAAATTTTCTATTTTACAATGCTTTCACATATTCATTTTTTATTTTTTAAAAGTAAAGTTTTTTATTGAAGAACTGTAAAACTTTACTCTTAAAAAATAAAAAATAAATACATAAACTTATTGTCAAATAATAAAACTTCGTATACCAATTATTTACGCATAGAAAAAAATATTTATGAAGAAAATTAAAAATATAATTAATCATAAAAATAACTGAATTTTTATAATGTATATAATCAGGCTCCCATTTTTATTTGGATTTTTATTATTTATTATTTAACCCCCTTTCCTATTGTTTCGTTTCTTATATTTACTTCCACGCTTTCCAGATTTTACAGCCCAGCATTTCAATGAAGATAGGGGGGAAATTTTGTCGTCCTGACCCTTTTTTATATGATTTGACATTTTCATTATACTATTTTTTTTTATTATATCTCCATTCAAATTATTTTTCATCTTTTTATATAGCTCCCATATCTATTATATTTTTATTCTCTTTTTTCTGAAACATTAGGTTTATTATATCACATCACACTTCCAATTTCTACTACTTCTTTTTATCTCTTCCTCAGCATATATGCCCTTAAACCCAAAGACTCGGCCTAACTTACCCAACCATTTTTTTACCTTGCGCTTTGTAATGATACTGTACGGATATATCCAAATACATGCATTTCAGCATGGGGACTGTGGGTACACGAGAGCAAATTCACCATAATTGTGGTAAAAGAAAATTGAGGGAATTCGCGGTAAATATTTGCATAGAATGAGTTGCAAACTTGACTACTTCATATTCCATATGATTTTTTAATACTTAAACTTTTTATAATATTCACCAAATATATTTGATTGCAATGCCAATATTTTGAAAACTGTTATGTATTAAAATTTTTATTCAAAATTTCAAGTTTTTAACACTTTGATAATATTCACTCTCAATTAATCACTACAGGAGAATCAACTTCTATGGACACTAAAATTTATCACTACATGTATTAATTAAGATTTAGATGTCATTATAACTAAGACATTATAAGTCAGTCACAAAAGACTTTCGTAACAATTTCTTGAATTTGTCACCAATTACTTTTTGCAATATTCATTACATTATTGTTACTAGAAGCTAAATTTGAGTGAAAATAATTATATATATCACTAAATAATTTTTTTTTGAAAAAATTATTCAAGTGCAATCAAATTGCCCCATAATTCAAAATCTAGTCTACCAAATGTATTCAAAATTATTCATTTAAGTGATATACTACATGTCCTGATTTAATTTAAATATCAATTTTAAAGTTATATTTTAAAATCTAAATCATCTAAACTATAAATTTTATGTGGATAAATGATTATAAAAAGTATTATTGCATTTTAATATAATATATTTGGCCCTATTTTGCAGCAAACTAAGCATAGTTGTGATGCAGTTTGAATATGCTAAATAAGTCCATTTTTGCGATAAAGATGCTAAGCATTGCCAAAAACGCAACATGTTAATTTTTTGTAGTGAATGTTAAATAATTATAATACTCAAATTCTAATGAAAGCAATTTTTCGCATTATCATAAATATATAATATTAGTTTATATTTTACATGGCTTAAATGTAAAAAAAAAGTTTGAAAATTAAAAAAACAAAAAAAAAACATGTATAGAAAGCATTACATGCAAGCCTTTCTTGTGAATTATTCCTTAAATATCATTTTGTTTAACATTCATGATGCGGATGAACTTTTACAATTTCATTCATTAATTCATAGAGTTTTTATATTCATACTTAACTATGTCCAGCTTGAGATTAATTGGCTCGGGGTACGCACTATGTCCAGCTTGAAGTTTTGCAATGCAGGAAGCTTGGATGGGTTGCAGTTCTCTCCCGCCTCAAGGAACGGTACAATAGCAGCACAATAACACACGGATATATTTACAATTATGATTATGAAAATTATTTATAATTTCTTAATTTATATAAGTATATTTGTACTAATAGTCAAACTAACGGGTGGATTAATAAATCACCCAATAAATAAAGTAATTAATATGTGCCGATGTATTCATATCAATGAAAAAAGTTTAAATTAACACTTCAAACCATGGTACTACATATGACTTAGCATATTTTATAAAAACATCACAAATCAATAAAACTATATACACTACAACAGAGGTTAATAAATGTAGTCAGCTTTTTAGCTAAATGGGTATTTATTAACATCCAAAACTTTTCGAAATAAATTTTTCTATCTAAAACTATTAATTCTTCATAACTACTCTATTTTGAAATAATTTATTCATTTTTTCTATATAATTATCATATTTTTAATCATTTCTATATAATTATTTGTGCATTTAACTTATCTATTTTAACATTATTGTCTTCACTCTTCATCATTACCTATATTATATTATTTCATTTTTTCCAAGTCAAAAACTTTTATCCAAAAAACTTCATCGAAAATTTTATCGCTTTGCAAACATTCCTTTAATACAAATTTAAAATTGGTTGCATTACGTAATTTGGCTGAAAATACCAATTTGGCTGCCGATGGGTGGTGGATGGAGTCAAATGCGGGTAATTTTCATATTACTTAAATATTATATTATTTGTGTTTATTTAGATTTAACTACATATAATGATAATTATTTAGTTACACATAAAAAAAAATTTATTGCTTATAATTATACCGAATTTCGTGGAAAAAAAAGATTACTACATATAATAACTTATGTTGTAGGTTAAAAACACGAATCGCCTTCCATTTGATCAATGTGCTGGTTTACGTCATTCCAATTTGTGAAATCCCGGGATATATCCGTTCAGTTGGAACTTGGTGCACTCCACGTAGCAGGCCATGTATATGTGGTGTCCGACTGCCAGAGTATCAGGTATCACATCCTGTCAGAGTATCAAACAAACAACAACCCATCAGGAATTTCGCTTTGGCACGTGGAAGAATCGCTGACGTCCGATTCAGAATCAACTGGCAAACCAGTGGTTGACTTTAATTGCCAGTTGAGGTTCGAATCTTCAGAACACCCCCCCTATTAATTCCTCGCATCTGATGCCTAATTCCCATGTTTAGGTTCAGCTCAGGAGGAATATTAATCACCTAATTAAGTAGCTTCGATCATGACCCTTGATCCGATGGCATCCACAACTTGCTGTATTTGATGAAAGAGATGTATTCATTTCCCAATATTTTCTCTAATTTTCCTACCTACATCCTATATACCAAGATTCTCTAGTGAATCTTTCTGTACATTTTTTCGTTTTATAAAGCACGATATGTCATACACGTTTTCATTAAAAATTTGGTGACCTGCAAAAACTAAGAACTTTTAAGTTATTAATTAGAAGCATTTTCACTTATAGTGTTGAGCATGGGGAAAAAATTTGGGTTGGAAAAACCACACTATCCGTGTTGATGAATGGTTTAGATTTTTGTTTAGTTGACTTTATGGATCAATTACCATAGGTCGCTTTTACAAGAAAAGTTTATATTTAGTAGTCATATTTGGTTGGTTATAATTAATAATTATCACAAATAATTAACCGTGATGTTACTTTGCTGCTAATAGATGACAAATTGTAAAGAAATATTTATTAATTGCCTCATATAATAGAGGTTTTCAACGAAGTACAATATGAGGCTCTGTTTAGCAACCAAGGGTTTTAGTTGAATGCACCTGAGTGCATTTACAGTTGGTGCACTTGGGTGCATTTAACTCATTTTCTAAAAAAATTTCAAACTTTTATCATAAAACTATTAACCTAAGTGTATTTAATATATGCATTAATTTTTATTATTATTTTTTAGACTTTTAGATTTTTTTCAGATTTTTAAAATTCGAATATCAAAAAATAGTAAAAATCAATGCACATGTTAATTACACTTAGACTAATAGTTGTTTAAAAAATTTTCAAAAAAATAAAAAAAGAGTATTTGCACTCAAGTGCATGTAGCTGGGATCTAGCAAGGAGAAAAAATGATAGAACATATCATTGGAATTTTTCTTTTTTAATGAGGAAGTGATGTGGTATGGTAGTAATAAGTAAGAGCAAAATGAATAAAGATAAAGTAAATAGGATAATCATATAGATAGAAAGGCGATTAGAACATAGATCTAAAAATTTTAAAAAATGAACAGATAGAACCAAAAGGGTAAAAAGTAAAAAGTGAGAAAAGTTCCCCTTTTTTGACATCATGAAAAATATTTTCAATCAAATCTATTTCGCTTGGTGGCCTCAATTAGCACGTATGTCATAAAGCATTTACTATTAATCCTTTTAAAGAAGCTTTAAAGTTAATTTTGCAATAAGATTATGATTGCAAAAAATAAATTTATTTAGTGATAAAGAATAATAATGTTTACCCTTGTTTGAAAATTTTTTTAAAAAAAAGAGATGATGAAGTTCCATCTTATTAACATATCATTTTTTCATTGAGTACACTTTAATCAATTTGGAAATTTACTTATGCTAAAATGGCTATAATTATATATATACGTATAAAAAAACTCTTAATTAAAAGAAAAATATAACGCATAACAACAATCTCAAAATGGTTCATACTAACTTAGAATGAAATTTGTGCTTCTTTAGACCACTGACTGCATTACGGTGATATGATATTTGAGAGCGCCTAAAATCACTAAGTAGAGTAGGTTGACGCAACTTTCCTTATAATTATAGGAAGCCTACAAAGGATAGATAACTTGAATTAGCTCATAACAAGATTGAGTTGACTAAGTGAGATGTATTGCACAATTATTTCGATTTTCCATAAAAAGAAAAATCTTAGAAAAAGCAAGACTAGGCTAGCCAAGTTTGACAACTTTGCTAACAAGACAAGTTAATAAGTTGGGTTACTTGGTTCTCTTAATTACCCATTCAAAACTTAAAAAGAGTAGGACAAGGTTGGTTAGGTTTGCTAACTTATCCAAAAGATGATTGACTTAGTAAGTTGTCTAGCTGACTTCTCTTACTTGCCCATGAAAACTTAAAAAAAGTGAGAACCAAGCTAGATGTGTTTGAAAACTTAGCTAACAAAACTGTTTAACTAAGTTGAATTATTTAGTTCTCTTGACTGCACGTGAGAAACTTAGGAAGTATAGGATGAACTAATTATTTCTATAAATTAGCTAAAGAGACAGATTCACTCAGTAGTTTGGGTTGTTCAGTTCTCGTGATTACACTTGAGAAACTTAGAAAGAGCATAATTAGGCTAGCTAAGTTTGCTAACTTAGACAATAAGGCAAATTGACTTAATAAGTTGGGTTAATCAATTATCTTAATTGCTCATGAGAAATTAAAAAGAAAAATATTAGACTAGCTGAGTTTAAGAAATTAGCAAGCAAAGAGAGTTAACTTAGTAACCTGGATTATTTGATTCTCTCACTTGTTTATTAGAAACTTCAAAGAGTGAGACTAGGTTCGCTAAAAATAACTTAGTTGGCAAGATGGGTTGATCAGCAAATTTGGTTGCTCAATTCTGTCAATTATCTTTAAGAAACTTAAAAAGAGTAAGACCAAACTAGTTGGGTTTGACAGCTTAACCGGCTAGGCAGGTTAACTCATTAATTTAGGTTGCTTGATTCTATGTTTGATCCTATGAATCCTGAATTATAGTGTTTTTACATGTTTCGAGTGCCTTTAATATGTGTAGAACACATATTTATATTGTGGAGGTGGTTGATTTTATATAACTTTTCATTTATATATGTGTTAAATGAGTGGGAGTTAACCCATTTGACTCTTATGCAAATATTTCATGGATGGTTCCATTAACCTATGTTTATGACATGTGCATTGTGTGGATAGCATACGGTGTCTGTGTGACGCTCAGTGAGTGTTTGCTGTTGCGTTTGGCCCTTGTGATGTAAGTGAATTATGTTGATCCTATATATGGGAAAGGTTAGTTGAAGTAGGATGGTTATGTGATGGGTTAAATATGAAATGCATGAGAAATTCTCGATGATCGTTGAATGCGAGTGAATAGATGATGTCCACTTGTGTGTTTAATTTATACATGACTTTCCTAACATATTATTATAAACACTTGGAATAGGTGTGGATTTAGTTGGATTTCGAAAGGTCCAATATGTGAATTCAATAGCTAAGTTACCTGCTCGATGAAAATCTGACCAAATGATAAAATTTTGCTTGGGTTATAGTAGTCTGTTGGTGGTAGCGTTGTTTTGATCTATCAAGTTGCCTTTTGAGGTGCTCCTACAACAATGAAGGTGTGTTTATTTAGAGGAGAATGAAGATAAAAAGGAATAAGAATGAAATGATATGGTAGATGTAAAGTGGAATAAATAAAAAAATAAATAGAGTAGTTGTATGAAAAAATATGAAAAATGATTGAAATATACGAATAAAAATGAAAAATAAAACAAGTAGATGTTGACTCTTGCAGTCTTGCACCTTATTCTCTTCTCCTTTATTTTTCCCGAACAAACGCGCCTTGAATGATATCTATGGTTCTGATCATGTTTTTGAGTGCTTATATCGTTTTTGGTACGGTTTGGGGCGATAAGTCCTGAATTGAGTTATCTAAGTGCCTTAGTAGAATTGAAGAAAAGTGACAGAAAATTGACACAAATAACAAAGTGTCATAGTTAGTATACTTAGGGTTTTGAGTTGTATTATATGTTTTTTCTGATAGTCTAGAATCTAATCCAACAAACGACATATCTATCCAAGTTGTTTAGTGGGAGATATATCTCCGAACTCATTTTTATTTCTTCCTAAACTTTTCTAAAGCCCCGAGGGAAATAGGAATGGTGGGAATTTGGTGTGAGATTTGCATGCGAAGGCGGACAAGAAGGCCGAGTTTGGTGATTAATACTGTCGATTGCTAATCGTGATTTTAATTTTTTTTTAATGGCCCAACACATGGATGCGTATTCATTATTAATTAATCCAAACACGACATCATGAAGTAATTATTAAAAGTATGAAATTTATAATTCACCATTTGCAATATTAAGTAGTTATGAAGCATATTTCACACTCATCAAAGTGAAAGAGAATTTTGAGAAGTACGACAAGGACAGGATGCGTCAGTAGTTTCATTCGATGGGATAAAGAAAATTAAGTATCTGATGCAACTTGGCCCCCCTAAACTAGGTTCATGAGTCATGGAACAAGTAGCTTATGTAATGACTTAGGAGGTGAAGTTACGTTGCATCTATATATGCCATGATCCGATCCATTCACCAACTTCAATTCCATGAAAACTGACTTGTCAGCTTTGTAATATTAGCTTGATATGGTCATTTCTTCCTCGATCCTGCGATGGACTACTGGTGTTGCAGGCCGAATCTGTTTCTAACTCCGGTAGACACGGATTGGTTCCAGCGAAGACGACACATGTGTCACTTCGCCATCAAATAGTTATCAGATTCCATGCTTACGTTATCATGTTGTTACGCGGCCAACAGGGGTGGGTTGGTTTCAACCCTAACCTATTCACCCGACCAGATTTATAATAGAGTTTTTATTATTATTATTATTATTATTATTATTATTATTGTGTGTACAATATTACATCTTATTTTATGTTATATATAATGAAGCTAAGAAATCTACCAGAGAGAAAGTAGTCTCCCACCTATCTATGGGTTAGATAATAAGCTTTTATCACAAATTCAACCACATGGAGAGTCGAATGAATATTCGTGACGTCAATGGCCACACGCAACAAACGAAGCTGCGTCTTGGTAAAGATTTATAATAGAGGTGAGTTATTCATTTTTAAAAACAAATCACATCGCTCGACTATTAGGTGTTTTTTATTGGAATTTATACATTGTGGCAACTGATATTACAATCAAGTATATACACAATCCTCATGAAGAGAATCTTTTCTACACACTCTTACACGGAGGGAATACTAGAGAAAATTATAAAACCACCACATTCTCAGGACACTGTAAAATCTCCACATATCACGCTAGCATTTTTGAACCCGCGACCTACACCCATTGATGCAGCCGGGTTTACCACGACGACCCTGCCGTGGTGGGCTCGACTATCAAGTGTTGGTTGACCAACCGGGTTTTTTTTTTAAAAAAAAAAGTTGCATGGCCTGACTTTAACGGATCTGTATTTAGCAATAAAAAAAAAATGTCAAGTCAATCTAAAACTTTTCATTCTTCACAACTATCATATTTTTTAATTATTTTTTTATATTTTCCTATACAACTACCCTACTTTTCAATCATTTCTACACAACTATCCATACAACTAACCTATCTATTTTAACATAGAGTTATCACTTTAACGGATCTAGTTTCGAAAGTAGGTTGATGTGGATAAGGCGTTACCAAAACCAACTTAATTTTATATATTAATATAAAATATAATATATTACGAAAAATCTATATAAGATTGAACGTAAAGAATATTACAATAAAGTTGACACATTGAATCATAAGATACATATGTAGATATTAATTAAATATTGTTACTTTGAAACAACTTTACTTAGCAATTAAGTTACTATATAACTCATGAATTAAAAGGTGTTCATGGTATTAAAAAAAGTATTAATTTTTTCATAAACTGTATATTTTAAAGTTACTCTAGTCAAGTAAAAATTTTAAAATATTATATATTTATTAACGTAAATTATGCATACTATTCATCAAAAGATTTATGCATACTAAAATGAGGGCGAAGCATAGATATAAAATAATTTTTAAAAAAATTTTATGCACGAATGCTACTTGTTACCATGACCTTAAATCAAAATTCATTTTTTAAGTATTTTATTACTAACCTTAACATAAATAATGATATATTCACTCTAATAATCATGGCATTCATACCATTTTAAAATAGATTTTGAACATAACATTTATGAAAGAAATAAGAATATATAAAAATTAAGGTCTACGAATCTTTCTAAAATTTTAATTTATGTTATAGAAAAAACATTTTGAATTTATATTTTGATATAATATAAATAGAAGTTGTAAGCTTTTAGTAATGTTAGTGAAGTAATATAAATTTTGATTATAAAATATTAAAAAAATTATTTTTTCTTTTCCCTTGTTTCTCATTTCCTCTTCATCTAACTATTGATTAACCCTATTTGTAATCCCAACATAATCCATTTTTATCAGTTTAATTTAAGGTGGAGTTTAGGTTTTTTTAAAAAAGATTGGATATAAAATTGGAATAAGATCTTATAGATAAGGTTAGGTTAAGATACCAAATTATATCTCAACTTAAGTCAACCAAACTCAATTTACATCCTATGCTGGCCAAATTGCCATAATCACCTAATTAATTAACTAGCACTTGCTTGAGATGAATACTATGATATTATCGAAGGCTTGATCATTTCAGACTGCTCTAAAATACATTTTTTTCAAAAAAAAATTTTACAAAATTATTATTCTAATTATGTTTAATCTATAACCAATTTCTACCAATTTCATAAACATGTATATATTTATTTTAGATTTTTAAACATAGGGGTGTTTCAGTCATTTTAAATTATTGAAACATGACTAAAACACCCCTATGTTAAAAAATCAAATAAATATATATACATATATATCTCTAAAATTGATTTATAGGTTAAACACAACTAAATTAATTATTTTGAAAAAAAAATTAAAAATATTTTTTAGACCGATTTAAAATAATGGCATTTTGGATTGGTCTATCGTTTTGTGTATTACTAACCACCACATAATTAATTCACTCCTCTTTAATGAGATCAATCAAATCGTTCTAAATAGACCCTCCATACCACCATAAGCACGATGTGGGAGCACTGCCCAAATTTAGAAAAGTGATCCTGGCTCATGGGTTGTAGGTCTCATAATGTGATAGTGTCCACACTCGCCTGACAATTTGGAATTTAGTTCTTTGCTATTACAGGTGGCTTCATGTAACTCTCATAATTTCAACATATTTACACTTATGAAAAAATCAAATACATTCCTGGTTCATTGTATTTAACATAATTTGTTGGGTTGGGAGAACAAGTTTAATTCAAATCAAAATATGTAGATGAATTGTATTTGTGTAAAAATAGATATATTCATGTATAAATTAGAGAAAATGTTTAGATCTATTTATATATTATAAGAATATAATATTTAAAATTTATTTATCCACATAGGAATAATGTTTTAGATGTTTTAGATATTGAAAATACTACTTTAAAATTAATATTTAGCATTAATTTTTTTATTACGTCGATTTTATATATTTACAGATGAAGACCATAACTATTAATATTAGACAAAAGGCAGAATTTTTATCATAATATAAATAATACTAAACATAATAAATGAAATAAATTTTTCATCAATCATCGATATATTAAATTAAAAAATTTTCGTAAAAGAGATGTTTGATAGAACCATAGCCCAATATTGTAAGCAGTGCCCCGTACGCAACTAACACCATTATCGACTTATCCATTGAATCAGCAAGGCTTATGGACAAGTATCGACTAAAAATAAATTTTGTTGTAATTTCGTGGATACGCACGATTAGGGGTGCAACTTGTTACCAGGTCGGTCCGAACCCGCCCGACCCGACCCGGTACCAAAACCAAAAATGGGTTTTATTTTAAAGAGTTTTTCCAAAATAGACCTGGTTTTAACCCGACCCGTAGAAATCCGAAACCAAACCTAGGTTCACACCAACTCGGTACCAAAACCCAATCTGGTCCGAACCCGGTGTAATTTATATATAATTTTTTCATAAATTATACGTGTTTTTAAGTTTTTGGAAACTTTGGAGATATAAATTCATTTAAATTTTGAATTTGTTTAAAAGTATATGTAAACTTATTTAAACTTAATATTTGTTTATATTGTCATTTTAAATTTGTATTGCACTTAAATTAGATTGGAATGTTGAACCATTATTCTTAGTGTATTTAGATCTAGTTGTTTTGAATAACTGTTATGTGGATTATGTTTAAATTTGAGTTGGCATGATAAATCTATTTCATATTATACTTTCTGTTA
>JAXCLR010000063.1:36584710-36599357 GCA_035584095.1 Annona squamosa | reverse complement strand
TAGATATATCCAAAAATGATAAAACTTAGTTTATAAATTAAATATAACTAGATTAACAAGTTTATAAAATTATTTTTTAAAAAATATATATATATATATATATATTTTTTGACCGGTCGGAAATCACCTGACCGGTCTGAAAAGATCACGCGTCAAGATATCCATGTTAAGCTGATGCCCATGACATACCCGTTCTTGAAAGATGGTAAAGTTATCCCATCTTTACAACTTGAATGGTATCACAGAATGCTCTTAGGCTGCTTTTGGGGTTGCCTTATCTAAGCAGCTTTTGTTTCCAATAAATTGAAAGAGCACTTGATACGGAAGTAGTATTTTTTTAGCTTCTGTTAGACGCGCTTCTCAGTTTTAACTTCCCAAGAAAATAGGGAAAGGCCGGCTCTTAATTAAACTCCTCCCAATTTCAATGCTTATCTTAATTTATTGTGGTGTGTAAGAGATGTCGAAACGCAATGCCGAATGGACCCTAAAGCCTTAGGTATTCGGCTTATGGAATAGAGATAATTTGGAAGAAACAGAGTCTCAGAGCTCGTGTTCAGTAATTTTGAAGGACAAAAAATGCTTCCGAATTTGTATGAAAAATACTTGTATAGCCAAACAATATTTCTCATCGCGGCCAAGATCAGCAATTGTCACCGCTTGGAACTCATGGCACGTTTGTGACGAGATGTTAGAGAAAACTGATTCTTTCACTGGAAAAATATATTAATCATCGACACCAAGTAATTATTCTTTTAGCGATAATAATACAATAGATTTTTAATGGCATGGTAAGAAATTTTTTTGCCACTGAAACTTCCTGCAACCGCAAGTAGGAAAAAGCTCAATCGATTTTTGACAAGATATCTCTAATGTCAATAATTATAAATATACTTATGTTCTCACGGCACTATATGGTACCATCGACCATAGTGTAAGCACATTTACAAATATACACAAACTATATAGGTGAATTTCAAAAATTATTAAAAAAAACAAATTATGGTCAAATTATATAATATATTTGCAATTTTGGGAAATTAAGCAAGTAAATCTGCAACCATAGTGAGTACAGTTGCAGGTTACCTAATTAAATAGTCTCGCAGGCTAAATCTAAGAGAGAAAATCCTCCAACACTGCAATGGATGAAATTAATGATTGTGGGGGGCTTTGGAATGAATTAAAATATATATTGGTGATGTAAGAGTAGAGATTTGCATATGATATATGAGATGAGTAGTTCCGATTCCATGATTGCGCACAAGCATGGAATCGGAACTCATAATAATATGCTGAATGTGTTGGATTTGCAATAGCTGGTAAAGGCAGACCAATGGTGCGCTGAAATAATGAAATATGACCATGCACCCACTACTACTACTACTACTATACCGGCCTGGCCCGGTCTGCCCGGCGGCCCCGGCCCCGTCACACCATTCGCTTCAATTCATGGTATGTATGGACATATCTGTCTGATGGCGTGAGCATGGGAAATTAATGGGGATGCTGTTATAAAAGGAGATGACTCGATCCCTCTCTGTTTGGAAGCCATCGATTGAATTTCTTTTTGTGCGTGTGTGGAGAGAGATACGTGAGCGTCATTCGTGTTTTTGTCGGTTGCCAATTGTGCATTCAGATCTGTACTGTGCCGATTGTGCCGTTAAAACTGTTGATGGCTGATTTTATGCCAAAACAATAATTGGATTATTATCAATTTAAGATAGTTTATGTTAATGGAATTTAAGATAGTTTATGTTAATGGTTCACTCTGTCTGTATATCCTATTCACTGTCATTTATTTAGCCAAGAGAATAAGCTTCATTTAAATTAAAGATGTGCGTTGGCTAATTCTAGAAAAAAATGTGTGTACACTTTGAAATATATATATATATATATATATATATATATATATAGATATATTTGTATTTATATTATACAAAAAATTAAATTAAAATTTTATTATTTGCATTTATACCAACAATGTTTGCTCAAGCGTACCTACAATTTGTAAACCTTTTTTAAATTAACAAAAATACTCTTGTAAACAATAAAATGAAAAATATAAAAGGCTGGCCACAAATCATTTTTTATTTTTTAGTTTTTTTTATAAATATGTTAATCTAAGTGTATTTGATTTATAAACTAATTTTACCATTTTTTAATATGCTTACATTTTTACTTTATTTTTTGCATGCAAGGGTACTATGGTTATTTTCCACCTATGAAAATGGCCACACGTTGCCTGTGTTTAAAAAATATTTAAACATGTTAAAAATGTTAAAACTTATATTATTTATTAAATATGCCTAGATTAACTTATTTATAAAAAACTTTAAAACTAAAAAATATGTTAAACTGTGGCACCTTGACCCGAGACGTCCACATAGTCCTTCCTCTAAGATCTTATCGATTGGTAAATGTGACTCAGGATTGTTGCCCTAATCAGCAATGAGTTCTTAATTGGATCTCATCCGATTTTTATTTTTATTTTTTTCACACAAACATATACTCATCATCATTCATAATGGACTTATCCATATTATCATAAATTATTAACTTCTCATATTATTCATCACTTCATAATTTCATACAACCTATGTCTTTTTCACCAAATCCCATTATGACGTTTTTTCATACAAAAATCTACTAACCTTTGTAGATTCCTCTTTTTCTTTAGCAACACATGTCTTTCATCTTTTAGCTTCTTCTACACCTGTCTGAGGTTGGGAAAAAAAACATGAGTCGAAACTCAATAAGCAAGCATTTTTCATTTTAAATGTATCTCTCTCCATTCGATAGAAGACACTAAGTGATCAACTATCAAATGCACAAAAATCTTTTCATAAAAATTATTTCATAAACATTGGATGTGCAAATGTTTCCTTTCCATTCCTAACGTAAACAGTTGTGTGTGGATACGCTAGCCTAGGAAACATCTCATATAACATGGTCTAATATGCCGACTTTCTTCGACTTAGCCTCATCAAGGGGTATCTCTCTTCCGCTTAACGCCTACATGGTCTCCTACATGCATGACTTTTGATTTTCTCGACATTATATACCTTTTGCACCATGTCACTTGTCATTTTCATATAAAGAATTATTTGCGCAATCCCTTAAAAATATCATTTTCAAAATCATGCTTTCCTTTTCAATCCATGTATGATAATACAATACATTCATTCACACATAACATTCATTTGCCTCCACCTCTGGAGAGGACGCTACTAGCACACAGCCCATACGACTTGGCAATAGTGAAAGGGGACCCTCTGATCCATTTTTTACCTCTACCAAAGCCTCTTCCTTGTGCCCCCGCCTCTTGGGAGGACGCCGCTGGCACACAGCCCTTGCGACTTGGCAATGATGAAAAGAGATCCTCAATCCTACTTTCTTCCCCAAAGTTTTTTCATTATGCATCATACATGTGCACATATCCATGAACATCACATGATATCAACATGTCAGCATGACTTTTCATAAAAACTCATAAACATTCATTATTTCAAAACATTATAGAAATGATCACCCTTAAACACATGTCATAAATACTTGAGAATAAAACATATTTTCAAAAAGGTTTGCTTGCTTACAATAAAGCAATAACATCACATTTTCAAAGTTGTGTTTACTTACCTCCTCAGTCGGTGTCCTTAACCTTCTCCTTTCTTTTTCCGTATGCAAGAAAAATAGATATTTTGTCCGTTCATTCTATGTCTTAGGTTGCTTTCCGTGCTTGCTTTATAACCATTTATTACCTCATTCTTATAGAGGTTAATCTTATAAAGATACTTAGTCATTACTCATTTATATGAATTTTTATCCATAAATCTTTTAAAAAATCCATCCATATATCCTTAAAAATAAATCTCAATTTTTTCCAAAATCACGTTGTTCTCTGTTCATAATTACTGTTCATGATTAGTATTCACGTTTACTGTAGCAGGTTACTGTTCATCCAAGGTTACTGTTCACAGCGTGTTGGTTACTGTTCATGAGTTTTAAAAATTGACATTTTTTTTAATAAAAAATACCATGACATACCTCTTAGTTTGTATATCATGGAAAAATTCATGAATTTTAAATTCGTCATTATTAACTTGGCTAAATAAATCATTTTCTCCATATACTAAAAATCAACATAATTTCACTTAAGCATAATCCATAAATTCATAAATCATAAAATTAATATATCATTATTTCAACATCATAATTATCATAAAAATTCATCCTAAATCATCATTTAGCAATATTGGAGCATTATTTAATCATCTTATGCATGATTTTCCCGAATGCTCTATTTTCCCTCCGAAATCGACATGTTTTGGCATGATTCCAATTTGGCATAATAACTATACTTATTTTCTCATGCTTAGGCATTATCTAAATATAGTTTTACCTTAATTAACATCCAAAAGAAATTTGGACAGAAATCACTTACCCGGAATGAAGATATTCCTCTTATTCTCACACTTTCTCTTTCTAACTTTCTCCTCTTCTTTCCTTGGACGTGTGGGGGGTTTGGGAACTTGAGTTTACTCAAATAGAGCTGGGAGGAAGTGCTTTTGGTTGTCCACCCCTGCCCCCATTTATAATTTTTGATTTTTTATCAAATTGGAATTTACCCCCTTGCTTGAGGTATTAAATTATAAATGTATTTTTTCTAATTTCCAAAAGGTGCATGGAGCCATGTGCAGCCCACCCTACAGCAGCTCAAACTCCCCTATGACAGCCCTATTTTTCTTGATCTTTTTAATTTATTAAAAGTATTTATTTTAAGCTAATTCAATCCTAGCCTTTGATTTATGATGATGATGATGAATGTGGACCATTGATTTTGGTCAAGGATCCCAACCACCCCCTGCTGTATCTCTGATTTTCATTTATTATTTTTATTTTTTAATTATTTAAATTTAAATAAAAGTCAAAGGTAATCAATTGAAAAGATAAGCTTCCTTTTTCATCTCCATTTGATGTTCCATCTTCACCCTTGATTCGTGATTTTCATAACATCTTAAACCATTCCTCATGTTCATCATGGATTTTTAACCATCCATAAAAAATTTCATCTAAATCCGACATTCGGATTGCAAATTATGAATTTTTCTTTAATTTTTTACTAAAATCCAAAATTTTATTAAAATAACAAAAAGTATTGTTATTTCATCCTGTAGTGATAAAATTTACCTTTTCGTCATTTTGTGATTAGATTAATCTAAGTGATTAACTCTTAATCACCTCGATTATTATTCACGTGTACTATTCACGTGGTTTAATCTCATAATTGCATTTCTTTAACCTTTAATACATATGTTTCCAATGCAATTGAGGCTCAACTACGACCGGCAACTATAGAAAATACCTTTCAAATACTAAAAAACTTTATTTTCTACAAATGTTGTTCATATTAAATGGATTCATTTAACTGAGGAATATTTGTAAAATAAGATTTTTGGTATTTAAAGGTATTCATTGTATTTTTAATAAATAAAAATACCGAAAAACCTTTAAAATATCAAAAATTATTTTTCTAATATTCCTCAAACTTTCTAAAATAATATTTTTTAATATTTTAAAGGTGTTTTCATCTATTTTTTATTTTATTATTTATTGGAGTATGTACTTCTTTTTCAAAGAAGGTGTAGGGCTTTCAGTATACGTTCTTGATTTTAGACAAACTTATAATACAAATTTTATAAAAGTCAGGACAAGTCTATAAAAAAAAATTCTTGAGTTCAAAAGAAAAACTATAAGAAGAGACATTGAGAAAAGCTAGAAATTGAAACTTCCTTAGCCAACACAATTTATTGGACGCGCCAACATTGATGTGTAATACAACCAAGATTTTTGCCAAAGTCACTGGCACTTAAAGTTTTTGAGGTAAAAATGATCAAATTAATAGAAAATAATGTGATATAATATGCGTAATGATGATGTGGTATGATAGGAGTAATGATAAGTTGTAAAAAAAAATAAAGTTAAAATAGAGAAGTTAGTTGTATAAGTAAATTGTGAAAAAATCATTAAAAAGTAGAGTTGTTTATGTATGAAAATATGAAAAATCATTAAAAAATATAATAGTTATAGAGAGTAAAAAATTTTAATTGACATTTTTTTTAGCCAATCAAGCACACCCAACATAATTGAAGGGTGCAACCGAACTTGGTTAAGCCCAACCTAATCCATCAAACTCAAGAAAATTTAACTAAAACTTACTTAACCGAGCAACCTATGTTGTATATATACAAGGATAGAGTTAGGTTAGTAATTTTCCTATTTATATTTAACACAAATATATTATATTTCCTAAATAATATTTATTCATATTTATGGGTTAATTTATATTATTTATATTTATATTTGAATTGATGGTTGTCATGTTGAAATTATATTATTTTTATTTATGTTTATGTTCAAATACTATATTATTACATTTTCCTTATTTTATTTTAAAAATATATTATATATATTATTATTTTTTCTTGATTTAATTAGTCTATTCATTATCATTTTCGTTGTTTATTTATATTGACATGAAATTTAAATTAAAGTTGTAATTCTTAGCTTAAATTTAATTCAAATTTGACTTATCTGAATTGTATTACGGTTTAAGTTTACAAATGGAATTAAAGTTTAAATTTTCAAATGGGATTAAGGTTTGGGTTAAAATAACTCTTTAAGTTTCAGGATCCCTAAGTTGCACCCCAATATAATGATAAACCTGAAAAACCACTTAATTATTTCTGTGTGTCTTCCCACATACACTACTACAAATTTTATTACCTGAAATTATTTTGACAATCAAAATTTGCCCACATCTTTGTCGTTGCCGGTCAATGATAAGGCTTCATTAATGATAATTATTAGACTCATTGCTAAAAGCACTATATAACATCCATAGACCTAAAGTAATACCAAAATAAAAGCTGGACTGCCACGTTACATTATCCCTCCCAACAGTTTGATGTGTTACGCTCGCATGCATGATGAAAGCTCTTTCGATAGGCTAATTATTTTAGGGTTAAAAAAAAAAAAAAAAAAAAAAACCTGCCATTCAATACATTTTTAAAACTTGAGCCCATTCAATTTATCTGTCACTTCATTTCTGATTCCATAATTCGCTTCTTAGACTTATATATGCGTGTATTTGTTTCATTGAGCTTCAAGACTGGGAGAAAGAAAGAAAGAAAGAAAGGCATATATATGTGACACTATTATACAGTCAAAATATACCACTGACAAATTCATTGTCCTTACGACCTGAAAATGTTCAGAGAACTGTCGACCACCAGCCTAATATTGTTTTTTGGATTTTTATTGTGGTTTTAACGACCTTGTCTTTCTCCTTCAACGAAGTTCATGGGCCACTACAAAAAGGACTAAACAGCACTAAACTTTGGCGCATGCAATGGAGAAAAGGACACATCTTCACTTGGTCTTCAGCTATTCAAACCATGAATTGTTTGGTGAGATGCCTAATTACAATGTGGTCGTTGTTCAATTTTGTACTCCTTCTAGGGTTCATAGACTTGATTGTTGAAAAATGCCTGTCGCCCCCACATTGGTTGTCATTTTAGTACTGATGAAGCTATCATGAACTCTTCTCATGCACCACACCAACCCTTTTGTGGTGATAAAAATTTTGGAATTCAAAATGCTTTTTCAGTCGACCGTATATAGCAAGTTCTAACAAATGCAGAACCATCCTATTATTATTTTCATTTATTCGTATCTTCTATCTAATTTTTTATCTATTATTTTATTGGTAGTATTCTTCCCGTCCTTTAATTTCATCACCTACATGTACAAACAATTTAAAATAAGCCAGTGATGCGCCCCCTTTGTATTTTATTTTAAAATTTTTAGATATAAATTATTTATTTTGTTTAATATCATTTATTTTATTATATTACCAAAAATTGTTGTCGCTGAAAATTTTTTTAATTGGTATTTATACAAGTGATAATCTTTATAGTATAATCTATCACATTCACAACTCTCACATTTGTAAGGAATTTTTCTCTCAACACCCCTATACCAAGGGTAAATGTATAAAAACTCCCCCTCGTGGGGGAAAATTGAAAAAACTCCCACTTTTCAAGAATGAAACATGTAAAACCCTTCGCCAAGGAGGGAAGATTTGAACCGATGTGGGCTGGTGAACACCCTTTTAGGTTACAACCAGGGCAACTGCTTAGTCTCTTGTCATTGAAAAATTATTTTTAAAAAGTAGCATATTTTGTGAAAAAATATATTACTATTATTTTTTCAAAATTTATAGTATATGGAAATCTTGATACATGTAACTTCTGAAACCATAACTAAATGCATATGGATAAACATTATAAATGGTTTACATTCCAAAAAAATTTAAAACAACGAAAGAAAAGGTTGCTTGGATGCTGCATGCAACCTGCTGTATTGGATGATTCCCTTTCAAAATGCTATTATTAACCAAAATAATGCTCATTTTTATTTGAAAAACAGCAGGGGGAACAGAAATTTTTCTATACTTTTTCCTATCTCTTTCTTTCCATTCTTGCCGTATTACATCCGCGATCCACCTGGACAAATAATTTAAAATAATATTATTACCCAACATAGGTAATTATTTTTATTTGAAGAATGATACGGGGAAAAGAAATTTTCATCCCTTCTCCCAACCATCCATGTTAAAAAAATCATACAAAACTTTTTAAAGAAATTATTTACAAGTTTCTACATTTTGCAAAACATCCTATAGTTGTCTAAAAATCGCGAAGCAGATTGCAAGATATACACAAGAAAAAAATGCATTTGAGTTTTTGGAATTTTGTTATGGTTATAGCCAATAGAAAAAACTTGTAAAAGGTTATAGGTCGCAATCCCTTCCTAATTTTTAAAACTTCCTAGAATACCATAGAATTACCCATCCCACTCCCCGTAGTCTACAACTGCATGTAAAACACTAAAAATTGAGGAAATATGTCAATATATAAATGAAGTTTTTGCAAAATAGTTCCTGTAAGCGTGCATACTTGCCTTTTACATACATTTCAATATTTCGAAAATACGCATGGATTTCAGATTTTTGCAAAAACAAACACTGCATACTTGTGATTTTCAACTAAATAGGTAAGAAAAGTAATCTTATAGTTGTTTTAGGATGTTTTCCACTAACGATTTGTTTGGTAAGATTCTGAATCTTTTTAAAAAAAATTCTCACTCCTTCCTAAACATTTTGTAATATTATTTGACATCTTAACTATATAACTAATTTTTTATAACGATTACATAACTAATTTGATCTAGATGAGTTTGTAGAAATGTGTATTTTGGGAAGTCTAGTTTTCAAAGTTAGATAGAAACACTTGTCTTGTTTAACTCTCCCTTGGAGTTGTCATCAATTAGTTGTTCAGTCATCTATGAGGCGACAACATAAAATAAAAAAATACGTAATTAACTTTTTAAAAAGCTCATGTAAGAAACATGTATGAGATAGCAAGTGATCAAAATGGAGCAATAAAATTAAGATTTATAAATATATATCTATTACATTCAACCCTAATCTCATATATATATCTATGATGTTTCAAAAATCACAAATATTGCCTTAAATCCTAAAAAAGCCATATCCCATTAAAGACTATTAGGTAAATTAAGTTAGTTTATTCAAATGTTGGCTATCTTTTCATAAATGCCCAAATCACTCCAAGGTAAATTAATAAAAGATAAATTAAAATGAGGAAAATGAAATTGAAGCTCTCTGAAATTGGAGCTCTTATGCAATTATGATAGTAGTGAGTTATGACAACTCTTTCAATTTATTTATTGTAAATTTGACAAGCATATTGGTAATTTCATATATTAGTTAATAGTATTAATTCACAATGGGCATTTTTGGGAATTAAATGCAAACCTATTAAGTATATTTGGGATTTAAAAATATCAAATGCAGCAAATATATATGAGGAAAGCCTTAAAAATTACTCCAACATAAGTGTGAAATTTAAATGTCATCCAATATTAGAAACCAGCTAGCTGAGAACTATCAATCGCGGGACATTGATTAAGCTATCTAAGCATAGTCATGGCCTCGGCCAATTTTTTTTTTTTTAAATTGGGGCCTTAACCGACTTTTACGATATAAGTGAATAACTATATATATATATATATATGAATATAATTCAGTGCATGAAACTATACTGTGCAGTCCATACACTGTGGGCCCCATATGCTCATAAATTGAAAATTTACCTCGCCCATTGTATTTAGAATTGTCCACTTTATTAACATACCACTTTTTATTTAAACCCAACATGTGTGTTGTCCCCATCTTAAAATGGTGCAAAATCAACGTAATAAAATAGTTTAATATAAATATCAAGTTTAAAGTAGTATTTGCAATACTTAAAGCTTCTAAAGTATTATTTTATATGGATAAATAATTGTATAAAGTTTCGTTAAAATCTAATATGTATGAGGCTCAATTTACAGCAGAATGTACCGTATTTGGTGATATTATAGTGCAGTTCGTCTGCACGGGAATGGGTCACATATATACGCACACATACACTGAGGATTCCTATAGAATAATTTAAAATTAAAGAAGAAAAGAAAACTTCTGCAATTTTGTGCCAATTGTGTTGAAAGAAACACATCTCTATCCAAAACAATCTTACCCGTTCCGTCCGTAGTTTCAATGTAACGGTTTTCAAAAGGGTCATGATCGTCTTAGCCTAGACTAAAAGGAATTCTTGTAGTGCGGGCATGTTTGTGTAATTTTTTCATAGAAATGTAAATCTAAGTTTATTTAATTCACCCAATCAAAAAATTTTATTTAATTCACACATTAACTTTTGTAATTTTTTAATATGTGTATATACTATTTTGAATTTTAAAAAGAATGATTTTAGGGGTTGAAATTACTTAAATACCCCCAAAAGTATTCATTCTTTAAATTCAAAAATACACATAAATACACTTAGGTCCACGTTTTCATAAATTTAAAAAATACAGCTGTGTTTGGACTAATGGTAGTTCTAGTTGACTTATGCTAACGAAATTATAATCCTCATAAAATCTACACATTCTCATTGATCACTAAGAAATAGACAAGAAAAATTGCGTAAGGGGCTGTTTGGTAGTCACAAAAACTAAAGAGCTGAACGTAAAACTTTTCAATGCAAGAGGCTTGTGAAAAACCTGTCAAATCATGGGTGCTGTAGATGGAATTAATGGCAGGAGGTACACGTGTTATCCCATACAACGGCCATTTTATATTGCACCTGCATGCATTATGGAATTTTCGTCTATTTTTGGCTAAAACGAGATTAATGGCAAGAGGCCCATTAATGAACTCATCCATTTTTCAGCTATTGTGACCCTATGCAATGCTGTCTGCCATCTCTAGTTTTTACTCTTAAAACACGTCATAGAGTTTTTGAGATTACCAAACAGTCACTACGACAAAATTGAGCGCTTAAAAACTAAAGAATATATTTTTTAGATTAAGATTGAAGGTCTGACCTGAAAACGAAAAACGAGCGCACCTACCCTATTTCATTCAAATGATGAATGTCTTACAAGAGGATTATCCGACCATTCCATTTGTGATATAATCATTTCAGACCGGCAAAATCAGTCCAAAAACATATTTTTTATTTTTTTTCAAAACTTTTTTTGCAAAACGATTAACCTATAGGCCAATTTTTACCGAATTTGAAGAATATATATTTATTTTGGAATTTTAAATATATAGGTATTTTAGTTATGTTTCAATAATTTAAAATGACTAAAATACTTTTACATTTAAATTTTCAAAATAAATATATACGCATCTCCAAAATTGGAAAAAAAATTAGTTTGTAGATTAAACATAATTAGAGTAACAATTTTGTAAAAAAATTGAGAAAAAACAAAAAAAACTATGTATTTTAAACCGGTCTGAAATAGCGATGATCAGTCATCTGATTATCGCTTCTAAGTATATGACAGAAGAATAGCCAAACAGTCTGCTACCACGTCCCCCATTTCCATCCCATTTCTATCATGATGAATGATCTTTTCAGACGGGTCGGAAATCCTGTGATTTAAAATTACTTAAATACACCTATATTTAAAAATCCAAAATAAATATACAGACATATCTAAAAAGATAAAACTTGATTTATAAATTAAATATAACTAGATTAACAAGTTTATAAAATTATTTTCAAAAAAAAATTAAAAAAATATATTTTCAGACTAGTCGGAAATCACCAACCGATCTGAAAAGATCAGGGCTCTTCTATCATCAGCTCAAGCAGAAAAATAGGGCGATTGCCTCCATTTGCAAGTGGTTCTAACCCTTAGTTATCAAACCGTCCAAGATAAATTTTTTTCTTGATATTCGAAATTATCAAAATCTTAAAAAACTGAAAGGAAATTACGCAGCCTACATTACTGCACATATGATTTAAAAATTCAATATCGAATTCCCGATAACATCATGCACGGACAAAAATTTACATTCAAGTATCATCAAAATGAAACGGTTTCGATAATATTTGCTCTTTTGCTTGCTTGGTTATCAGCATATAATACGATCTTTCGGACTAATGTGACATTATTGTTGTTTTCAGGGTTTTATATTTTTCATCTATCGATATTATCAAGTGTTCTTGATGGAATTGGGCGATTTCTCTCAATTATCAGTTAAGCTTGTGGGGTTACTGGGTCGAATACCATCTGCAATCATGGCTAGATTCGCAATTCATGGAAGCAGAACGAGAGCAGCAGACCATTCGAAATGTGTTGGGTTTGAGACTCTTGGGGCGGAATCAGTTCATGGACTGAAAATGCAGCCATTTCAAAACGTGTGAACGGGGCTTGGAATTTGGCTGTCCAAGGACTTGCTAGCCTGGGCCCTGATTTGAGTGGAATTAAGCTGTTAGCCGTGAGTATTCGAACTTCAGAGACACATCATTTAATGGTAAAACAAGGGGCTTTGGGCACGTTTGGATAGTTGTAAACATGGAAATCATGTTTTTTCCATGGTATTTCGTTTCCCAATGCTAATTATTATTTTATCAATCATACTATTTTTTCCACTTTTACCCCTACATTCTAATTATTTTCCCTACTAACTACATACAACAAACCTATTTATTCCAACTATACATCTATCATTTCCTATCAATCACACATTTTTCAAAAAATTCTCTTTTTCATTTCCCACCATTTTCCACAATCCCATCATTTTACAACTATCCAAACGTCCCCTTTGTTTGCAATGCAAACTTGAAAATAAAATAATTGCAAATCAACTGATTAAATGATTTCAAACACGTGACGTGAATCACTAGTACGTTTTCAAACATATCGCAGCTATGACACTCCAAAGTAATGATGGTGTGAAATTTACTCCCCACACTGCATTTAAAATTAAAATCATTTGTTTAGCTAGCACATCAATAGTTCCATCCAAATCAAAAATCTGCACCATGCTTATTTGAAACATGCATAAATAAATGTAATTAAAATTTTTAATTTATACGTTAAAGTAGTATTTTCTACGGGTGTGTTTGGCTGACATTAAAATTTTTTATTCTTCATAATTTTCTATTTTTTAAATTATTATCTCACATCTACTTCTATAACTATCACACTTCCAATTATTTCTAAATGACTACTTATACTATTAACTTATCTATTTTAACATTATTTTCTTTACTATTCATCATTGCCCCTATTATATCATATCATTTTCTTTCATTTCAAAAACTATTATATCAAAAGTTTTTCTTTAAAAATTTTATCACTTACCAAACATAGTGTATTTGTTTAACCATAGAATTTTTCAATTTAAAACTTTTCACTCCTCATAACTACTCTATTTTTTAATTATTTAATTATATTTTTTATACAACTATCGTACTTTTCAATTATTTTTACACAACTACTCATACAAAAATATATTTATTTTAACTTTATTCTCGTTACTCATCACCATTATCCCAATTATATTACATCCATTTTTCAATGATATTATTATATGCTCATGATTGCACTTAACTTCAATGCAACCAAGCGTATTTACTTGTTTTTTATTTTTTTGAAATTTTTAGTAAATTTGTTAATATAATTATATTTAAAATGTGTATCGAATTTTACCTTTTTGGAGATTTTTAGATTTTTGAATTTTCAAAAATCACTATCATTTTTAATAATTTAAAATCCAAAAAATATTTAAAAATTCTAAAAATGGTAAATATTAATACACATATTAAATACATTTAAATTAACTGCTAAAGGAAAAATTTTCAATAAATATAAAAAATGGGTATTTTGTACCCGAGTGCACCCATAGTAATCCTTTCTTTTTACTTTTAAAAACTTTTATACTAAAAATTTTTTATCCAAAAATTTTATCATTCCCCAATATGTTTATTGCAAAATCTAAGTTATTTATTATATTTAACAATATTTATTTTAATAGAATTCGAATTAAATATGTGTTGGGTCACACCTGCTTAAAAATAGATATACCATGTTGAAATACATTCCCATGTGTGCTAGAATAAAATAATATTTTATAAAATCATTTATCCATATAGGGTGTGTTTGGTTGGAGGTAAAACTTTTGATAAAAAGTTTTTGGAGTAGAAGTTGTCAAATCAATAAAAAATGA
>JAXCLR010000063.1:36547621-36584610 GCA_035584095.1 Annona squamosa | reverse complement strand
ATATCTAAAAATATTTAAAAATGTTAAAAATTTATACACATGTTAAATACACTTAGATTAACATTTTCATAAAAAAATAAGTTTCAAAAAAAATAAGAACAAGTGGGTAAAGTACACCCGGGTGCATTGAACCAGGGTCCAACTAATTTACTATATCGCTTTTATACATTTATAGATGATGTTGATGCACACTAACATTGTACAAATGAAACAGTTTCCATCAATTAGTATTAAAAATGAAATAAGTTACTTGGAACAGTGATGTGCAAAGCCCAGGCCGATAAATTCGACTTTACCCTCAGCCCCAGTGCCCCACTCCCACCGGTTTGTATGTGGGTGAAGCCGGGCGAAACAGGCCCTGAGTGCTCGTTATCGGGTCTGAGGTGATTCGCGGGTCCAGCTGTGAGTTACCTATCGTTTTGCTCGTCTCCTTCTGGCGACTGACGGCGCGTTGCTTTAATTCAAGAGGACAAATCTAGGGACCAAGGTCTATAATGGCGGGCCGGCGGATGGATGTACTGATATCGATGGGTGGAATCGGATCCTATCGAACAAGCATGCGAGTCACGAACTACTTTGTCACGTCGCTCGATTTGGACCCCACCCAACCACTCAACGAAACCCATCGCCGCCATCCGCGCCACTCGTATTGCCGCATTCCCGGAACGTGGGCGAAGGAAAACGACGACGAGGGGAAAGAAGGTAGCGCAAATCACACGTCTCTTCTGTTTAAGCAGCGCGTCTAACATATCTTTCATTTTGATTTTTTATTTTTTTGCTAATTTACAAATATATCTGTATAATTTAACTAAAATTACAAATATATTCATATAGTTTCATGAATACCATATAACCCTCACATAGTTTCACAAATCTCAAAGATAACTTACACATAATTTCATAAAAATTGCAAATATCTGGCATTAACAACTTTTCTGCTAGCTATTGTTAATATAGGGTCTGAAATTTTGAAAAATGGTAAAACTAACACTTTTTACCTTGTTTGAATCTATATTAAAATCCATCAGCTACTAAACATCGATTGCATGATATATCAAGGTCTAAATGGGATTTAAATTAACCCAAAAATATTTGTAACCCAGTTGAATGATTTTAGTAAAATTACAATTAATTTTAATATTGAAGATCAATTAAAAGGCATTGCACTAGCTACGCAGCACTGCCAGAGCAGTAGATTTCAATGCTCCACCATCTTTCCCTATTGAATTTGTCATGGCTGCCAATTCAAGTGGATTGCAACAGCTCATCTTCCCCATTGATGATAACGAGATTATCAACATTAACTGTATTCATTCAACCCTAGCTACCATCTATAACATACTGATGCTAACAATCTATTATATTTCCCATTTCTAACTATTGGATCGAGATGCTGTACCTCAACTAGTTCGAATGAAATTCCCCTCAAAATCGTTGGTAGCCCAGAAGCCCAGATTTTGACTAGAAGAAAGGATTGTAATGGTGAAAATTAGGATTAATAGCTTCCATGACTTTTTTTTTTGGATAAAAGGATACGCCCTATCACTGACCTCATTCAATGTGAAAGGGATTAGGAATAGAGTAATCCAAGCAGTTCGTTGCTAAAAAATTATCAATACAAGTTTTCCCACGAATGGCTTGGGGGGGGGGGGGTTTACTCCACCAGACCTGGTGGTCCAAAGTAGAGATCGAGACTAAATCAGCTAAGGTATGTGCAACATCATTTCCTTGCCTTAATACATGATGTATTGAATAACAAGCGTTCACTTTAAGAATCGACCTGATTTCCTCAATAATAAAGCCCACCGGGGAGGAAATGGGGGTCGCATTCGCCAGAAAGTGGCAGAGGGTGAGGGAGTCAGTCTCTAGCAAAGCATGTCTGATATCAGTCTGGAGCGCCCATCTGATCCCCAGTAAGAAAGTCGTAGCTTCCATTAGTAGCGGTTCAAGCACACCACTCTTTCTCCGCCCACAAGCAGCAATGAAGGAACCCTAGGAGTCTCTTATCACCGCTGCACAGGCAAATACACCAAGATCCTTTCGGCAGCAAGTGTCGACTTTGATCTTAACAAACCCCATTGGCGATTTGAGCCATCGTGGCACCAAATATCTTCCCAAATCCCCCGTCTGCAAAATCGTTTTAGTTGTCCAATGTTGGTAAAGAAATTTCGCACACCAAGCCAAGGTATCTGTGAAATTCAGTTGGATTTCCTCCTCTCTGAGCTTGTTCCATAGCCACCACACTCTCCAACAGCACAATATAAACATAGCAAGGTCCTCGGGCCTATTTTGCTGCACAAGCAATTCCAACACTTCTTATATTGATACACCTTGATGGGCCATCCTTGCAGCCTTCCGGCCAACTCCTAGAGTCAATACACACCCGAAGCCTTTTGGGTTCCAAATTGAAGACGTCAATCTACAGGAACTTCTTCCCTAGCCACTAAGTGCCGACGATAATGAGTCCCCCATTGCACGTCACTGCTGTGTGAACGAATAGAGCCCCGATAGGGTAATTCGAGGAGCGTCGACGGTGCCCTTGCAATCCTCTAGGTTTTTCGGCATATTCGTGAGGAATAACTCCAGGTCTTTCGCCCACCAAAGCAGATCCTGTCTCATCCAATTACAGACGCCAGCCAATGAAATTCGCCCAAACAAAACAAGCACCACAGCAGGCTAGCATTGGATCATCTCTTCCATTCTTCCAATAAATCGAAGGGTAATTTCGGAATGACTATTTTCACTTAACTGTATGCACCCAACCGTTACCACCCAGCCGTTAATATGGGAGTTATTTGCATTTATGTGAAATCATGTAGGGGATATCCAAGATTCATGAAACTATATAGGTATGTATACAATTTCAATCAAATCATGTAGGTATATTTGCAAATTATCTTTTTTTATTCTTTATATCTACAGCTCGACTAAGTATATATTATAATCCTAGCTCTAAAAGGGTAAATTTAATAATATTGTTAAGAAAATAGTTACAGAGACACTGCTCCTTTTAAATATTTATTGAACAATGAATGAAATTAAAACCATCCGATGGATTTCCACGGAAAAATTTTTGAAATAAAATGTTGGAAAATATTTAAAATTATACTTAGTTTTATAATAAGGTTCCTTGCAGAAGATATAAAAGTAAATGTGAAAAATATGAAGGGGAAAAGGCTTCATAATATGAGTAATGATTAAGTTTATTTTTCATTTTCAAAGTAATTCTCCGGGACTACTTGATCAAATTGGGAATTAGGATTGAAATATGTACTTGAATTATAATTACAAGAATCAACGAAAATCAGATAGAATAAATTTAAAATAAATATAATAATTGTATGAAAAGATATGAAAAAATTAATGTATTCATAAGTACTTATTTAAACTAGAATTGAAGTATGTACTTTAGTTGTGATTACAATAACCGACATAATTAGAGAGAATAAATTTTAAAGAGATGTGATAGTTGTAATGATTAATATATATATATATATAATAATAGAATAATTAGACAATTAGGATATTTTCTAAGAATGTGTTTAGAAAGGAATAAAATTTTTAGATAAAAATTTTTGATATAAAAATTTTTAGTCGGGAGAAAATAATGTAAAATAATAAAAATAATAATGAGGAGTAAAAAGAATTAAATTAAAATGAATAAGGCAGTTGTATAGATAACTGTGTAAAAATAACTAAAAAATAAGGTAGTTGAATAGAAAATGTAAGAAAATAATTTAAAAATGGGATAATTGTGAAGAGTGAAAATTTTTAATTTAAAAAGTTCTTATTTGAAAAGTTTTGTGTCATACATTCAAAACCCAGTAGAAGTTATATCCTCTTATTTAAGTGCCGAGGTTGTGTTGTCCCCTTTTATTGTATTGGTAGTCTGCGGTCTTCCCCATTAATATTTTGTAGTTTGTAATTGTCTCAATTTAGAAAATTTGTAAGAATCGCCTCCGTGCTTAATTATATTATGGTTGAGATAAGATGTAAAAATATACACCAATAAAAAAATATATTCCATGATCACTCTTTTGATCGGTGCTAAAAATGATGGGATTTGATATAATCCACCTAACCATGGTGCCCCCGAGTGCTTTAATTTATTTTTTTAAAAAAATTTGTACAATTGTTAATCTAATTGTATTTAACATATGTATCAATTTTTATCATTTTTTGCGTATTTTAAATATTTATTTTTTATTTTTAAAAATCAGTGGTATTTTAGTAATTTTAAATTACCTAAAATGCAAATGGTAAAAATTAATAAACATATTAAATATACTTAAATTAAAGTTATGTAAAAAAATTTCAAAAAAACAAAAAATGAGTTAAATGCACCATGTGCGCTGAGGCTAAGCGCATCACTCAACCCAAAAATGATGGAATACCGCAGGGAGGAGAACAAAATGAACAACAGAATAATCATCACCCCGGTAATCTAAACCATATAAGAAGCGACGTTTTTTTCCAACTGGACTCTAATTGCCCTTGCTCCCCTAACGAAGGGTTAGATATTCTTGCATTTAAAAATAAATAACTATAATGGGCCCTGCCAACTGAGGTTAGCTCAGTTGGTGGCAGTACCTCATATAGCATATGTTCTTCTTGTTATGGAAGTATTTATATTTAGTCCCTCATGTATGAGGGTATTTATAATATGTCCCTCCATTGTGAGGGTTGTGAATGGGTTTGATTTATAATATCAAGATGTCACAGGTGTATATAATACCAATAAAAAAAAAACTATAATGGGCCCTAAAAAATAAAAAAAAATTAAAGGAAATATCAACAAATGACTCCTAAGTTTTTGAATTTTGTGATTGTGCCCGAAACTTTTGATTTTGCAAATTATTCCTCCTTTTTAACTTTCTGAAAGACCCACTATGTTTATTCCACATAAATCATGATATTGTATCCTAGATTATGTAAATTCGTTTGAACAATGATGTTCAGATGAAGTTTGAATTAATTTTCATTTGAAATTGTGGAATTCGATCATCAAATCTAGAGATCTTTTGCAAGTAAAGGCCGAATTTGAGATCTTTTGCAAGTAAAGGCCAAATTTGAGGTAATTTTCGCAAATAAATATTGACATGAGATACCTTTTGCAGATAAAGTTCTAAAATGGGGGGTTATTTACAAAATTAAAGTCATCGGGAGTAAATTTCAAATGTTAAAAAATATGGAGCCATTTCCAAATATCTCATAACAATATTATTAATATATAACATCAAAATACTATTTTTAATATTTATTGATCGATTATCTCGTACTAGGTTCGTAATGCAACTTCTTTTACATGAAATTAATTTAATCTAAAATTAACACTGCGATAAAAAATAAGAAAATTTTCACATATATTCACAAATTTTATTAATAATTCCATTTAGAACCATAGACATTCAAAAATATCTTTCATAGTTACGAATTTTCATCCTAATTTCACATATACTTATACCATAAATAATTTATTAAATAAGTCTTTAGCCCTTCAGTAAAATGACAAACATGTCAAAGACTTAATTAATTTGAAGTTACTTTGCTCAAAATGAAATGAAGTCCAATTATATACACCATGATGCATTTTAAACTAAAATACTACATTCGTTTATTTTTACAATGAGTTATTATTTTTTATTTTTTTTTACACAAACATGTTTTCATAAATGCATTCAATCTATATACAAAGTTTTGTCATTTTTCAATATTTTTACATTTCTATTTTGTATTTCGAAGATCAAGTTTTTAAGGAGTGAAAAATAACTTAAATGCCCTCGAAATTGATATTTTAAAAATATAAATATAAATATAAAAGTATTATAAAATGAAAAACTTGATACATGAATTAAATACAATTAAGAAAACATATTTATGAAGAAAAAATTAAATTAAATTAAATTAAATGAATGTATATAACATACTTAAAATAGATCATGATGTATATAGTATAATTCAAATTAAATATCTATATTCAAATAATATATTACTTTATAGTAGAATTACTAAAAATTTATTATAATATGAACTTTTAATTATAAAATGATAATCAAGAAGAGGCATATTTATCAATTTCACTGGAGTTTTCCACTAATTGATCCCTCATACATGAATATATATATATATATAAAATTACGATAAAAAATTGTGAATATAACATTTTTAAAAGTTTGAGTATAAATAAAATTAGTAATAAAATTCATAAATATATATAATGAGAGATTCGAAATGGAAATCTGGATTAGGACATTGGCGCCGCTAGTATTGACACGTGGAGTTTGGGCACGGTACTTGATGGAGACATGGAGGAGAGAACTGCAAAATTTTTATGTCCTCGTATTCTCTAAGGGAAGTTAAATATATTGGCAGTAGCTAAAGAGCATTGAAAGGGGTATTTTGGATGAGTTCAAAAGTAGTAATTGGAAGTAAAGAGAATAATGTTGAAATATGCATGATAATTATGTGAAAAGATATGAATGAATAATTGCAGAAGACAGTAGTTATGTGAAAAATATATGAAAAAGTAGGGGAAAATTTTCCACGATTGGAAAATTTCATGGTTGACGTCAGTATAAAACATCAATAACAAGTTGGAAATTAAATTTTAAGCTGGATAGTAAAATTGTGACTGAAAACTATTCTGCTGCACACGTTTCATTGGTGGGGAATCTTTGTTAAAATTTTAAAAGGGTAATGTTAGTTATGGGTCTCCCTTTGTTGAAACCCCCTTTTTTTTTTTTAATATGTGACCATTTAAAGTAAAAATTCGACCCATCATATTTCTTAACGTCATCTATTTCATCATGATACCAAAAATATTTTAATTATATTATTTAACATTATATATTTTATCACGTGACAAAAAATATTCTTATCGAAGTCATGTATGGGCCACAATGCTTAAAAATATTAAATTAAGTATGATTTTCGAAAATATTTAAATCTATTCATGGATATAAATAGTATAATAATAATTCATAGGATAAGTTATCCATGCCAACAGAATGCTTTAGATGGTTTAATTGAAACTAAAAGATTTTTTATTATAGAAACTAATAGATTTAAATTTAATGTATAAGTTTTATGATTTTCTTATGCTTATCTTACACTTTTATTATATGAGGGGCCATTCTTTGATTTGGAGAAATTTTATTTTCTAATAAAATTAATTTTTTAAAACACGGTAGCATAATAAAATAAATTATTCCAAATATAGTGAAGATTTGTTTGGAAAGTGATAAATTTTTTTATGAAAATTCTTATTATAAAAGTTTTTAAATGAAAAAAATGATGTGATATGATAGGGGTGACAATAAGAAGTAAATAAAGTTAAAATAAATATGTTAGATCATATGCGGCTTTGTAAAAATGATTAAAAATAGTAATTGTATGGGAAGAAATAAAGAAATAATTAAAATAATATGATATATAATAAAAAAAATTTAGTTTGAATGATTTTTAGTTTTAATAAACACCCCGTGAGTGTAATAGAGATTAAGATCAAGATATGCAAAAAAGCAATATTGGCAGTAACCAATGTGACAGAAGTATCAGCCATTGTCAATATCTATAATTAAACGCAGCTATTTTGAATGTTTGTTGAATAAAATTCCAATGTTATGAAACGCTATAAAATATATTTTATGAATTGACCGAGCCTAATTAAGAGTGACGATGGAAATTTCTACGGTTGCCCACACTGTCATTTCATGAATCCATCTTCAAATTTTTTTTCTGAAAATTTTTTAATACTATTGCGAGCCCGAGTTAGATATATTTAGTGATTTTTTTCATAAAAATGTTCTAATTTTTTAAAATAAAAGTGGTTTGTGATAATGTGATAAAAAAAAAAATTTTAAAAGATTGCGGGCTGCATTGAATCATTTCCTAATAGGATCATCCCTCTTACAAGAGGCATGATCTCCAAAAAACCTAATTAATTTTTTTATTCTTTTATAAATTTGTTAATTCAAGTTTTACCATGTGGAGATGTATCTATATATATTTAGTTTTTAAACATGGGATTATTTTAACAATTTTTACTCATCAAAGTGGCTAAAATACTTCTATATTTAAAAATCTAAAATATATATATCCAAAAATAATATAATTAATTTATATATTAAATGCATTTAAATTAACAAATTTATAGAAGAAAAATAAAAAAAATTTAATTTATTGAAATGCTATAAATTTATAGGCAATCATTGTTTCGGAAGAGATGGAATCTGCATAAGGTTTAGATGTTTCATTAGCTCCTCCGTAGAAGTTAATACCTAAAAGCAACCGCCCAAACTAAGCCTAAAATGATTTTTAATTTCGAGACCTTTGTGAATATTTTGATAAAACGAATGACTGGATTGGATTTTATATAATAATCAAGTTTATTTACAAATGTATCCACATTGTTTAGTCATAATTACAAATATACCTTTATAGCCAATTAAAAAACTTTCACCATAATGCGTGGATGTACTTGCAAATAGTTACAAAACCTGAGGATAGTATGCTATTTTAAAAACTATGTAGGTCTCAACTCTTAAGATTGAGTTTAAACTCAACTAAAACTCATTTTGATATATTATGCACTACGGAATTCCTTACTATGGATGACCCTACAAAGGTGTACTTTAGGAGAAGGATAACCTAGCCAACTTTTAATTTTAGACCTTCTTGTGCTAAAACCTTATATATATGTGTGTGTATTCATTTCACCCACTTTGTAGGTTCCTCTAATATTTGATTGGACACTAATGAGACATTGGCGTAGTCCTAAAGAGGTTTAGTGCTTGTGTAAATGATTCATATGTAAAAGTGATGAGCTTTCGTAACTCCAAGACCTAAGCTTCCTATGCATGTGGTTGCACTTTCGCAATCAATGAAATGCTGACTTGCATTGATAATTTTCATGAAGTGCGCACCTAGATAAATTTATTTTTTTCATTGTAGCGCCCCTTTCGTAGGCAATTGGCGCTACGATAGATATTATTATAATAAATAAAGATTAAAGCATTAAAATAAAAATAATAGCAAAATATAAAAAGGGGAGTCACTATTAATCTTTTTGGGAAGATTAGAACCCAAATATTGCATTGATGGATAAAGTACTGGTTTACATAAACGGATTACAGACAAATCATATGCTATGGCACAATAAAATAATAAATGGGGCATTTTTGAGAGGCTGGAATATGTGTAGCTAGATTGAAGCTTTGGGTATTTTCTGGATTGCTCAGATGGTGAAAGCAGAATTTTAACTAGAGAAAGAAGATAAAGGTGGAGGAGAAAAGAGGCTGGGCAAGGCGGCCACTTCTCTTTCCTTGGCTCTAATGGGGCTTATTGTTGTCCCAACGTATGAAGGGGCTTGAGTTTTTATAGGCGTTTTTGGCCAAAGGGGCTGCTGATGTGTTGTGTTCTGATTGGCCGGTAGTGTGAGGTTGTGGCATGTGCTGGAACTTTGAATGTCTCCCTTGGTTTTTCCCTTTATCCACTGGCTCTTGCATGTTGGGCATGGTTGGGTTCTCTCATTTACTTCATTTCCAAGCAATGTTGCTTGGTGCTCAAGCACTGAGCTGGATGGTGAGGATCACCACTGGTTGAGGCTTGATGATATGTGGACGCACAGCTGTGTGATAGTTGATCCATGTTAAGATGGACATGAGGAGCATTGACCACTTGATGGAGTTCATTGCCAAATCTGGGCGGCTCTGATCATCCATCGGATGGCTATGGGAGGAGATCACAAAGGGCAGTCATGAGAGGAGCTCCGATCTATAAAAGCTTGTGTGCGCGCAGGTCGTGCCCGGCGATCTTGACCGTTGATCCTTACATGCTAACTATTCAATAATTTTATAGTGTTCCACAAGTGTAATTCTAGCCTAATGATACACCTTTAATTGCAAATTAATCAAAACTACACGTATAATTTCAAATTGTGTCATTTCATAAAATGGGTATAAAATTAATTAATATGACCCAAAAATAGCTAAAAATAGGGTGTCTACACTCATATTATTGTTTATATTCTCATGACTTTTTATAGGAAATTATCCTTTTTTTTATTCCCTTTAGAATATTTAACTTTCATCATTCCATTTCCTGCTAACATTATTTCACTTCACACTAGAATCTGGAGTACAGGTTCTGTGTAATGCACCAGACACTCGACTTTTTCATATTTCATTTAATTAATTGAATAAAAGTTTAAAGGAAACGGCTTTAGACTAGGGATTTATTGAGTTGTGGGATTTTGACATACAAGATAAAAATTGATTTTTTATTGGGAAATTGTCTAAAAAAGATATCGAAAACTATACTGAATAAATGGAGGGCCTTTTTTTCATTCCGAGGGTGAAACGTGAACAAACTTTTATGGGAAGGTCTTTTTTATTTTTAGCCATGTGCATCATCTCTTCACTTACTTACCTGCCAAGGTTTTCCTTTTCATTGCCAATCTGCTTTTCCGACCGAACAGAAAGCTTTTATTATAACAAGATTAATTCAATTTAAAATTTTTAATACAACTAGCTGTTTGGCAATCGCTTATAAACTTCCACAAAAAGAAAATCTCTTATAAACTCATCGAAAAAAAATCTCTTACAACATTTTACGTTAAAAAAATCCCTTATAACAATTTGAACCGATTTCATTACAACACTCTTACTAGAATAGGGACGTGTAATAGAATTTTCTTTTTTTGATCTAGGAGGTGTAATAGAATTGAGCGAAATAAAACGGCCAAAATCATTAATTACCTGTCTATTTTACTATTTTTTTATTTTTCCCCTCTATTTCAATCATTCTATTATTTCTTTCCATACCATTGCTCCATCTATTTTCAATTTATTCTCACTTTGTGGCTATTATATGTCCAGTTCATTGTCCGCATTTACATTTCACTAAACACTCAGGCTTTTAAAAAAAGTAGATAACAATAAAAAATAAGATAAATATCAAAATACCAGGAGTAAACCTACGCCCATTAATCTTTATTTATGAATCCTTTCAATGCTCCTGAAAAGTTTTTAATTTGTCCCTAAATTCAGTTCTTCTCAATTGCGACGCATTTGACGTCGTGGTAAAGTTGGGCGGTTGACAATCCACCTGTCTTAGCTTCGAATCCCACCCGTACATGAGTATATGATAATGGCTACGTAAGCTCATGCATTTTCTCTTTGCGTGTAGGTATTACAGATTTTTCCTCTTACGGAGTGACATTATAGATTTCTCCCTGTACAAAAGTTGTGAATGTACTTATTTGTACCATCAGTTGTAACATTGTAAAAAAATATTAATAAAAAAGTTGACTCAACCTGGAAATAGGGCCCGCACGCTACTATTAATGTTAATCGTTTTCGTTAAAAACAAAAAAGAAGTTACAAAGGGTCTGTTTGTTAAAACAGAAAAGTCCATGAATGTAAAACTTTTCACGAATGGTGAGTTTTGAGAAAAACTTGTCATGTCGATGTGCTGCAGTGGCTTTTTAATCCAGTTGCATCACTTCTTGAGTTTATAATTCGCTGCCGTTGAAGTTATTAATTGTTGCTAGCATCATCTTGGAAATAGTATTAGACATATGAAAGTACGGCAGTCCATCCAATTATGTTGTTTGTACCAACTCCATAGCTGCAATTGCATATGATGGACGACCAAAACATTTAATGCACACTCCCACCACAGAATATACAGCTGATGGTTGACATTTTTTTGCCGTAAAAAACATGTCAAAGAGTTTTCACTCATGCCAAACAGACCCAAAATTAAAAAAACATGAAAATATTTAATTATAAATATTTTTAATCCTTTAAATCAATTATTATTTTGAAATAGTTTTAACAGTGAAATATTATCTGCCATTTTTTTAACGCGGCATTTTTTTTTTGGATTTATGTTCCAAAATATCCTAGTGGCTTGAATGCCGTTTGTACGTCCAGACAATATGTCAACTTTTTATATAATTTTTTTAATTTTAAAATACAATTTTTCTATAAACAATAAACATAAATACATTTTCTTCTTATTTCTCCATCTCTTTTAAGAAACTTAGGGATTTTTTTATGGATGGGAATGATACTGCAATGAAGCATCTTATTTTTCAAAAACACTTTCTCCGTTCCCAATAGATTTTGCATCTCAAATTCTCATCATTCCCTCATCACATGTAAGCTCGTAGCAAAAACCCTCTTTTAATCCTCCCTAGCAAGCTATTATATATGGACCCGTGAGAGTTGCGACGGTGCGGTGACAGGAGGGGAGGGTGGGAAATTGCTACTTTGCTACTTTGCGATCACAGGCACGGTTCAAAGGTAGGAACGACAGGCTGGAAATGGCTGGGTGGAGTTTAAAAGCGACGGGCGTGCACGGCAAATGTTATTTCGCTTGATGGAATAGATAAGACCGAGTAGGTCTGGATTGATTCCCTGACGGTGACCCAGCCGTGACTGCTCGGGCTTTCAGCCATTTTCTATTACTTCAGTTGACCCGCGCAAGAATCACGAATATAAAATGGAAAAAAAAATGCCTTTCACAAGTTGTTCATTGAATACAATAATATTTCAGGGATTAAAAACAAAATAAAGTAAAAATTATAACCACTCTTGAAAATATAAAAACTAATGGGTGTGTTTGGATATATTTAAAACTTTTAAAACAAAAAAAAATTCAATTTAAAATTTTTTACTCTTTATAATTATCTTAGTTTTTAATCATTTTTTCATGTCTTCGTATAAATACTTTACTCTTCATTCATTTATACACAACTACTTATATAATTAAACTATTTATTTTAACTTTATTCTTTTTATTCCTTGTCATTATTCTTATCATATTATATTATTTTCTTTTATTTAAACAACTTTTACGCTAAAAATTTCTCCCCTAAAAGTTTTACTAATTCTCAAAAACACCTAAAGGAGTTAAATGAAAAGTAAAAAGTTTATTAGGCTTCTTTCCATACAAATAGTTGTATGCTCCATTTAATTTGTCGATAAGTTGTTACTCGTATGTATAATTTCTAAGACCGAATGTAATATAAGTTATCATATTGTATAAATCTCAATAAAAAAACTGCTTATATTGTAATTTTAAATTTATTTAGAAGTGACTATAAAATGTTCAACTTCCGAAAGCAAAGAGATGCTAGGTTGCAATCAACTAAGGGTGCGGTTGGCACATCTATTATAAAATTAAAATTCCACAAGTTCTATGGATTTTATCGGACACAATAAATAATTTATTTTATTATATGATACTAAAATCTATTGCAATTTAAATCTAGGATGAGTTGTTAATGCTTAAAAGTATAGTTTTTTTATGTGTAAATTATGAAAATAGTAAGATAATTTAAATCGAATCGCATATTCGCATAATTGGGAATGCTTCTATAAAATCGGGTTTCACGCAACCTTTTTTATTTTTGAAATATTAATCCTTGATGGATAATCTAATCCATTCATTGTATTTTACACCATTTGTTTAGTTAGGAGACTATGCTTCATCCTAATCCGATAAGTGGATAGACCACATTTCCTCAAAACTAGATGCATTCATGTGCAAATAATGAAAAACGTTTAAATCCATTCACACATGTATTAAAATGTAACAATACTTTATAAGATCATTTATTTATATATTATTGATATTTTAAATAGTTTAGATATTGAAAAAAACTACTTTAAAGTTAATATTTTAATATTAAACCTTTTTTATTATATTGATTTTATACATTTATAAATGAGACTCGCATGCAGTGAAATTAAAAAATAAAAAGGTTTCCAAGATACTATAAATAATGCTAAATACAATTGATAGAGTAAATTTTTCATCAACTAACAAGATTTTAAAAATGAAAAAGGTTTCGTAGAAGAGGAGTTTCATAGAAGCGTCCCCGTCATAGTTTTAGATAATTTAAATATTAAATTAATAGATTTGATTGGTTGATAGATTTGAAATTGATACATAAATTAATTCATTTTGTTACGTTGATTTAATACTTATTTTAGATGGAACTCATACACATATTTAATTTTAATAGTACTTAAATTATTGTACCTATAATGAATGAGCTTTATTTTGATTTTATTATCAAACGGGCGTCACTGTGGTGGAGGTGGCTGCAGCCTAGTATATCCTATGGATAATTATTATGATAGTATGAATTTAACACATATTTTTAAACTAGGAACCAATAAATCCATGCAATTGGTTAAATGAAATGAGAATATTATTTGATTACTTATACAATTTTTTTGTGAGTTAAACTTTTAAAAATTTAATTGTTGTATTTTATCCTACCATGACCATATATATATATATATATATATATATATTATGAGAGTCATGGCCATATGTTAATATGGTTCTATCTTATAATATTTTAGAACTNNNAAAGTTTAATTTCCGATCACCACTTGAACAACAAGTGATTGATATAAATATGTCTAGTAATGTGTTGGTTGGAAGTTATTGAAAATGGGTAAAACTATATAGGTAAAAGTAATAATTTTGCCAACCGGGTTTCATCCCAGTTGATACAAGACCATTCCCCTCATGGACAAGGTCTCAGTTTCAAATCATGCGTCAAATTGCCAGTAGTAGTTTTCATGGCAATTTTCTGAAGCAACTTTGGTATTAGCTGTGGCAAAATTTTAAGAATGTCTTAGGAATTTAAATATAGAGTGTGGTTGGTAATAAGTAAAAGTTGTCAAGTTAAAACTTTTCACTCTCCACAACTATCATATTTTTTAATCATTTTTTCATATTTTTTTATATAACTACTCTACTTTTGAATCATTTCTACATAACTATCAACACAAGTAACTTATCTATTTCAACTTTATCTTATTTATTCTTCATCATTACTTCTATCATATCACATCATTTGACAACTTCTATTTTCTACAACTTTTCAACAAAAGTTTTATCTATTCCCAAAGACACCCATAATTTCAGTTGAAAATATTGTAATAGATAAATATATATGAAAAAAAGAGCAATAATTGCCGGGTCCTTGCAGAACGGCGCATCATTTTCGCAAGGGTTTTGGCAGTTGTGGGGCTGGCCGTGATCCAAGAACGAAGACCCTTTTATTGGCAGTTGTGGGGCGGGCAGTTGGTGGGGCTTGAGCCAATCAAAGCCACAAATAAAAAGCTTGCTGTATATATTCTCATAGAAGCTTGGAATTAAAGCCACAAATAAAAAAATTTGCTCTTATGCATTCTCATACGAGCTTGGAAGGTATGACTAACGACGCGGATGGTTTGTTTTTATCTCAAAAAATTTAAATTAGCCCCTTGTGGACAGCTGTTCACACGCAATGACACTCTTAAAGAATCTTTTGTTTGCCTTGAAACGCCTTTAGGTGGTTCAGTTGTTTAGGAGTTAGAAAATATTTCTCCCAGATTAGAAAAATGTAAAAGTGAAGAAATAATAATTTTTTGAATGGTGTGTACTGTACTACACTTCATGTCAATTCATTTTAAAATCAAGCTAGAACTCGAGAATTCTTACATTTTCATCTCATCGTTTCGTATTACGAATTAATTTTTAAATATTCTCACAAAATTTCCTTTTTAATATCTACCAAATCAAAAAGGAAACCAAACGCTCCCCACCTTAGAGACCATAACTCCCACTTAGGGCGTCGAAATAATGCTGACTAAAGTGAATTCGATTCCTCGTAAATGCTTTTTTGCACCACATTACCACCAACAAAGTTATGCCCTAGCTGTTTTGCCTGTTGCATGTTCGATCCCCGCCAAGTGCCGGGTACTGATTTTCAATTTTCCTTCGTTAGGTAAGGGTTGTATAGATTTCCCCCTTAAGTGGGGGTATTATAAAAATGTCCCTCCACTGTACGAGGGTTGTGAGGATACTTAATTATAGTATTAGACATCATAGTGCATACCACTGGTCAAAAAAAAGTTATGCCTTGGCTGGAAAGAAATAATAAATTTTAAAGATGAATAAATCAATAAAAATCATATTGTAATTTGTAAATACAAATATGTCTTGGTCATACCTTTTTATGTAACGAAACCATGTGATACTGATACAAATTTTTAATGATAATGCTTTTTTTAATAATTACTCGTTTTATAACAGCGAAAAGATCTTCGTTATTTTTGTAACGACCAAAAGATCTTTACTTGCCAATTGCCTCAATGGTACCAAGATGGGTTTGATTGCAGGGGCGTTTTCGATTCGAATGCGCCCAACAGCATAATGGTAGTAATGAAGCAAAGGTGTGGAGGCGATGCTGTGTGTTATGACGTTATTTCTCCCCTGTTCGTGGGAGCATTCACTGGTGTCCTCCAATTGGAATAAAAGTTAGAAAAATTGGATTATTGGTAAGATATGTTGGCTTGTTGTTAGAAAAATTGTAGAAATATCTCAGATTCTTTCAATTATTAGTAGAACTAGTTTATAATATCAGTTGAGATAATTATAATATATATAAATATGAATACACATAAAAAAATATATTTACTTTTTTTATTGACAAAAGATCTTTATTATTATCATCATCAACTTCCACACGTTTTTGAAACACGACATCCAATACAACTCTCAATAGAAATGATGTGGTGAGATTTCTGTGTAAAGGCAGGATCACGATCTACTGCACCCGGGTGCACTGAAATATCTAAAATACTGATATTTAAAAGTAAAAAATAAATATCTAAAATATTCCAAAAATGGTAAAAATTGATACACATGTTAAATATATTTAGATTAACACTTGTATAAAAAAAATTTAAAAAAAAAGGTTTAATGCACCTGGTGCAGGAAATCGCGATCTCTAAAGGCAATACTGCTTTGACTATTCAAACTTAGGTTGTTTCCGGTATTTAATAAAAAAATTTAGATTTTTGAATGGAAATTTTCAAATTTGTTTTTGAAATGTGAGAAGTGACTTAATATGATCGGGAAAACGATAATAAGTAAGATGATAAAATTAAAAATAAATATGATAGTTATATAAGTAGATGCTAAGAAATTGTTAAAAATATAGTATTATACATAAGGATATGAATAAATTATTTAAAAATAAATATGATAGTTATATAAGTAGATGCTAAGAAATTGTTAAAAATACAGTATTATACATAAGGATATGGATAAATTATTAAAAAATAAAGTAGACATAAAAAATAAAAAGCTCTAAATTGACAAATTTATCATAATGTTAAATACATTTTTAGACTTTCAAGCCGACTTGGGCTTGAAGTCTATCAACGAGTCATCACTGAAACATCTAAAAGAGCTTTTTATATGCTTTGTAGACACCACGAGTCATCACTGAAACATCTAAAAGAGCTTTTTATATGCTTTGTAGACACCTAAGGTTGTATTTTGAAAGTAAAATTTTTGGATAAAAATTTTTTAGTGTAAAATTTTTTGAGTAAAATTTTTGAGATGTGAAAAAAAATGTGATACAATAAGGTTAATAATGAGAAATAAAAAAATTATATGATATAATAATGGTAATAATGAAAAGAAAAAGGAATAAAATTACAATATATAGACTAGTTGTATGGGTAATTGAATAAAAATAATTGAAAAGTATAGTAGTTATATAAAAATGTATAAATAAATAATTAAATAATATGGTAGTTATAAAGAATAAAAAGATTTAAATTAAAAAGTTTTAATTTGAAAAGTTTTTTGAGTTGGAAAGTATGCCCTTAGGGATGCCTATTTATAATGAAAATATTTCAAACTAAAATTTTTTAATCTAAAATTTTTCACTCTACAAAATTATCCTATTTTTTAATTATTTTTTTACTTTTTCTTATATAATTACCGTACTTTTCCATAATTGATATACAACTACTCATATACCTAACATATTTTTTTAACTTATTATCTTTATTCATCATCACTATCAAATTACGTCATTTTCTCCTATCTTAAAAGCTTTTATAACAAAATTTTTTACTAAACTACTTGCAGTTGGAGGATAGTGTTGTTTTTATTTTTTACGTTGTTATCAATCATGTATGCGTGCTCTCATGCATATTAATTTAACATAATACTTATTATAATTAATTATTAAGGGTGTATTTGGTTGGAGGTAAAATTTTTAATGAAAAGTTTTTTAAGGTAGAAGTTGTTAAATTGATAGAAAATAATGTAATATAATAGGAGTAATGATGAAAAGTAAAGAGAATAAAGTTAAAATAGATATGATAGTTGTATGTGTAGTTATGTAGAAATGATTGAAAAGTATAGCAGTTTGTATAAGAAAATATGAAAAAAATAATTAAAAAATAGAGTAGTTATGGAGAGTAAAAAGTTTTGGTTAACATTTTTTTGCTCTAAACAAATACACTCTAAGGATACTTTTGCTATAAGACGTTTAAAATTTTTCAAATTAAAACTTTTTAATGTAAATCTTTTCACTTTTCATAGCTATTATATTGTTTATAATTTTTTATACAACTATCACACTTTTTTCATAAAAAATATTATACTTTTCAATCATTTTTATACAATTCTCTGTACAATTAACCTATGAGTAGGAAAATATCAATCTACTTTATCTATTTTAGGATATTTATAAGTAGGATTCTAATACTATGCACTTGGGTGCAAAATTTTTTATGTAACTGTTAATTAAAGTGTATTTAACACATGTATCAAGTTTTACCATTTTTAAATATTTATAGATATGTTTTTTGGATTTTTAAAAAATAAAGGCATTTCAGTTACTTGAAGATGGCAAAATGATGACTAAAATTTTCTATTTTTAAAATTTTGAAAAAATATTTATAAATCTCCAAAAGGGTAAAACTTGATATATATAATATGAATTTTTGTAAACATGCCTACAAAGTTTAATCAATATTACATTTGTATCTCTAAGTTTACCGATATAGCAAATATACCTATAAAGTTTCCATAAATTTGTTAGTATATCTCTTTCGTTAGGACACCATTAGAATTTTCTAGAAATGAAGATAATGAACTTTAAGCTAAGTGATACACTTGCAATTTTTCAAAATTGTGGACAGATTTGTTATTTTATGTTTTATACATTTATGTATATTATTATTATCTAAATTTTTTTTACAAATATGCTTATGATATTTGCAAAAATTGTAAGTATAACACTTGACTTAAATGACTTTATCTTCATTTTTGGCATTTTAATAAAAAGGATATCCTTACAATTTTAAGTAAAACTTTATAGGTATATTTGTAATATTAGAAACTTAGGGACATGAACATAATATTGGTCAAACCTTATGAGTATATTTGCAAAATTTCTTATTAAATATACTTAGATAATAATTTTATAAAAAAATTTAAAAAATAAAAAGGTATTAAATGCACTTATGTGTGCTTAAGCTATGTAGACTTGGGTGCATTTAATCATTCACTAGATAAGTATTGTTGGTCAATAGTGGGGGTTCAACTTAGGTCGAATAGATCTAGTTCGAGGTCGACTTTATTCTTATTCTATTTTCAAAAATTATTACCCTATTTTATTTTAGGTTAGGTTAGTTAGAAGCATACCTTATCCTATTTTTTAAGGTCAAGCTAGTTTCAGTTTCAGTTTCAAATCGATTTTTTAAAATAATATTTATATTAAAAACTATAAGTTTATTAAAGACCTGTTTAAAAACCTTAAATTAATATAATAGTAGTATAATTTTTGAAATACATTTATTAAACTTACTAAATAACTAATAAATTAAATAAATTTATATATATGTAAAAAATATATTTATGTTTTTCACGAGAAGTCTATATTTAATATATATTAATAATTCGGGTTGATTTCCGAGTAGCCGGACTTTAGAACCTATTATATCCTAATTGAATCGAGTATATTTTTATTTGGAATCTACTGTACCATATGGGTATAAGAATAAAAACTTACTTTGCTAATTTTAGAATACCCAACGGGACAACCCATGAGAACCCTTCCTAAGTTGCACTTATAGTCAGTGGTTGTCTAAGACTTGGCAGGTTAAAAGTGAAAAGGTTCAACTAGCAATAGATACAGACTACAAATTCGTCGCAACGGTGGCAAAGACGAAAGACATGCTTCTTTCTTACTCCTTGATCTATGTTAAGTATTAGGATGAGATCATGTGGTTAATAAGGTTGTTCACCAAATAAAATTGATGCATATACAAAACCAACCACTAAGTCACTAGCCATATTCATACGATAAGAAAGAGATATTAATCAAAGCTATTACTCAAGCTATCCAAAATTACACAACATCCATGTTTAGATTACTTAAAAATTTCAATAGTGCTACGAATGCTATGGTAAGCAAATGTTGGTAGGGAAAGACTAATGGTCGAAGGAAAATTAGTTAGATAGGATGGAGAACTATCTGTAAGTTAAAGGCAAGAGGAAGTATAGGTTCAGGGACTTCTTTGCTTTCGATCAAGCATTATTAGCAAAATAGACATGACGATTGATGACAAATCAAGTCTCTCTCTGTTATTAGTTACTAAAGGGTAAGTATTTCCCAGAAGACATGCCACTATTCATAAGATATAGTCTCATATGGGAATTTTGTCTCTAAAAAGTGAGGGTTATTGTCTTCCAAATGCGGAGCATTTGGTCTTATCCTTTATTAACGATAAAAAATGGAATAATATTAAGATAAAATGTACGGATTCTTAAGGTTAATTTGTAATTTAAGTTGAGAGGAGATGCAATATTGTAAGACCAATTGAAAAATTATCTGGATATCACTACTTTATAAATAAATGATTTCATAGAGTATTATTATATATTTAAATGAATTTAAATATCTTTCATAATTTACATATAAATATATATTTTTAAGTAAATGACTATGTACATCTTTGTTTGGATAAAACTCTAGAGTGTGAGCATTTAGTCTCATCCGAAAAATTGTAAGAATATCGAGATAAAATGTATAGATTAGCAAGCTTGATTTGTAATATAAATTAAGATGGGATATGATATTATAAAACTGATAAAAAATTATCTAAAATATCACTACTTTATAGATAAATGATTTTATAAAGTATTATTATATTATTTTAATATATATTTGAATGAATTTAAATATTTTTAATATTTACATACAAATGTATATTTTTAAGCAAATGTAGCCATGCACATCTTTAATTTAGATAAAATGTGGTCTTCAAACTATATAAAGTGATGCTAAATTCCTAAGGTGAGAACAATGTATAAATTATATGAAATTACTTGGTGCAACTTGATTATATAGACGTGACTATTATTTAAATGTTAAAATTTTAAGAATGAACTTGAATTGTGAATAAATATTTCTCATTTTCAATTACGTCTCCGTGTTGAATTGACTTTTAAGTGAGGTAGAGTCAATTGTTAAGTAAAAAAAATGATCCCGTTAACCTAGTTAAGCAAATGTCTTGTTTAGCCCACCTACAAAAACCATTTAAAAATACTTTTCTATTTTTTTCATACACTTGAATTGTAAATAAATATATTTCATCTTCAAATGGCATCTTAGTGTTGAATTAACTTTTAAGCAAGGTAGAGTTAAATATTAAACAAGAGAAATGATCAAGTTCGCTCAGGTTAAGAAAATGTCTTACTTAGCCTACCTAAAAAATCATTAAAAATTTTTTTTTTTTACTTTTTTCTTCATATACTTGTTTATCTAAGTATATTTAACATATAAACCAAGTTTTACCATTTCTTAATAAGTGTATATATATTTTTGAAAATTTTGTATATTTGAAAATCTTAAAAAATGTATACATATATTCAAAAATAGTAAAACTTAATTTATATATTAAATACACTTAGATAAATAAGTTGATAAAGAAAAAAACAAAAAATGTTGTACATAAGTTTCTTAATGTAGGCTAAGCAGAATATTTGCTGAGCTTAAGTTAATAGAATCATTTCTCATTAAATGATTTCACTTATTCATAGAATATGTAAAACTTTTATAAACAAAATATAAATAGAGTACACGGAGAACTAATTTGAGTTGCACCTAGTCACAATTATAAAATAAATCCCCTAACAGGTAAAGTTAACTTTAAAAATGGCTATAAACTCTATCCACATACTAAGATCTATAAAAATAGTAAACGTGATAATATATTCGAAGGATATAAGATCATCAAAGGGAATCATCAAATGGAATTAGTACATGAGAGGAGAATGCAATGGTAAGCACGGAGAATGAAAAGTTATATTAAAATTTGTAATATAAGAAATTACATTGAAAATTAAAAAAATTATCTTAAAAATAAAAATGGAGATTGAATATCGTATAGTTTGAAATAGGCTCTTAGTTTTTTTTTCCCTAACACAGTAATATTTTGTTCTACTCATTGGTTTTTATTGACTATTCTACCATGAAGTCTAAAATTGAGTATACTTTAGTAGTGTCATATTTGAAAAATGGTTAAAATCATATATCATCAATTGGTCATATTGGTTTATTAATATTATAATGTGTTAATTATAAAAAGATTATAGGTGTGATTCGGAAATGATAAAACTTTTGATGAAAAATATAAAATCTTTTAAGATGAGAAAAACGATGTAATATGACAGAAATATAACCGAAGAATAAATAAAATTAAATTAAAATAGATAAATAATTTTGTAGTTGTATAAAAATAATGAAAAAGTAAAAAATTATACAGAAAAAAATTAAAAAATGAGGTGCTTCCTATTGACTACTAGGGTGTTAACGGATCGGTTTGAACGGGTTGGAGCCTCATCCTAATCCTAACCCATTTAATATATCTCAATCCTAATCCATTTATTAACTCATTTAAAAAACTTCAACCCTAACCCATTTACAACCTATTTAATAAACGGGTTAACGAGTTGTGTTTGTTACTAATTTTTATGCTAAAAATCTTCAATAAAGTTTGTAAATTTAAATAAATTAAATAATTCAAAGCCTACATACCTGAATTTAATTTATTTTGGCTTGAAAATATCAGCGTCAATCTCATGTCATCTCTTTAATGTCAATTCCTATTATAAATATTATATATATATTATAATATATTATATTAAATGAGTTATACGGGTTGAATAAACGGGTTGGACGGATTGACGGGTTGCAAGACCTCAATCCTAATCCGTTTATTTAATTAAATGATTGAACGGGTTGACGGATCATAATACATTTATTCTAAAATCTCAACTTAAATCCATTTATTAATGAGTTGAATGAGCGGATTAATGGGTTGACGATGACCATTAACACCCGTAATGAATACTTGCAATTGAAAATTTCGGGGCTAAATAAGCGCCCCCTTTATTTTCGGTAGGCTCTTTCTCGGTCGAGGGATAAGGACGGGCTGATGTCGATATTCAATCGAGTTGCCTAGTTGTGGTCCAGGACAAAAAAAGATGTTTTCTTTTTCTTATTTTTGGTTTTCTTCCTGTTGATTGTAAGACCATATTTCATGATATATCCGGTTTATGTTATGTCACAGAGGTCAGCGAGCAAGTGTGGTTACCCTACAACTCAAGCAACTCGTTCTTTGTTGAACTGATATATTTTTTTTGTGAATATTTGATGTTTTATTTAAAAAATGTACGACGTGAGATAGGGAGGTAATTTGGGTTCATGATAATGTGTTTAATATAAACGAAACTGAAGAAGACACGTCGCTAATCCTAGCTAAAAAAATCAACGGTCATGATTAACAACAAAATTGCCTGTTTTTTCACCTTAAGGAGGAGTCTATAGTGCAGACATGCACAGGCAGACCACTGTAGGTTTCATCTACGCCATAAGTACACGCGCGAGAAGCTTCCTGAAAAGCGGATTCATTTCTGTCCCGAAAGAGAAAAAAATCGTGATTCTCGCAATCTCTCATCCGCCGGCTCCAACCTGACTCCTGCCAGAACTGAACGTGAGATTCAGCTGCAGTAAGCTGATTAGCTGAAATGACCTTTTCGCCCTCACTCTCTTCCTGCTCCGTCCCTATACTGGACGAAGCTTCCGCGCTGATACCGAGGGACTATTTCGTCCGAGAAATCAACGCCCTCCTCTGGCTCTTCCTCATCGCCATTACCGCCCTCCTGCTGCGGAAAATTGCCGTCCTCGTCAGGCTCTGGGCCAAGGGCCGCAAGATCCCCGGCCCACCTTGCCCCTCTTTCTACGGCCACGCGAAGCTGATCGCCGGCGCCGGATCTGGTCACAATCTCACTGGTGAGTCCTTCTTGGAGTTGCACTTCGTTTGGCTTATAGGCGAACTGGTTTTTGGTTTGATTTTCGCGTCGGAGTAGTGCAGAGTTGGAATTTTTTAGTGGATGGACAAGTCAACGGCTGTATGGGGGTGATAATCCGTGAATTCGCTGGCTTATTGTGGTTTTTGGATGATAGTCCGTCTTAGCTTTTTTGTATGGATGCGCTTTTTGTGCGGTTTTGCAAGGGTCTGGTCATGAAGCTGGAGAGTAGAGATACATGGGGATGTGAAAGAAAAATGATGAGGCGATCTGAATTCGCGAGGATGTGATTGATGCATGAGTTTACGAGGCTGGCGATTCTGTAGATGCGAGAAAACAAGAAATGGCGATTATATAGGCTGTTAATTATTCGTTTATGTTATATTAAAAAAAATTGCGCGTTTATGCGGAGTTGATGTTGCAAAGGGTTGTGATTGGCCAGCGCGAGACAGCAGTCCGATCGATTTCGGGCAGAATATCGGAGTCTTGACAAGAAAGTGGTGGATGGAGTGATAGACTGCTAGGAGACAGTGTTCAACTGCGACTTGAACTATAACAGTTGTGTCAGAATCCTAGTGGGAACTGTGGGATTGCTAAAATAATGGCTGGTTTATCAGTGAGATAGCAACGACAAGCGGAAGATTGTATTTGAAATTTGGGAATCACAATTGAAGCCAAATCAACAGCAAGTAGATTTGGAATGTGCTCGGGGGATAGGGTTAAAGGGTTGGATGGATAATTCGGACTTTACATATTGAGATTGTTGGTTGCTTAGATACAAGAATATGAAAAATGGTGGAACAGTTTGAACTCAACTAGAAAATTTATGGGAAGATTTAGTAGTAGTTGGGCCCAATATATATCAAAAGCAAAGCTCCTGCCACTCATATGCAAAACAGCTCTCATGTTTATCTTAAAAGAAGAAAATTAACTAATTTTTAACAAGAAGAATACTTTCATATTTACGCCAAACAATATAAAAATTCTATGAAGTTTGTCCCCTGCAATACTGTAAAACAAAACAGGCGTTGAGCAGTTGTTATTGTCTAATTGGGGAGGTTTCAGGTAAGCTGGCCTAAGCAAAAGCCAGAGTTTCATCTGACGTCAGGCTCACTAGTTGATGTGAGTCCTTGTCTTTGTTGCTGGTCTGATGAATCTTCCAATGTGGTCTATTGCTCAAATTTTCCTAACAGTGTTTAGTGCCTGTGATTGCATTGTACTGTGAAATTGTGAATCAAAATTTCTATGAACAAACACCATGAGATGACAAACTTACTCTTCTTAATTGCACAAAATGAAACATCCCTATATGAGTGGGAGTTGTTTTCTCTATCATGTAAGGTAGTTATTTCACTCTTTTCATCTAACGTAATATAGTGGGATTAACACTTCTTTTTTAAGTTGACTCCATAAGTTGTACATCTCATTAAATTCATTAATAGTTGCTAGAACACAAATTATCTGGCATTAGGGGCATAGAAACTATTTTGACAACTTATTATATCCTGAAGGACTAAAGACTTGTTTGGCTGTGTTGTCTCCTGGGCAAATCGCAATTTTGGAAATTCCTTAATGTTTGGCCTATACATGGATGTGCTTTCCTTTTTAGGAAATAGGTGATCTCCTTTGATAGTGGGCAAATCGCAATTTCAGAAATTCCATAATGTTTGGCCTATACGTGGATGTGCTTTTCTTCTTAGGAAATAGGCGATTTCCTTTGATTGTGGGAAGCATTCATGGATAGCTTGCTGCAAATAAGCTGTGTGGTGGAAGTGTTGCTTTGCACATATGTGAGGCCAAATAGGCCCTAAGTCACCCTGCGCTTAAAGTTTCATCAGTGGGGCGTGGTGGAGTTGTTTCGTGATATCTTTCGTAACTGTACTTGCTTTGACTGATAGTTGCGGCAAGTGGGTAACTACATATCGTGACTTTTTATCCATTGGGGCAGTATATAGTGCTTAATCATGCCTTTTGATCCATTGGAGGAATAGCTAGTGATTTGTGTTTGGGATGAATAAAAACTGAGTAATTATTACATTTGTTGGAAGTTGTTAAGAATGATGCACTGGGTTGGTTGAGTTGGAGAAGGGATAACTGTGAAAGTTTCTATATTACGCACTTTTACTTGTGGGGATGGAAAGAATGACATTGATGCCCTATTTGCTCAAAGCACCCATATTTAGTAATTCCATTTCCATCCATTAAGTCTATTGCCCGAGAGCAGATTGTGGGGGCTGCATTGTTGATATGACATGGAGGGTTTCACACATGTTGTGATATAGATGAGTTCACGTGTAAAGCTGGCCTAGTTGTAATGTATAAATAGAATGGAATGTATACCATAGATTCTTAGAAGATCAAGAAAGATTTATGGATGCAGGACTTGTCGATCTAAATGTGATTTTGCCCGGGAGCAGATTTATGGGTGCAATTTAGGTAATTCTGGCTTGCATTTTGTCAAAAGGTAAACCCTAAACCTAAACTTAGACCAAGTCCCAAGGTATAAATCATTAACCTTCAACTCTAGCCCTATTCCAGTTAGTCAGGTCAAGGTTGAATTTAAGTAAAATTCAGAATATATTTATCAATAGAAAATAGGATTTATTTCAACAAGAGTACTTGACAATTGGATACATTTTATTCTCACAAAAAAGTAAAATATACATGCAGATAGGATGTCTAATTTTGCAGCTTTGTATGCTAGTTATCTTTTTTGCTATTTATTTAGAGACTGGTCTTCCAAATTAGGGGCCCTAGGTAAGCGATTTTGATGTCTCATAGTTTCTGGAAAAGAAATAAGATGCATCATTTTTGTTAAGGATTTCAAATTGACTGTAGGTATTCAATTTATATTAGAGACTTGGAACTAAGTTCAGTAGATCAATTATTCTGTATTCAAACAGAAAACTTGTTTTAGACTGAAATAAAAGATGAGGATTTCACCCATAAAATTCATAAGATGCTTTTAATGAACTGTTACATTGTCTACAATTTTCCACACCATACAATTAATGCAAATGAAGAATTCAGGTTCAGGCAATTTTTGGATTGGGTCCAACCCAAATTGAATCTGGGTTTTGGGTTGAATGCAAATACAAAACCCAAAATAGCCGCAAACCCTTAAAAATATTGGTTTAGGCCAGGATGGTTTGGTCGAACCTAACCCAAGTTGCACCTTGTCCGATTACTGACATATTTGTTACTTTCAGATTTCTTGTGCAAGTCGCATAAGACATATGGATCAGTCGTCAAGCTGTGGCTTGGTCCAACTCAGCTTCTGATCTCAATTAAAGATCCAACTCTTGTTAAGGATATGCTTGTAAAGGCTGAAGATAAGCTTCCATTGACAGGGAAGGCATTTCGTCTAGCTTTTGGGCAGTCAAGTCTCTTTGATCCATCCTTTGAGAAGGTAATTTTGATGTTTGGTTATTCCTCATGTTTATCGAACACAAGGTTAGTTTCGGTACTTTTCTTTCCAGTCTGATGTCATATTCTAGGTCTGTTGGGTGTCAAATATTTCTATTTTCTTTCTTCTTTTTTGGTTATTGGACGTTTAGCGAACCGGATGTTCAGCGACCAACTTTTTTCTGGAAATTTATGTCAGATTGGAGAACATTTTCAAGGGACAAAATCATGGAAGTCTTTTCTACTTTCATGATTCATCTGACGGTGATCTATTTACTCTGGGGTCTCAATGTAATACAACTGTCCATGCAACTGGCTGCTACTTTTTTATTTTAAAAAATTTCTCAAAGCTTTTTTTTTTTTTGAAGAAATAAAAAATGCACTATTTATAACATAGATGATAGATCCATAACATACAAGTTTGCAATCAATGTGATTTTTGGCATTATAAATAGACCTATTAATGAATATTATAATGAGTCAGAATTTTATTTTATTTTTTTAAGTTTCAAAAACAAGTGCATCCTTGGACCAGTTGCTTTAGGCAGGACCCTTTACTATCTGCCAATTTGAGCATATATTTGTGGTTATTGATGATTGGGATACATAAACCTTTCATGTGTATCAGTCCATTCAGATACGTCATGTGCTTCATTTTATATTATGTTGTTATAGCAGGTCCAGAAGAGAAGGGAATCCTTAGCCATGGAATTAAATGGAAAATTGCTTCAGAGAGCAAGTGAAGTTTCTTCAAAGGTGGTAGATCGTGCCATGGAAAGGCTAGATTCATTGATGGCTAAAGGAATTCTGGATTGTAGATCTGTTTCTCAGCATATGGCCTTCTCTGTTCTTGGAGCTACATTCTTTGGAGATGAATTTTTGGATTGGTCAAATGCTATTGACTATGAAGAACTACTTATAAAGATAGCAAAAGATGCTTGCTTTTGGGCGTCTTATAATGTTCTTCCATTCTGGAATCGAGAATTTTGGAGATACCAAGCTCTGTGCACAAGGTTGAAAAGCTTAACAGAAGACATCATGCAGTTGTGTGGAAAAAACCCTAGATTATTGGGCTGTATTGGCCTCAATTCACAGAATAATCCTAAAAATACTGAAGATGCAGTTGGGGTCAGTGCATCATTTTCTCCCAATGATTTAATGGGATGCAGGTTGTTTTCTGAGGAGTTTAAAGGCCGTCTTGATCTCAGAGAAGAACCTTGTGCAAACATCATGGGTGTAATGTTTCATGGTTGCCTGACTACTTCTGGTTTGATAGGCAGCATCTTGACCAGGCTTGTGATGCATCCAGAAATGCAAGAGAAGGTAGTCTTTCTTGCTTCCCTTGTTATGTTTCCTGCAGAAAAGTGGGATAAAAATTAGTATGGCCAACCAATGAATTTGACGAGTTTAAAGTAAATACAGGAAAAGGTAGTCTCTCTCGTTTCCCTTGTTAGGTTTCCTATAGAAAAGTGTGACAAAAATTAGGATTTGGCCAACCAATGAATTTGACAAATTCAAAATCTTTTCAAATTCGATACAGCTCGAAAAACCCTAGTTTTGAATTCCTTACTCTGTATTAGTTATTTGCCAGTGAACTATGATATTTCAACAAGGCAAAGAATTGGTTGGCCTTCCGTTTCTCATTTGGTAATAGGCTGGTAGCTTATTTATTGGATGCTGGGAGGCTTACTGATTGGCCTAATCTCAAAAATTTAACATTCAAGCCATGGAAAATGGCAATCGAGGAGAGACTAAATGTCCAAGCCAACTTATAGAAGTGACCAGTGGAGGAACATGCTTGAGCAGACATTTGTAGATAACTAGATATGGTGGATGGTCCACCTGATGAATTGGCTGGAACTTGTACATGCTATGGGATCATTCACTGTAGTGGCAGATGGGCAGGAGGGAGTTTACTAGATAACTGGTTATTGATATCAATTAATTTGGTTGATATTATTCATTCATGTTCACCCTTTTCTTTGACTATTCTGCAAAATTCCCCAGATTCATTCAGAGGTAACTCTGGTGTGCAAATCATCTAAACCAGAAACACATGATGTTAAAAAGATGCATTTTCTATTGGCAACTGTTTACGAATCAGCTCGGCTCTTACCAGCAGGGCCTTTACTTCAGAGGTGTTCCTTGAAGCATGGTAAGCAACATTTCTGCTCCAATAGACATCTTGAGATTGCATTTGGAGAACCTTTGGATGCATTGTCTTTTTTCCCATGGTTGTTTGGTTGTGAATATATCACCTTCAGTATTGCCAAACACATAATTGTCTCATTCCTTGGATATTTCGAATGTTCCTTCTAAGCACATAAATCTGGCAACCATGTTCACTTTGGCGAAACTGATTGTTGTTTGTTTATGGTTGGTCTAACCTTTTGCAGACAAATGGATGTCCATATGGGAAATATGGCATTCTTTTAGGCTGTAGTCTAAAATCACCATAAATGCATGCCAAATGAATTACCATAAAAGTGCTCCTTTTCTCCCTTTTTATTTTGATGTGAAATGTAATTCCCTCTTGCTATTCATGTGAAACATTTTTTTTTCTCATAAGCACATGTACTTTTTCTTAAAGTCTTACCTATTTTAATTTGATTTGCTTTTTGGTTGGCCTAATTAACTGCATGCTTGCATCGTCATTTTCTCCTTTGCAAGTTTTGACATTTCTACTCTTTTCCACTATGTCCAAACAGCGGAAAGGAGTTTCAGGTTAGATTGCTTACTTGTCCATGCAAAAAGAAGAGAGATGAGTTCTGTATTGCCTAAACTCTCTTTTTCTTGTCTTGTATTGAGATGTCTTGGTACAGTCATTATAGAAATTGACAGACACGTTGAATCTCCTGCCTCTCATCCTATGATACTACTATCTCAGATAATAAAGACAACACAAAGAAAGAAAGTAAAAGAGAAAAAAGAAAAAAGCTTCATTTAGATTTGTATGCATACTGGTGCAGATACATGGATTTAAATCATGCAGACTAATGGTTCAAAAGGTCGTTATTTCCACCTTTATCTGTAAATTTGTTTTTGATTAATTGCTAGTTAACATCGTAACATATAGCATGTTTCTGATAGTAGGATTGAACGTCAACATTGTGACTAAAATCTGACAAGGCTAGTCCATGCTTTTGGGGGGTGCATTGATTGTTGTATTCTTGAGATTTGGCCCTTGTTTCTTCACATTTACTTCGCTTCCGGGCATATCCCCATGCTTATGGCTGTCACAGCACATTTTACTAACTAAATGATGGCCTAGGTGAAATGTTAATTGCTTCTTGATCATGTATCTGTGAATTTTGACTTTCTATGCTGCAGTATTATTATTATTATTATTATTTTCCATAATCATTTATCTTGTCAGACTTCAAAATGTACATGGAACTCTGTGCATGATGCCAGCTATTTAATCCTTTTTTAATTCATTTGCTTCTGTTTTGATGTCAGACTTGACTCTTGAAAATGGTATAACGATACCTGTGGGCGCCATTCTGGTTGTTCCCATTCAGCTGGTGCAGATTGATGGATCAAGCTGGGGTAGTGATGCTAGTGAGTTCAACCCATACCGTTTCTTGTCAAAAGACATCAAGCAAGGACATAAAGCTGAGGTGGAATTTGATACATTGCATCCAACAGCACTGTCAGGTTTGGATATGTACATGTTCCCTTGTTTCTACGAGTATTTACCTATCCATACAAATACGGGTGCAGAAGAGAGCACATTTCATTTGTGCAGGAGTCAGCCTTGTTATTTGCCAACTGGACCTGTTGTTTAAGGGTTGTGGTTCTATAATTTTTACAATTTGTTTGGTCCTTCTATGTATGTCTGGTAACCTGAAAACTATGCTTCTCGAGTTGTCTTCTTGGCCACAAATGACTCGATTTTCTTACTAGCAATTTTGAGTTGAAGCTTGTAGTGTGGTTTATGCAGTATCTATACATGAAGGCCAGCAAGTTAGGCTATTAAAGTCTTAGGGTGGTCTTAATTTATTAATGCTGCGTTCTCTTCAGCCTACCCCGTCACTGGACATAATTGATTTGACATTGCCTTCCATCAACCGACCGTAGATCTATCTCTACTCATTTTGTTTTAGGAGTGAGAGACATGTAATAGGCACCCTTTTGGTCTCAAGCAGTCTTGCCACAGCAGCAACTTCATGACGGTGGTTGCTTTAATGCATGAGGCAAAAATGGGGATCGCAACTAACTTGTAAGCATATGGAAGGAGACAGAATATCAACTTCTAGCTGTATAATAGGACAGCTAGAAGTTTGATTTGAGGCAGTATCCATCTTCCAGTATATATTTGAATACGGCAATATGGCTTACCAGAGGGTAGGCTTCCACTTGAAGATCTTTTATCTTTACAAAAGAAAAAAATATTTTGTATCTTGAAAATCAGGAAATATCATTTTGAGTTTATTTTTTATTTTTTATTTTTTTTATTGTAGATCTAAAATACTAGTTTTTGTGATGACTTATTGTATTAAGAGTTACACACTTCATTCCTTTTTTAGGGGACAATGAAGAATTCTCTGATATTGGGAAATGCTCATTTGTAGTGGATGATCCAAATGACAATGCTGCGTTCCTTCCTTTTGGTTCTGGTACACGGGCGTGCATTGGCCAGAAATTTGCAATTCTTGGAATTGCGACGCTGTTTGCATCATTACTTCAAAATTATGAGGTGCTGTTCCTTTTTATTCTTCACTTGTTTTTTATCTTTACAAATTTACGGGTTTACTATAAAATCATTTAATATAGTAGCTTAGCTTTTCCTAGTCAGTGATACTTACATTTGTGCGTTGTTATGAATTTTGTTTCATTTATATGGAAAATATGTTCAGTTTGTTATATGCATTTAAGTGTTAAAGGACTGCTTTGTCTCTGTTAGCTTGTTGATCAAAATCGTGCCAGAATGTAAACAAATAAGTGGTAAAAAATTGCCTGGTCGCAGACAATGGTTTTTTGGGCAATTGAAGATATATTGGTTATACCAAAAGAAAATATTAGTAGTTTGATAGGGAATAATTTATCTTTTTGGAGCTATTGGAAAGAATTATTTTTTTAAAAAAAAAAATTCATTAATTAAGGATATAAATGGGAAGCACTTCTATGGTGTTGACGCCATTGAAATATTCAATGATGTCTCTGCTAGTCCTTCTTGGTAATTGTATTTCATTAAGACCATTGTAGTTGATATTATTTATTTAACTGAGATAATAAAAATAGTTTCAATCATAGTTCTGTGCAGGCCAAATCTTTTAAAAATGTATTACAACGTGAAGAATTAGAAAGTCACTCAAATAGACTAATTGAGGTTTGGTAATGCTATGAAATTGTATGTAATCATTATTTCACATGGAATAAACAATTTGTAGGTTTGGATTTTTTATTATTCTAAAAAAATAATAATTTAATATTATCTCTTAAAAGGTCTTAATTTCAAGATCCATACACAATAATTTTAATGGCTTAATATTTGCTCTTAAAAGATCTTCATTTTCGGATCCATACAATTTTTTTTGATTGGTATATGTATACATGACAATTGATATTACAAGCCTAAACCAGCGGGCAATCTGAAATTCCACCTGTATGAAACAGGACTCTGAAGCTGAGTCACCTGCTTTTCAGCCATAAGCATGGACCACCTGAGCTATCACCCAGGTGGCGGATCCATGGAAAATTTTGATTGGGACTATAATTAATGTTTCTAATGAAACAAATAATAATAATAATAATGGATATTGGATTTTATTTAATCATTATGGTGGATTGAAATGAAGTGACATCATTGAATACCATTAAAGTATTCAGTGATGTGGACAACATAGAACCATTTTCTATACAAAGATACCTCCCAAAATTATTACTTTAATGACCAGCAAAAATATGCAACAGGCCAATTTATACATCCCCAAAAAATCGAAAATTGTTTTAATGGATGAAATTTTAGTTTATGTTAATCTATACATAAATAAACAACACAAGCTAAATATTTATGATTTTTTAGTGACACGAAGAGATTATTGTTATTGTTTGAAAATAAAAAGGGTAAAAATGATTAAAAGGCTGTGGACATGCTAAATAAATACGAGTTTTGTTTAATCAATAGGGAAGGTTATCACAGTTGTTCAAGACGGAAACAAATGACCAAAAGGGACTTCAGATTATAATTTGCACTAAAATTGATAAAATTGATGCTACTATTGTATTGCCTTTGATGTATCAATGAAATCTGGAATAGATGAAAATGTAAGTTTCCTATTAGATAATTTATCAGTCACATTCTAAAAAGATATTTTTGGAGATAACGTTGATAATGCGAAGATTGGTCTTAGCTGGCAAATTGTTAGATTGGCTATGTCAGATTCTAGTTCTTTAGGACTACTTTTTTCATTTTGTTTGGGTGATTTCATTGTGAACTTTTGAATGGGGGCAGGAAAGTTGTTGATGCTAAGGTACTAGTGAATTGCATAATTACTTTTTAAAGGTTCGAACAAAGTTGTCAGAATCTCTTTGCAGAAAACCTCTTCTGAAAGGTTCTCAGTTGCTAGGCTACTGCGCAGCATGCGTTTCTGTGTTGATCCTGTCTCTACATAAGGGAACATGTGAATTTGTGGAATTAAGACTCATGAAATCAAGGTGGGACTGACAGAAAAGTCAATTCTAACTTCTAAGCATGTAATGTGTGACGAAAAGCTGAAGGGCTCCGTTGACAGCTTTGACCAATATCTGTACTGAAATATTATCAGATAGTATGTCATAACTAAGGAAGAGCACTTTTCCTTTTATTTTCAACCTATATTTATTTTTTAGTAAAATTTGCAGTGATTACGATATCGATATCGATGGTAGTGAATAGTTTCGGCTGTTACCTTTTCCCCTTTGGAGCAATCTTGAATTTTTTGACCATGATTCAGACTGTCATATGGTGGTCCTATAAGATGCGAGCTGCTAAAAATTTGTAGACGCTTAGTCATTTAGATTCTTCTGTTCTGATTTTCATGCTTACTTGAAAAGAATATTGTATAACCATACTGAACAGGAAGTGTGGTTTAGTCTTCCATTCTCTGGAGATTTTGAGGCATTATCCATATGCATTGGCCACCAATTTGGATCCAGATTCATGAGCCCTCACATCCTAGATACTCTTGAAATAGATGGCTGGGTGGCGGTCTTTCAAACCATTTTTTCATGTTCCAACATGGAAGCAACATTCCTGTGCCATTTTGAGTCTGTTAATTGATATGTTTTAGAGTTGGATATTTTCAGCAATGCTCTGGACAGGCCATCGCTTGTTACTGATTTCCTGCTATGGTTGTATCAATTCTTTAATTTAACCTTCTGCTGTGTGGAAGATGTCATTACCAATTTAAATCCCTATTTCGCAGGTAAGACTTCAACCAGGTTCTGATAATGATCCAAAGCCTATGTTGACTGACTGTGTTCTTCAGCTTTTGCCAAGCCCAAAGATTGTTTTTGTGAGAAGAAACCTATGAAGAAGAAAAAAAGAGACTTATGTTTTAGCTGCATGACTTGGTCCCTTTTTACTGGCTGCAATAGCCAGGATATGGATGTGGAAAAAAAATTTCTCAATTTCACCTATTTTTATTGGAGAAAGAGAGATTTTCACGCATGGTCGTGGATTGTACCCATGTTTTTCCTCCATGTTTTTAAGGTCTCCAAGCGCCGCCGGCCTTTAGCAAATGTTCCTCCATGTTTTCGAGGCCTTGCTACACTTGGGAGCTGTTATTTTGGTGGAGCTGTTGGCATTTTCTTCCCTCTTTATTTTTTGTTTTTGTTTTTTTTCTCCTAGATGGAGTTTAAAATGTAATATGCTGTTTTCAGAATGTTACAGGCCACGACGGATGATCCTGTTGTTTTGTTACAACTCAAAAATAAGAAATTGACTATTGTTTATGTTCTGTAGCTATTGCAACGGTTGGAACGCTCAGACGTCTCTGCAGGAATGTGCTTGCAATGTGTAGGAATTGTAGTAACTGCAATCTGAAGATGAATCCATGTTATGATTGTTTGTAATAGAAGCTTATATTTAAAGATTGATTTACTGCAAATCATATAGGGTGTGTTTGTTCGGGGAAAAAAAATGTCAATCAAAACTTTTTGATCCAAAACTTTTTATTTTCCATAACTGTTTTATTTTTTAATTATTTTTTTTACATTTTCCTGTACAAATTAATATACTTTTCAATTATTTTTATGTAACTACCTATATAATTAACTTATATATTTTAATTTTATTTTCTTTACTCATCGTCATTATCCTTAATGTATTACATCATTTTTTATTAATTTGATAATTTTTATCTCAAAAATTGCTCATCAAAAGGTTTATCCCCAACCAAATCCACCCATGGTGTTTGAAATGGGAGATAGATTTGCGAATTCCAGGCATGATCATTCACACAACTGACGACATCAAGGCATCATTCTGCCATGTTCTTATGTCGGTTTTTCGATTTCGGGGATTGTAAGATTGGAGGCTCTCCAAAATGGGATGTGCTAGGCTTGCGCACTGTGTAGCAATTCAAGATTTTTGACTATGTTGTTGTTGTCGTTTTCAATCCCTACTCTCATTACTAAAATATCAACGACTTTATGCCTGTTTCTAGAATATTAATTCGATTTAAGAAATATCTTTGGATGTGCTTGGGATTAACGCATAATGTTGATATGTGGGGGATATCTGACATATATAATTTAAATTTTTTTCAGAAATATTATTTGTTAATTTTAAATCTAATAAAATTTAATTATTTGTTAAGCATATGCTAATTCACTCACTTTCACAAAATTTTAAATTAGTTAAAATTTAATGTAATAAAACAACATTATTTTTCATTTTTGACAAATAATTATTATTTACTTTTATAAATCAAAGTTATAATATTCTTTAAAGACGTACTATTTTGATTTATTAATTTTAATAATATGTTATATTATTTACAATATAAATTAGTTTAATCCAACTACAAATATGAAATTCAGCCCGCAACCATGCTTAAAACTAGGGGTTGGAATTGGGTTAACTCACTTCTTAACTAGATCTGTTTTTGACAAGATAAAATCAACATTTTTTAAAATTTAGTATAAGAATGTGTTTAGAGATTTTGAACTGAATTATGTCTCGACATGAAGATTTTCGATTTGCTTAGCATATATTTCTTTATTACAAATTATAAGCATATTTTTAAAATCCTTATCCTCATTTTTTTCAAAATTTTCACATTATTTATTATTAATTATATTAAAAAATAAAAATTAATAATTTGCATATATGCATACAACTTTTTATGTAGAATTGTAGTTTTTTTTATCCTTTTCAAAATTCTCGCGAAAAATTATTATTTTAT
>JAXCLR010000063.1:36521803-36545974 GCA_035584095.1 Annona squamosa | reverse complement strand
GCATAAAATTGGAGACAAAGGCCTTAAGAAGCACATACTTCGAGAGGGTGATTCTTGGCACACCCCATTCCCTGGTGACCATGTTCAAGGCATGCAATTCTCTTTTTTCTCACCTTTTTTTCTTTTTCTTTTTTTATAAAGAAAGTGTGTATTTGGCTGTCTTTTCTGTATCTACATCTCCTGGAGGCTTATATTTCCTAGTCCTTTCAGTTCACTACAGCGGTCAAGTTGATGGCGGAGGAGATCTTGATTCAACACATCAAAATGCACCTTTCACATTCAAATTGGGCAGTGGTGAGTTGCAACATCTGGGCTGTTTAGTCATTGATTGAATTTATGGTTCTGTGATGGTTTACACTATGATTTTTCTACTCTTAATTTGAACTTCTGTCAATTTTCTTTCTTAAGCTTTCTAAACAGAGGAAATAATATAAGAAAAGGAAGAAATGCCCATAAATATGTTTTCCAGTCTAAACTGTATAATATCTCTGAAGGTGTTTACATGTCTGGATAAAGCTGCCACTTTGTCCTTTTATTCTTTCATTTCTAAAGAAAAGCGGAAAAGATTTTTGCATTTGGGTTTCCACATGCTTAGTTCATAGTCATTGTGTCAAAAAATATGCATGGTATGCACTTGTTCATGTTCCTCGAGTTTCAGAGAAGCTCTGAAACTGGTACCTGGGGACAGCTTTTGCTTACTTCCAACTTCTTTAAATGCCATTTTTCAGATGGCCTTAGTCATTCCATTTCCTCACCTTGAAAGATTACTGAGTGGATGGTCATCATAGTCTTCTTCTTAATTACTTAAATAAACTTTACATGGTCCAAGTCCTGCCCAAACCATCTTTTAGCTAGGAAAATTGATCTGGTACTTGTAGTTCGAGAGAGAGAATTGTTGTGTTGCTGAATTTTTATAGTGTGACATGATAGGAATATGCCTTTCTATCGCAGGATAGACTTAGGACAAATTATAACTATCCCCACAATTTTCTCATTTGTTGAGGAACATGGTATATAGATGTATATTTTCTTCAACTTGATTTCCCATCTGTCTTCTGCAAACAATTGAATTTCAGGTGATGTAATCAAGGGAATGGATGATGGTATTGCAACCATGAGAAAGGGAGAAAGAGCAATCCTCAGGATTCCTCCAAATTTAGCTTATGGGGAGGCTGGTTCACCTCCACTGATCCCTCCTAATGCAACACTTGTTTTTGATGTGGAATTATTGTCCTGGAACATTGTTAGAGATCTCTCTGGAGATGGAGGGATCTTAAAGAAGATTATAAGGGAGGGTGAGGGTTGGGCCAATCCCAGAGATGCAGATGAAGTTTTAGGTAAGCCTCATGCTTCATATCTGTCCATGATTTTCAGATTTTAGTATTCATTCAAATGGATGGAACCTCCTTGGATGACTTGCTGAACCATTTATGTTGAAGAGGTCTTGTTGAAGAAGAATATGGTATTTCTTCTTCCAAATTCAGCTAATTGGTCTTGCTATGGTCTGCAAATTTTCAGTGAAATATGAAGCAAGGCTGGATGATGGATCAATCCTTTCGAAGTCAGATGAAGGTGTAGAGTTCTATGTCATTGATGGTAAGAAGATTCGGTAAACTTCCTCACAGTGGTAAATTGCTTTGTCCTATTAGTTTCCTGTGACAGCTATTACTAGCTTTTGATTATGGGATTTCTTTGTGTCCTTCAATATTTTGTCTTTGACTTTTTCTGTTTTTGGGCAGGCTTTTTATGCCCTGCCATCAGCAGAGCTGTTAAAACAATGAGGAAGGGAGAGAAGGCAGAATTATTGGTGAAATTCTCATGTAAGTTAGATATTAACTGTATCAAAAATGTCACCACTTGGATGACCAAATAGCTGACATGAGTGTGGATTGGATCTTAGGTTAGGGAGGGCCTAGGATTCGAAGTTGGGTAGAGGCAGTATCTTTGTTACCTCTCCCTTGGAGTACACCTTTGTGAGTACCTAATCATCCAAGGTGGGTGGCCTTGTAAGGGAAAGAGAAAAAAAAAAAAAACAGTATCAAAAACAGTCAGACCTGAATCCCTTAAGTTTTTGCTCTTATGAATTCCATACAAAGGAGTTGATACCCCATTTTTCCCCCATCTTGGGCCATCCATGCTTCGATGCACAAACTGAAACTTCTCACACAGTACTAGATGAATTTGCAGTACTTCCGCATTTATAAATGCAAACAACTAAGAGTATGAATCCTATGCACTAGAGGGCACTTAGGCTCAGTGCACCTAAGTACATTTAACCTTTTTTGAAATTTTTTTTACACAACTATTAATCTAAGTGTGTTTAACATGCATACCAATTTTTATCATTTTTGGAGATTTGTAAATAGTTTTTGGATTTTTAAAATCAGTGGCATTTTTTAAAAAATTCAAAAAAAGAAAAAATGGGTATTTGCATCTAGGTGCACCGCGCCAAAGTGCACTCGGGTGCATAGGATTGGGTTCCAACAACTAACGTCTGGAATTTTTACCATTTATAGCCCTGATAGTGAAATCAGTGTTCGATATTTTGTGACTCGTTCAATTCCATGGGTTTAGAACTAGATAAATCATTCTAGTGCTTCTAATTGTTGGATTGTCTTCTTTTGTGAATTTTTCATGTTGAAAATGATTGTGCAGATGGTGATGTACAAAACGGCAACAGAATTCATAGAAGTGGAATCCCATTGCATTCAAATTTAATTATAGACATTGAGCTGGTTTCATGGAAGAATGTTGTCAATGTTACTGGGGATAACAAAGTGGTCAAAAAAATAATTAAAGAAGGGAACGGTTATGATTGTCCAAGTGAAGGATCTGAGGTGAAAGGTATGATTTCAATCCTTCAAATGCTTCATATTTATGTTAGGCTCTTGGCTCTTTTAAAGGTTTGTGCTTACATCATTTAGCAGTTGTTTCACTGTACTATAAGGTAAAAAAAAAACAAGCTTGTATAAACAAACCAAAATTAAATAATTACTGTGTTCATCTCTGGATGTGTAATCTGAAGCACTATTGCATTGTTGTTGGATTCCAAAGCATAGAAACTTCAAATTTCTTCGTTGTATGCATAAATTGCAAATGATTTGCCATTGTTTTGATTTATGCATTCACAATATACCTGCAGTCCATCTCAATCATATTCCTTATCAACTAATGAAATTGTATCTCCTGACTCATTATTTGTCTTTTCAGTGATATACACTGGAAAACTTCAAGATGGAACAATTTTTGAGAGTGAAGGGACATATGAAGTGCCTCATGAGTTCATGTGCTTTGAAGGTACTATGACAAACGATTTATAAACTACTGTAATTTCACTTCCTAGCAGTATCGTCACATCCTTGGCTCAAATATTTAGATCACTTACTGATTCAAATGTTGCAGGGGTTTGAGCTCAGATCCCTCACTTTAGTTTAATGGAATTTGGCAACATTGTTAGTGGACAGCTATATCATATTCAAGATGTGCATCATAAATCTATGCAATTTGGAAAACGCAATGTTTCTCTAACAATTGGATGTTATTCATAATCTTCTTGAATACATTAAATTTTATCTGTATTCATCCTTTGTTGATTCCATTTGGATGATTCAATCAACTTGCAGTCTGATATATGCTCTGTCAATGATGGGTCACATTTTTTTAAAAAAAAAAAAAAATCTGGATATCGACATTTATCATGGAAAAATACATGCAAAGACTGATAAGCTTTGAACTTTCTCACATATTCAGCTATATTCACTCTGAAAACATATTTTTTGAATTTTTTTTCCCCTTAACAGAGCAAGTTCTTGAAGGCTTAGAAAGGGCAGTAATGACAATGAGAAAAGGAGAGGTAGCTTTTGTGACCATAAGCTCTGATTATGGTTTGGGCCATGAAGAATGCCAAAGAGACTTGGTCATTGTTCCACCAAATTCGACCCTTCTTTATGAAGTAGAACTACTCAGCTTCACCAAGGTTTTATTCTCACAAACATGGCCTATTGGTGTACCTTCTAGCCTTTCTTTCTTGTAAATGTGAGGTCATTCGATGACTGGAAATCTCTCTCTCTCTCTCTCTCAAAGTCTTAGGGTTCTGATCATGTTCATGACTGACCCACCTGAAACTGGCCCACATCTCTCACATACTTAGTTGATTAGTGTTTTAAGGTTCTTATTTTTTAATGTGTGGATATTTCTGTACATCTAGGATAAGCCATTTTGGAAGATGGACACAGTGGAGAAAATTGATGCTTGCCAGAGAAAGAAAGATGATGGGAACGAGTTCTTTAAGAAAGGGAAATTTTGGCATGCCTCCAAGAAATATGAGAAGGTAAGTTTCTTATTATAGAAGGTAAGTTTCATACTATGTCGAACAAAAGGAGGAAAAAAACAGTTCAATGTTTTATTTGGTGAAATATTTGAAAAGGGCAGCAGTGCAAAGTCTTTTGCCTGCATTTGCATGAAACATTGGAACTCGTATCAAAATACAATACTCTGACCAATATAGTCTATACGACCAAATTCTTGTTACTGCCCTCAGCAATCATGTTGAAGGACTATCGTCCATATAGTACTTCCATTGCCAGCAAGTAATGCAGAAACTGAAAACGTCTGCATTCATCATGTCCAGGCTGCTAAGTATGTTGAATATGATCACTCATTCAATGATGAGGAAAAGATTCAAGCAACAGCTTTGAAGATATCTTGCAATTTGAACAATGCAGCTTGCAAACTTAAGCTTGGGGAGTATTCTGAAGCTGCAAGATTCTGTACAAAGGTTCTTTTAATTTTTTTCCCCTCGTCTCATTGCCAGTATATTATCATAGAAATTCAAAAATAAAAAATAAAAAAGAAGCTAACCTGGTCATCATGTGAGATATTTAAGCCTTGCATCTTGTTCATGAAGTTTGTACTTGACTGGCTAAAATTCTGGTCGGTTCACTTATCAACAAGGGATCCAAGTTCAAATTTCGTGCACGTCTGGCCTAACAAGACAACCTGTCTGTAATTTTTGGCTTGGACCTCCCGCAGCTTGGCTTTCCTTTGTACTCATTAGATTATGTTGACTAAGGTATCAGGTATGGGAAAAATGGGTTAAACAGGTACCCACTTATAAATCTGATTTATAAAGCAGGTTGAACTCACTTCAATTTTTCTAACCCAAGGTTTTTGATTTACAAAAATCCTGACCCCAAGCCAAGCTGCATCCCTAACTTCAACTATAGTTGAGTTATTAAGTGAGAACTGAGAATAACCTTCCCAAACATACACTGCTCATGTGGGATCCTTTTTTTTTTTTTTTTCCCGTAAACATGTAAAGTTAGTTATGCTTAACCTATAAACCAAGTTTTACTAATTTTAGATGTTTTTAAGTATTTTTTTTATTTTTAAACATAGTGGTGGAATTCTCATAATTTTCAGAGTAAAATTGTTAAACATCCAGTCCCAAGCGGCCAGATCACGCCTCATACTTAAGGGCCTCAATTTCTAAGAATCATGTGGTACCTCTAAGCCTGGAATTCTCTAATGTCCTTCCTCCCATGGTTCTTTCTCATCTCTCACCAATTTTGTCTACGTAAGATTTTGGATTTCAAAACAACATAATTTCCTCTCCTTGCTAAAAGATGTCCCAATAGCTTTCGCAAATGACAATTTTGCAATTCTTCAAACTTGAGTGGGCCAACATGAAACATTAAAAACTGAACGGCCATTAGTGTTGCATAAAACAACATTTGAGACTGATTATTGGCCATTTAAGTGGAGCTTTATCAATTGTTTCTTGGCAGGTGCTAGATCTTGACCCACATAATGTTAAGGCTCTGTACAGAAGATGCCAGTCTCACATGAAGACATCAGATCTTGAAAAGGCTGAAGCCGATATTAGGAAAATTCTGTCACTTGACCCAAATAACAGGCTAGTATTTTCTGATTCCACTCTTTCATCAGAAGAAAATCAAAATGCAAGCCTTGTTTTCATGGCATTAGAGAAAATTTCAGATTTAGCACTATCCATGTGTTGGCTCAAACTTAAACAGGTAGCAGTTAATTCAACCATAATCTCAACTTGTTTTGGGCTGATGACTAATTGAGATGCAACTCATATTTGGACAAGCAGAGATGCAAAGATGGAGTACAAGAAGCTGAAAGAAAGGCAAAGGGAGTACGATAGAAATCAATCCAAGTTCTTTGGTGCCATGATTTCAAGGATGGGCCAGCTTCAGATTTAGAGCCAATCAAACAACAAATTTCAACACCAATCATCCATTTCTTGACAGCAGACTTGGTTTTTTTTTTTTTTTTTTAATTTACAATAGTTTTTTTGATTAAATCTCAATGAATTATATAACATTTGCTAATGTTGAAAATTATATGTTTTATATATTCACTTTCCAATGTCAGCAATTATATTTTCATTGTCAAATGATTTTTACTTTTTAGAACATTCCAACCAAAGCGATTTTTAAAATTATGATTACGTACATGTTGATGAATATTATTGGTTTTCACTTTATACAAATATTATTTCAAATTAAAAAATCAACCCGTTGCATATGATTATTACCGTACACTGAGTGCACTCAGGTGCATTTAGCCTCAGTGCACTCGGGTGCTTTAACTCATTCCAAGATTATTGGGACCACGATGGTATATCTTGACTAGAATCGTAATTCTCATTATGTGGCCTTCTGATGGATAATCGACTAGGGATAATCTGTAACCCTTATTCCTTATCCTGATCATACGCAAGCCGTCCTATTGATATAGGAAGGCAAATGAATCAACAGATAAGATCATGTAGGGATGAGTACTTAAAAGTGGAGAAAAGAAAAAAAAATAAAAAATTTTTGGTATATTATTTTTTTAAAATTTGCAACGTTATACTATAAGCTTGGAATAATTAAAGGGTAAATAAGAAAAGATTTCATGTAAACAATTCTTTAATTTATTAAATCTCAAGTTTTATTTATATTTTTTGATGAACAGCTTTATATTATTTTTAAGTACGGAGAAACATAATTTGTGCAGGATAAAGAATCTCATTTAAAATTATTTAAAATGATTAAATCTTGATTCGGGTGTTGGTTAGGATTATTTTAAAATTATTTCAATTTTTTATGATTACTGAATTGCTTTGAGATAGAATTATGTAAAAGGGGTTCCACTTAATGTACAAGTTTACGCCAAAAGTACCAAAGATTTTTATGTAACATCCTTTGTATTAGCCCCACTTTGATGATGATCATGTGAAATCAACTTTGGTAATTGTATTTGGAATAATTTGTTTGGCTGAGAAATCAAATTTCGTCCAAATTAAAAATGTGCATGATGCTTTGTGAAAAATATGTAAAATGAATGTAATAAACTTGTTGGATTTATATATTAATTTTGAAACTGTATTTTCAACGTATAAACTATTCACAGTACTATTTTTAAGTGAATAACTGATTTTATAAAATTTTATTATATTCTAATACATGTGTAAATAAAGCTAAGTTTTTTTATAATTTATATATGAATATATATTTTTAAGCAAATACAGGGCACTCAGAACTTGGATTCAGATTACTTTTGATTTCATGATAAAAAAAAATGATGTTCAACAATATAAATGATTGATTTTGATTCTATGATCAACGTAGCCCCATCATGGGTTATATGAGAAAAATCATTGTCAACAGGTCACACTTTGGTTGGACGTGTTTTTGATTAGTATTTTATACATCACGACATCTAATAGTACACTCAAACACATTCAAAACTCTTACATAATGAAGTAAATTTTTTTATAATACCCTTACACTAGGGAGAAAAACTTCAAATACTCCCAGGTGAGAGGGAAATGGTAAAAGTTCTCTTTCATCACTAGAAAAAGGAAGAGTTTCGAACACTAGTTAGGGCATCCTAAGCTTGAGGTATTACAATTTAAAATAACTTAAGATCAATACGAAATTATTTATCTTCTCCAAACAAATTCAAATAATTTCAAAGTAATTTCAATTACCAATTTGTTCTAGATTTCAAAAATAATTCTAAATTATTCAAATGAATTTAAATCAGGACATTTTGGAGCTTTGGGCTCTGGTAATCAGTATCAATTATAACTCATAATCTCACAAGGCACTATATATTATGACATAAAAGCACCTTCAACGATTTATGATGTGTTTGGGAAGTGATAAATTTTTTTATATAAATTTTTAAAATAAGAGAAAATAATATAATATGATATAATTAATGATGTAAAGTAAAGAAAATAAAATTAAAATAGATAGATTAGATGTATGAGTAAGTATGTAGAAATAATTGAAGTAAGGTAGTTGTATATGAAAAAAGGAAGAAATAACTAAAAAAATATTGTAATTATGGATAGTCAAAAGTTTTTAATGTTAGCAAACACACCCTTAATTTTGAATTTATTTTTAGTAAATTTTAAATTAATGGGGATAAAAGATAAAATTCTAAAATTGGAGGCAGCAACTAGAAAAAGGAGAAGAAAGTAGTGACCATGAGAATTGAGAAATAAGGTACCCTTGTGATTAAGGGTGTAACTGGGTTAGGCACATTTGGTTTGGAGTTGCACCTAGTCTTATTTTATTTCAAAAAACTGGTTAGATGTATCATACCTTTTTTTAAAGGTTGATTTAGTTTTGATTTTGATTCCAAATTAATTTTTTACATTAATCTTCATATTATATTTGAAAATCATAATTTTAATATAAATTTTACTTAAAAACTTATAATCAATCTAACAATAATATATTTTAAAATACATTTATTAGATATACTAAATAATATATAAATTTAAAAACTTTCTATTTTTTAAAAAATATGTTACTAATACGGGATATTAGCCATGGGTTTAGGTAGAGTAAGTTATAAATAAAAAATATCTAACATAATTAGGACAGTATAAGTTCTAAGGTTCTGATATGTAGAACCAGCCTAATCTATTAATATATGTTTAATATTTTTTTATGAAGTATATTTTCTCTTTCAAGATATAGAATCTAGTGTCTAATCTAGCTTTATTTACTTTATAATTAATATCATTTTAAAAATAAGTTTATTTCTATTTCTATTTCATTCATTTTAGGGTGTGTTTGGGAATGAATAAAATTTTTTATGAAAAGTTTTAGAAAGTAAAAGTTGTCGAATTATGTGATATGTTAAGAGTAATGATGATGAGTAAAAAGGATAAAGTTAAAATAGATAAACTAATTTTATAAGTACTTGTATAGAAATGATTGAAAAATAGGATTGTTATATTAAAAAATATGAAAATATAATAATTATGAAGAATGAAAAATTTTAGATTAAAAAACTTTAACTTAACCTTGGATACACATTATCAAACATACCCTTGATTTCAGCCACTTTACTACACCAGTGATCAAAGAGGGCTGTAATCGTATAAACCCGAGTGCATTGAGCCTCAATATACTCGGGTGTGCTACACTTATTTTTTTAATTTTTTTAAATTTTTTTAAAGATGTTAATCTAGGTGTATTTAACACATGTATTAATTTTTATAATTTTTGGAGACTTTTAAATTTTTTTTAGATTTTTAAAAATCAATAAAATTACTAAAAATACCACTGATTTTTAAAAATCTAAAAAAAATATCTAAAAATATCCAAAATTGGTAAAAATTAATACATATGTTCAATACGCTTATGTTAACCATTGGATAAAAAAATGGTTGCACTTAGATGTGTACGGTCGTGACTCACGAGATGGCGGATTTCCTAGCGCGAGATTGCTTATGGCTTCACGAGTGTGCAGATAACAAACCTAGTTAAATTCGTGAGAAATTGAAATCTCCGCTAAATTCGTGAACCGGCAAAACGTAAGCAGCGAGTTATAAGACGACACGCGCCCATACTTTCAAGCGCCAGATATGCAGACGGGGAACTCCCCAAAATTCCACTTAGCTGTGTTTGGAAAGTAAAGAAATTGCTGGATGAAAAATTTGTAGCTTAAAAGTTTTTTAATGAAAAGAGAATAATGTGATATGACAAAGATAACGATGAGTAGTAAAGAGAATAAAATTAAAATAAATATTTTCTTCGTACAGATAATTATGTAGAAATAATTAAAAGGTACCATAATTATATAGGATCTATGGGAAAAAATTAAAAATAAGATAGTTATGAAAATAAAAAATTTTAAATTATAATGTTTTGGTTTGAAAAGTTTTTTGGTTTAGTACATACCTTTTTAGTTTGAAATATTTTTGGCGTTAATAAACACCCCCTTGAAATAAGAATCATCGTCTAATAATCTAAAACTTTTCGCTCTTTATAATTATCCTATTTAATTTTTTTACTTCTTCCTATGTAATTATTATACTCTTCAATCATTACTACACAATTGCCTATAAAACTAACAATCTATTTTAATTTTATTCTCTTTATTTATCATCATTATCCTGTTATATCATATCATATCATTTTCTTCAATTTAAAAAAATTTTAAATAAAATTTTTTATTACTTCTCAAACACACTCTAAAACTTTAAATCTAAAACTTTTCACTATTCCTTCAAAAATAATTTTTCACTTTCTACAACTATTCTATTTTAATTATTTTTTCATTTCTTTCTATACATCTAACCCACTTTTCAATCATTTTACACAACTATCTGCATATCTAGTTTATCTATTTTATTTTATTTTTTACTTTTCATCATTATCCTTATTATATTATTTTCTCTTATTTCAAAAACTTTTACACAAACAATTTTTCATTAAAAATTTTGTTAATTTCCAAACTTGATTGTTTTCACTTTCTCGACAAAATATAGCATGACGCCACAGGGGCATTGCCCCAATGGTACATGCCATGGCCAATAATAGCTTAAAGCTTTAGTTTGAAACCCGCTTGGTGCAAGATAAAGGAGGTGTTTGACAATCACAAAAACTTTTCACCTAAAACTTTGTAATCTAACACTTTTCAATCTCTACAACTTTTTCATTTTTTAATTATTTTTTTACATCTTCCAATACAAACCATCTTACTTTTCAATTATTTCTACACAATTATCTATACAACTAACTTATCTATTTTAACTTTATCTTCTTTACTCTTCATCATTACTCTTATAATATCACATCATTTGACAACTTTTATTTTTCAAAACTTTTCATCAAAGATTTTATTCTTTCCCAAACACACCCAAAATTCTCTCACCTAAAATTTCCCCTCGATACCGTGGGGTTTTACATTGCAAAAGAGTTATTCTATTGTATGAGGATTGTGAAGGATTCCTCTGCCGTGTGAAAATTATGGAAGTATTTAATTATAATATAGGATATCATAGAGTGTATTTAAAAAAAAAAAAACCAAAACATAGCATGGCAATGCTACCTGGTGACCCGTGTAGTAAGTGGATCTTTATCGCATGCGCCCGAGAGCATGCAGTGCTCATACGCCTTTTTTTAATTTTTTTTTCAAATTTTTTTTGCAATATTGTTAATCTATATGTATTTAATATATATATAAATTTTAACCATTTTTGGAGTATTTTAAATATTTATTTTTTATTTTTGAAAATCAGTGGCATTTTAGGTAATTTAAAATTACCTAAAAAAATTATATATATATATATTAAATACATATAAATTAATAATATTATAAAAAAATTTTAAAAATAAAAGTAAATAGGTGTTCGCGCCGGGAGCATGGTGCTGCATATGCGATAAGGATCCGTAGTAAGTAGGCGTTTCCTCGAGGCGCTTGAAAATTGTGCCTGTCGACCTCAAATGTAGCAAAGAAAGAACGGATCTTTCTACGTAGACCCGAGATTCTGCGGCGAAACTCCAGCCAAGCACTGGTCGAAAAACAGTAGTAGGATGAGAAATTTGGAAATTTGAAACTTTTACGTCGGCGTTTTTCTCCACATTCGGAGCTTTTGCTGGATTTTCTTTTTTTTTTTTTAAAAGTCAATATTTGAGTAGATGGATTGTTTGGATTCCGAGGTTTTGACGGGCGGCATCTGAAGCCATGAGGAAGAAGCTCGATACCCGCTTCCCTGCGGTACGTCTTTTAAACTCTGTATGTTATATGACTTATCAGTCTCGTTGATTTCACATGAATTGATTAATTGATGTTTCGTTGTTTGGTGTGTTTCTTTTGATTTCAGTGAACGAAATCATATTTTGTCCGACGGAGAGATTGTGGGAGTTGTTTTGTGTGGTTTCGTTGCGATTCTGTAGCAGTAGTTCGTAGTTTTTGGTGGATTGAGATAATGGGGTTTGCTTGGTTTGGTTTTCAGCATTAGGGTTTTGTGGGGTTTTTGGGGATTAGGGTTTTTGAGTATGGGCCCATGTTTTCCCCTGGGCTCATGTTTCTTGTTTTCTGTTCATCTGTTCATCTTGATGCCAAGCGTTTTGCTTTGTATACTTTGTGTTGTGTGATTATAATTTTTCAGAAGCAAACCTATTCCTCAATTTGGATTTGCTTGTCTTAAAATTGCCAATGTCGATGCTAGCTATTTTATTAATGGAAAAGAAATGAAGTAAAATAAGAAAATCATTTTTAATTATCCATTACAAAACCCCCAGCATTTGTTTTTGCTGCCATTCCAAATGCCTAGTTTAGAACCAATTCATTGAAATGTTCTGGGCTATAATACCCTTTGCGCTAAATTAGGTGAATTTTCACCCTGATGCTTGCAGACCATCTCTCTGCTGAACTGTTAGAAGGTGATGTAAATCATCTTGTCAATGCTTAAGAGTCATTTGGGAAAGTTAAGCGTAGGGCCTGTTTGGCCGTGTGGTGGAAGAGACAAACAGCACTTTCATGCATGCATTATTTTGTTTAGGAAGAAAAAAAGGAATTCCTTTCCTAAAATTAAGTTGAGGCAGGATACAAGGGGCTTGAATGGGATGAGAATGTAATGATGTGTATTGAGAATGAGAAAAATTGTATTGCAAAATGAAAAAAACCGTCTTGAGACTAGGAAATCTCATACCATACACATACCATTCAAGATACTGGGAACCTCTGGGGAGCTGCTGTAATGAGCTGCATGATGGCTAAAGTTTTATTCATAGATGATTGGCTAAACAGGTCCATGGGAGTGTGTTTGTGCGTTTTCTTCATTGATTCCTTGAGGGGAATTGGAAAGAAAAGAGAGGGAAATGAAATTTCCAATAGGATATGGAAGCTTCTTCAAAAAGTTTCTTTTCTTAGAAGTGCATTCTTTTTGCACCTTTAAACATTGCTGGCATAAAGTTTAGGAGTTGTGTGCCTCATGCCTAGGGGTAAAGATAAAGACAACATACTTTAGGTGTGCCCTGCCTTGATGAGACTCACCTTTGTATCATTCAGGTACTACTTGGTGCACACACACACAAAAGCTATTTTTTTCATAGTGATTCAATAGTAGCTAACAGGGTTGCACACCCCACACCTCCAAAAAACTCTTCTCAAGGCCGTTTAGGTCATTGTCAGTAGATCTCCTTTCCATGTGTAGTATTATTCCTTTGGTTTTGGGTAAGAATGTGAGTGGCTGGGTTAATCCAATCCTAATCCTATTTGGAAAACTCTTTGCCGAGCCCTATCTATTATACCAGGTTAGGCCAAGGTCTACTTTCCCTTAACATTATTTTTTGAAAAAGAGTCAAATTCAGGTTGGTCTGAGGTTAATGATTCAAGTTTAAAATGCAGATCAAGCTCAAAATATTTAATATCTTTTACACTTATTGCAATCTAAAGCCATATACATGTTGAGTTAAAAGTTCATTACTAAAATATTTTCCTAATAAATGAAATTAAGGCTTCATTTGTATATGATAACAAAAGCATACTTCATTAAAAAGAAATTTTCAACTTAAAACATGGATTACTTTGCTCTGTTGCATCGGTACTTGAGTCTACCTTATATAAAAATAACATTAATATTAAAATTTGAGCTAAAGGGTTAAACAACTTAAGGGTTTCTTATTTTAATGTCCAATTGGGTTGGAGTATCCTATGACTAGACTTCAACCCAACCTGATTAAACTGGGTCAGGCAAGTAGTTTGGCTAATCTAGTGTGGGTCGGATTGGAAAACCAGATTGATTTCATAAATTGGGTTAATGCGGTTGACCATGTCCTTTTCTAAGCTGCACGAATTGCATGTATTCCCCTTTGATCATTCTATTATCATTTTGGCTTAGTGCATATCATACCAACTATTCACCCGCACACCGCTATACATTGTGCACCTCATCTTCTCAAAGCATCCATGCTAAATCACTATCACATGTAGCTTTATTTCTTTCAGGAGTTTTAGATTGTCTTTTGTGTCCTTTGCTAAATTTCACACTATGCATCAATGCAGCTCATTAAACTTTCTAAAAAGTAATATATCTTCAATTCAACAATTTTAAATGTTGATATTCATGTCACTGTTTGGATGACCAAGTGATTAATGTGAGTAGTTAATGGTGTGTAGGGTGGGAGGTTTAGGGTTTGAAGTTAGGTAGACGCATTTGCCTTGTTACCCTTCTCTTGGAGTCGTCCTCCTTCAATTGTCGAGCCATCCAGGGTAGGTGATATGATAAAAATATATATATTGGCCTTCGTCAATTCAATCACTTTAAATCTTGATCTTATAAAAGAATTATGAATACTAAAAACACAAGATAGATTATGTTATGATCACAATATTCATCTTCTTGTTTCCATAAGATATTGAACTTTGGAAAAGATATTAATTTCTTCAAACTTGACCTAAATTCTAAATTCGAATTACTAAATAGATTTCAACTTGAACTTGACTTGATTTCTAAACAACATAGTGTTAATGTTGGGTTGATCTTAGCCTAACCTAGCATAATATGTAGTGTTAGGTAAATGATTTCCCCTTAAGTTAGGGTTGTGTTAATCTCAACCTACTATCCAACCTAATTTGCACCCTATTTTTGTTTCCAAAAGTAGAGTTGGGTGAGGAGTTTTTCCAGTATGGTTAGTTGGGTTGACCTTGACCTAGTATTTAATTCGATTTGTACTCTTATTTTGTCACTAGAAATAAGGTCGGCTTGAGTCTGTCTGGGTTGAAAATAGTTGACCCACCCTCATTCTATTTTTGAGAAAACGGGTCATGATTTTCAATTCACCCCAGTCTCAGGTCATCCATACTCAACCTTATCTACAATTGGTTGGGATGCAGGTCAATCTGATGGCTAAGGTTACCCATAAAATCCCAACCTTAAGTTTTATTAGTTGTTGGCATGGATGTGTTGATAGGAACATGGATTTTAGATCCTCTTTGAGCAGTCTAGTCTTGATTATTTTGGCCTTCAAGAGACCAATAGTAACAACAGTATAAAAAAGAAAGCACCTGGCGGTTGTGTCCCAAGATGCCTATCCAGTGCTTTAGGCTTCATTTGGGGTTGCATTGCCTGCATGACTTTTGCTTTTGATAAATTGAAGAAACATTTTTTATGGTGGCGATATTTTTGTTGCTTCCTTAGTATGTGCTCCTTGGTTATAACTTTCCGTAGAAAATAAGGAGAAGGGGTGCTTAATGCTCAACCACATCCAAATACCTATTTAAATTTATTGTGGCAAGGTAGGGATAAGTGTGCAAGGGCTGTTGAAAAGCAATGTCAAACGGACCTTGGGGCCCATTTGGCTCCTCCTTTCCAGGGCGCTTATGCATTTTTTCACTTTGCCCCACAATAAATTTAATTTGGTGTTTGTGTGGGCAGTGCAGTAACAAGCGCCTTTTCCTATGTTTGAGGAAAAATTAAGGCCCAAAAGAATGTCCCATGAAAATGCTAAAATCTCACTTCCATGAAAAACATTCATATAGCTTGTCTTTTGCAGAAGTTGGTGATAAAACACAACCCTGAATGGGCCCTTAGTCAAAGACTTAGGGCCTTGTAGGTCATTGTGAGGGGCTTTGCCTTACTTATGCAATGCCAATATATTCTCTTCTTTGTTTTTGGCCTAGGTACTTAAAACTCTTAGTCTTAAGATTTTAGGTAAAATCCATCTCATGCCTCATAACATTTGCCCCTAATTTCTTATGTACTCACAATGATTCATAAATTCTTCCTATACTCGTAACATTTTACCCAAAACCTCTCATTCCCCATGATGTTAATATAGCCATTATCTACCATATTGAAAAGACTTGCCTATTCAGAATTTCCTATTTGAGACAATTCAATCATATTATGACTTAATTGCTGTTAGTAAATCATCTATATACGACATTAAATGATTCAAGAGTCATATTAAGGTCGAATTATTCCAATTAGGAAAATTTAGAGGGGCAAAATTATCTTTTCAATAGAATAATTGTTGTATTAATAGCATGAGTGTAATAGGAATTTAAGATGAAATGTCATGAGTATAAAAGAAATTTGTGAAACATTGTTGATATATTAGGAATTAAGTGCAAATGTTGTGGGTATAGAAGGAATTCTCTTAAGGTTTTATTGATTGTTGTGAGTTACCAATTGAGCCATGTTCAAAGTGGTGTGGGCTCCATTGATGGATTGGTAAGAATGTGGGTAACTCCAAGTAACCTGATCTCCACCATATTGGCCTTCAAGGTACTAGTGTTGGTAGTGCTGACCTTAAAACCATGCGAAAGTTTAGCTGCGGTTTTCCTTGGACACACACTTTGATGCTTAATTCAGAGATGATAAGGGTTAACGAAGAAGAAAAGAAATAGAAAGGCAACGGATGAGATTGGGTTCCGGATTATGAGGTGTGGTAATGCTTTTCCCCATCCCTTTCACCTAATTATCTTTTTGTAGCATCAGAGTGCTGACTCCCATTAGAGTGCATAGGTTTACAGTGTTGTGAGTTTGCTCCAAATGTTTCTTGTTTGCACTTGAAGACAGCCAGATACTGGTTTTGGGCTTTCTGAGTACTAGGCTTGAGTTGCTTGACTTGTTAGATTGATACATAGGCTCTCAAAGGCAGTACCTGGGCACTGAGCTGTGGAGTTCCCATGGGCCTGATCACGTTGGCAGGACCAAGACTCAGCATATAACAAATTGGAAACTAACAAAATCTTTTTGGGAAAGCTTGATTGTGTCTTAGGTGACACCAAAAAAGAGAACACCTTGGCTTTGTGTAAGATAGTAAACTTCCTTTCCGTGACCTGTAGATATTTTCATATTTGAACATTGCAGGCTGTCGTTCATTGGTAATCTTTCATTATTTTGTTTAATTGTCGTTGTCATCTCATTCTGCGACTTGTTTGTCAGCCATCAGTATTCTAATGTTTAGCTTACTTACTAGCCCATTGGTGTGCATTTGGCAGGCACGGATTAAAAAGATTATGCAAGCAGATGAAGATGTTGGGAAGATTGCAATGGCTGTGCCACTTTTAGTATGTAAGTGGCTGTACTCAAATTTTTTTAGTGGTCTTGGCATGCATGCTCATTTGTTTAGAGCACATAAAATTTTCTTTTGGATTTCTACTTCTCCCTGTCATGTATGTGACATATATGTAGTTATTTACCTAGCAGCCCATTTTTTTCATCATTATCTATATTCCTAACAAGGATATTATATCTTTCTTCTTCTTTTTTATATAAAAAAATTATGTTAGGCAATGTAATTCTATTTTGTTGACATTATCTCCTTCCTATGAAATTCTCATTTCTTGATACCCACACTTGAAAAGATCTGCAAACTTGGGGACTGTTTGTTTACCATTGGAGGAATATTTGTCAAGCTCTATTCATACATTCTTGTGGTCAAATCAACTAGAGTAATGGTGGATGAGGCCATTTCATTTGAATTGGATTTTATGAATGTTCACCCAATGTTAACTATATCAAGGTTGTTTGGATGGAGATAAATTGAGGGATTACCTAAAGATTCCATATCATCATCATAAGCCATTTCCCACCTAGGTGGGGTCGGCTGCATGGATTCTGTTGCGCCATTTTTAGAGATTTAAGACTAAATTTTCTGTAATTTTTAATATTTTTAAATGTTGTTTAAGTACTTTCATCCATTTTTTTGGGTCTTCCTCTTATTCTCCTATTACCTTCTACTTGGATAGACTCTGTCTTCCTAACCGGTGCTGTTTCAGGCTTTCTTTTAACATGACAAAACCATCTTAATCTATTTTCTCTCATTTTATCATAAATTGGTCTCACTTGTAAGTTTTTTCGAATTATTCCATTCCTAATTTTATCTTTTCTTGTTTTACCACTCATTTACCTTAACATTCTCATTTCCACTAAGCTCATTTTTTGTATATATTGTTATTTAACTACCCAACATTCTGCCTCATAAAGCATAGTAGGTCTAATCATAGTCTTATAAAATTTTCCTTTTAATTTGATTGGAATTCGAAGGTAACATAAAACTCCTGACCACTTCACCATTTCTTCTATCCCACTTGAATTCTATGTATTATATCTTTCTCAATTTTTCTGTTTTTTTGGACTATTTATCCTAGGTACCGGAAGTGATTTGTTCTTGTTACTACTTGATTTAAAATCTTAACTGGTTTCTCATCCGGGTTCTCACTATTATTAAAATTGCATTTCATATATTTAGTTTTTTTTTGACGAATCCTAAAACCATTAGATTCTAAAGCATCTACTCACCTATTCAATTTTAAATTTAGTCCTTTAGTTTCATCTATTAAGACAATGTCATCTGGAAATAATATACACCAAGGTACTTCTTGGAGATGTAGATATATTGAACAATGTCATCTGCAAAGATTCCATACGGATTATACAAATATTTTATTGGTTTGATACTTTATCTTGCTTTATTGTAAATAGTTATGTAGATATATTGAACAGTGTTAAGGTGTGTAAAAGAGACAGTGGATGTAACAGGGATCATTACTTTTTAGTTGGAAAAATCATTATGAATGACTAAGCGGGATATTTGTTATATAATGTTACAGCATGAATGATAAATGACCATATTTGAAAATTTTCAATGCTTGCTTTTAAAATAAAGTGACGTGAGTGAGATAGGTGTCCTGGAAAGTTGTCATTCAGACATTTAGTGATGCCATCTTCCATACTGGGATGCTTTTTTTGTTGGTAATTCTAAATTCTATCTAAACAGTTCATGAGCTATATTTTATCAGCAATAAAATTTACAGTGAGCCACTTGATTGTTCTTTCAGCCAAGGCACTGGAACTGTTTTTACAAGATCTCTGTGATCGGACATATGATATCACCCTTCAAAGAGGTGCAAAGACAATGAGCGCATTACATCTGTGAGTGATCATTTCATTTGATGCAGAATTTCCTTCCAGAGCCAAAACTGTAGAGGTTTAAGAATGATATTTCTGTGTTAGCAAATTGTTTTCTAGTATTTCGTTGAAGGTTCCATCCCTGTTTTCTTCTTTCTATATAAAAAAGAATTTTTGGAAAGAGGAGAAAATTTTTCTAGCATTGAAAATGGCTGTATAAGAACCCATTGTCCAAAAGTACCTTTCTTTAATTGGTTCACAGACAGCTAGATCATATACATCTTCCTTATGTCTGTTGTGTGGGCTGATGACTTTTGTTTCTTAAGCATCATATATTGGAATATGAATTAAGCTTATGAACTTTTCATGTCTTTTGACATCATGCTTCCGGTATAGAATGTATACTTGTTGTGAAACATAAGTTTTTATGCATCTACCTGTTATTTGTATATTATATTTCCAATTATTTAACAAGAAGGAATCAAGCTTTCTTCATTTAGACGCTGCTTCCAACTCAATATTGAGTTTTCATGCCTGCAAACTGAGGTTTTTATACATGCACCAAATGCCAGTTCTTCGAAGGCGCAAAATTATTCGAGATCTAAAGAAAAATTCCAATGTTTTCACCTTGTTAAAAATATTGTAGGAAATTATCTATTTACATGACTGATCAGAAGTTCATTTCTTTCATGCTTTGTTGGAATTCCCAACTATGCCCATTATTTTTTACCATAATCCCTCATAAATACATGGATTTTTAGAAATTCCTTTTGTACCCACAAAATTTTCCCAAAATTCCTTATATACCCACCCCATTAATGTCCGTATGCTATATTTAAATTTCCAATTTTCTTTATTTTTATTATTTTCGAATTGCCCAAGTTACCCTCCCCATCAACCCCAAGCCTCTTCAGATCCACCTTCCATCACTGCAGATCACCTATCCCATCAATCCCAAGCTCTCTCTTCAGATTCGCTTTCCATCACCACTAATCATCTTCTAGATCTGCTGATACCACCATTCCAGAAAAAAATCAACAGCAATTTGTGGATCAGGGAGAAAATCCCACCAATGAACGCCATCTCCATTGAGCCAGCATCCCTCTTCCTCGTCTCCAGCAAATCTTGTTGCCCGCCATCTCCATTAAAGCTGTACAAATCTACCACCAGAGATTACCAATCTGTATTGCACCACAGCTAACAGGTTATGAGGAGGATGACAGTGAAAGCCGGTGACTCAAACCAGCAACAGCTGCCCTATTTTGATGATCCAATGAACAACAGCTATCACCAACTGATGACTGCTGGATGCATTTTCCTCCTCGACAATCAGCCACTAGATCCAAGCATCCATCGTCCCCAAATTCAACGGCCAGCACATTCTGTTAAAACCAAAATCAAGGACCATAGCAGCCATTAAAATCAGCGACCATCAAATCCAAAATCTGTCCTACAAATCCAGTTCTGTTTTGCCATCAACAATCCCTACAGATCATTGCTGCTCCTGCCATCATTTCAGACAAAGAACCCTGCTGATGCCACAACAAATTCGACAGCCGTTCCACACTAAACCCGACATTTTCTTCATTTCTGAAAAAAAAAATGCTGATCAGATTTGCCGCAGCTTCCTTTCCTAATTCGGCTGCCTGCATCATATCCGACAAAAGACCAATAGCATCAACAAGTCCAAGCAACTGACTGCCACTAATCTTGAATCCAGCTGGAAATCCCTTCCCCCTCTTCAATTTCTAATTCGGTGGTTTACGACAATCCCAAAATTTGATTGCACTTCTATCATAGGCCATGAAATCAATGCGAATTGCAGGCCATGAAAGAATTAGAGACATACTTTAAGGAAGAAGAAAATTTAGAGTCTTAGGGAGACAAAAAGTGAATGAATTTGGATATATACGGAGGGGGAAAAGCTGAAAGGATCGAATCGCTGCTGCCACTCTTCTTTATCAGATCTAGCGAAATTTCACGAGAAAACCCAGGGAAAATCCATTGGTTTTCCATTGTCCTCAACCTGGCGAAATCATCCCCATTGATTGATGTCACTGTTGCTGCCATGTGAAGATTGAAGGATCCACTCAAATCCATCGATTGATGCCTTTGTTGCTGCCATGGGAGAAAAATCCCCATTGGATGGATGTAAGTGAGGGTATGTTCATCACTCCACGTGTTATAACAGCTGTAGCTGCCCACCTTTAATGGCATGCATATGGAAGGAATTTAGGGGAAAATTCATAGGTACAAGAGGAATTATTGAATACTCGCGGGTATAAGAGGAATTATGGTCAAAATTTGTAGGTATATTGGGGAATTTCCCTTTTTAAAATGATCATATTCTCTTATCTTGAGTAGTAGAAACAGATGCAATTCTTTGAGTATACTGCATAGAGTTTTGGGCATGCTAGGTTGTTTGTCTGACCTTTGAACCAGTGACCTCGGCTGTGCAAAGTTGATAATTGGGTACCAAAATAATATATTAGTAAATGAAAACTAATTTACTGCCATCTAGTTTTACTTGCTTTTGGATCTGAAATCTTTGCCTTTCTGAGATAAATTTGGATGGCAGAAAATAGGGTTAGGTTTTTAGAACATTTTGATAGGAGTTTGTGGTGTCGTTGATGTGATTGAACTATGATTTTCTTTATTGCACATGAATATGAGTTATCATCTCTCCTTTTTTTTGGCAAATTTTCCAAGAAAAAGTACTCACAGTTTACTGTTGTTCATTCATCTGCTTGGAATTTCAGGAAGCAGTGTGTCCAGCAGTTTAATGTTTTTGATTTCCTAAGGGAAATTGTGAACAAAGTTCCTGACATGGGTGGCCCAGATGCTACTGGAGAGGATAGATCTGTCACCAGGAGAAGGTATTGAAACCAAAATCTTGGATCTTTAATATATTATTTTATTACAAGTAATCAAACAAATTACGTGCGACATTGTGGCTGACAGCTGCATTTTTGTCTCTACAGAAAAGCTGTTGGTGATGAAGAGAATGACAGTGATGAGGAGTCAAAAAGGAGCAGAATTGTAAGATTTTTCTCTAGTTTTACCTTTTAAAGGAAATGGTTATGCAGTTCTCCTTTGGTCATCTCATAAAGTAACTTCTATCATTGAATTCAAACGGAAAACTTGATTTTCAATGTAATAAAATTTTTCCTCTGATAAGTTAGACCCACAGATAATCCCGCCCAGCACTCCAACCTCCTCATTTGTGTGTGCATAAATGCAAACCAAAATGCTACTTTATGCATTAATGATTCTTTGAATGTTCAAATCCTTGTTTTACAGCAGTTATGCACGACAAGCCAGGATACATTGTACCAGGCTGATGGGTGTGCGGGCATTTGACGAAGTAGATGTGGACTTTTATTAAAAGAACAAAGGTTGCCTGTTTCTATCATGTCTTGCCACTTCAATGCATTGATAGTGTTACTTTTCTACTTGCGTTAGGGATGCATGCTTCCATGTTTAATTTTTACCAAATAATGCGCCTATTGGTGTGGGGATAACGATAAACTTCCATATTTTTGTTCCATGGTGTTGTTTTTTATTATTTAATTGGATGGGTGAAGAAATTGTCTCAACGTAATTATTGATTGTGTCATTGCAGCATGAAGCAGGCCATAGCAGTGCTGGTAGAGGGCGTGGTAGAGGCCGAGGAAGAGGTCGTGGGCGAGGTCGGCCACCAATTGACCGAGACAACGTTCATCATGAGAAATGTGAGGATGATCCAGACACTTCTCCACATAGGGAGAAACCGAAACCAAACCTATCAAATCTAGATGATCTTCCTGAGGTGAAAAGTTCACGTGAAAACATGGCCACCACTAGTGCAGATTCCACACGCAACTTTGATTTGAACATTGAATTAAATGAGAATGGGGACACATCAGTTGCAGCCCATTCATCTGTTCCAGATCCAGACATGAAGCATGAGGAGTATCCTGGCTGGGCGCTCAGCAGTGTGGATAGCATGGTTATTGATCCAACTCAGCTCACACGGCTCCATGAGCGGATGGCTGAAGATGAGGAAGACTACGATGAGGAAGGATGATAGTGAGAATACTTCGTCAGAAACTGTCATATGCATTTTGATGTAGATGGTTGCCTACCTTTAAGACAGTAGTTAGGAAACCCCACACACCGATTCTAGGTCAGAATTTCTAGAAGGATTTACCCGCTTAGAGTTCATATAGTTTTTGTATAATATTGTTAGTGCTTACTAACAAAATCAGTAGCGTTCAGATGCTTCTTTTTTCCTGACCTTTTCTTTTCTTTTTCCTAATCTTTCCGTGTGTGATGGGCCATTTGTAAACGTGAGGTGTGCACCATTGACTTCTGTCTCTTGCTTTTGATATTAATTGAAAATTGAGGATGGTGTCCTTTATCTTTATTTATGTCGAGTTCCAAAAGGGGATATTGGCGGGAAGGGGTTTAAAAGATCAAAATATCGAAAGACGCGGTTGTTAAATTTTGAAGTCGGTTGCGAATGCACCATTTTGTGTGCTCAAAAGAGGTAAATTCTGCCAAAAAAAGGAAAAATCATCAAGATTAGGGATGCAACTTGTGTTAGGCTAACCTATTCCTGCTTGTATATAATGGGGTAAGATAGAAGCAGAAACCCTCCTTGCTGGTGTTGGATGAAGTGGTGGCGGTGAGCCCTACGGGTGTTAAACGGATCGGGAGTTGAACTATAGAAGCGGTTTTTCCTTTTTCACTCACCTCCATTTTCGCTCCTCATTCTAAAAGGGAAATCCTCGTGACAGCGACACTGGTAGAGGGACTCCTCTCTTTGACAGAGGCGTCATTGTTGGAAGCTAGTTCAATGCACCCGGGTATACTTCACTTATTATTATTATTTTTTTTGAAAATTTTTTTACACGACTGTTAATCTAAGTGTATTTAAGATATATATAAATTTTTATCATTTTTGAAGATTTTTAGATTTTTTTTCGGATTTTTTAAAATCAGTGGCA